>JAJTUV010000420.1:600000-1160000 GCA_021653895.1 Mastomys natalensis | reverse complement strand
TCTTGTTTCCAATGTGTGATACTTTAAAGCTCTGGAAACATGTTCTTTTTCGTCTTCTGTTGGTGTTGTTTGTATTTGTTTGGTTCTGTTTCTGGGCTTATTTTCTATTACATGGATAGATATGTTTGTTTTTGTATCTGAGTTATATTTTTATGACATTGACCCTGTAGCATCAGTTAAAATTAGGGCTGGTTTTGCTTCTAGTAGTGCTCCCAGTTTTCTTCTGGATTTCACCATTTGGGGTTTTGGGAGACTTACCTATAAATTTTTAATAGTTCTATTAGGAATATCATTGAAATTTTGACAAAAATTGTAATTAATTTTTGGATTACTTTTACTATTACAGACATTTTTACATACATTGAGGAAATCCAAAGAATCATTAGTTCTTCACAAACATGTACTCCACAAAATTAGAAAAATCTAAATGAAATGTGCAATTTTCTTAATAGATGCCATTTATCAAAATTAATCAAGGTCAGGTAAGCAATCTAAATATACCTATATCCTCTAATAAAATAGAAAGTTCCTAAAAGTCTACTTACCAAAAATATCCCAGGGCCAGATAGACTTGTTTTTTTTTTTTATTATTCTTTAATCGGGTTTTTACAGTCCAATCATTATCCCCATCCCAGTCTGCCCTCTGACTGTTCCTCATCCTATATCTCCTATGCCATCTCCAAGAGGATGTTCTCACCCCCACCCCTCAGTTCCCCACCAGATCCTGACTCCAAGGAGTCTCAAGTCACTTGAGAAGGTGTCTTTGATTTTGCTGAGCCTAGACTAGGCAATCCTCTGCTCTATATGTGGCGTGGGCTTCATACCAGCTGGTGTATGCTGCTTGGTTGGTGGCTCAGTGTCTGAGAGATCTCAGGGGTACAGGTTAGTTAAGACTGCTGATCTTCCTATGGGGTCACTCTTCTCCTTAGCTTCTCCTAGCTTTTTCCTAATTCAACCACAGGGCCAGATGGTCTTAGTGAAGAATTCTATCAGACTTTAAAAGAAGAACTAATATCAATACTCTTCAAATTATTCCACAAAATAGAAACAGAAGGAACACTGCCAAATTCATTTTATGAGGACACAATCACCCTGATACCTAAACCATACAAGGACCCAACCACAACCAAAACAGAAATACCCAACCAACCAACCAAACAAACAAACAAACAAAAAGACAAGACAAGACATGAAAAGAAAAGAAGAGAAGAGGAAAGAAAAGAAAATTTCAGGTCAGTTTCCCTACTGAACATTGAAACAAAAATACTCAATAAAAAACTCACAATTTGAACCTAAGAATACACCAAAACCAACATTCATTATGATCAAGTAGGCTTCCTCCCAGAAAGGCAGGGATGGTACAGCATACAAAAATTCATCTATGTACTGCACCATATAAACAAACTAAAAGAAACACATGCACACACACACACACACACACACACACACACACACACACACACAGGATCATCACATTAGATGCTAAAAAAAAACCTTTAACAAATTTCCAATACCCTTTCATGAAAAAAGTCTTGGAAAGATCAGGGATACAATGCATATTCTTAAACATAATAAAGGCAATATATATCAAGCCTATAGCCAACATAAAATGAACTTATGTTATTGTAAAATTAATAAAGAATAACTTAAAGCAATTTCACTAAAATCAGGACAATACAAAGCTGTCCTCTCTATATATATCTATACAATATAATATATTTTTACTAGAGCAGTAAGATATCTAATGGAGATCATATGATAGTATATATATATATGTGACCTCATAAATTTTACCAGAGAACTACCACAGCTGACAAAACACCTTAAGTAATGTGGCTGGATACAGAATTAACAACAACAAAAATGTAGCCCTCCTCAATGCAAATGAAAATGGACTGAAGAAGAAATCAGAAAAATAACACTTTTCCCAATAACTTCAAATAATATAACATATCTTGGAGATAACTCTAACCAAGCAATGGAAAGGCACATGTGATAAAGAATTCAAGTCTAGGAAGAACAAAGTTGAAAAAGAAAAAAACAGAAGATGGACCTTACTTGCAAGCTTATGCATCAGTAGAATTAACATAGTAAAGATCTCCATCTTATCTAAAATGATCTATAGATTCAATGCAATCTCCATGAAAACTTTAACAAAATTTTTTCCAAACCTTAAAAGGACAATTCTAAACTTCATATCGAAAATAACAACAACAACAACAACAACAAAAATACCAAAAATCACACCAAACCACAGGATAGCTAAAGCATTCCTCAACAATAAAAGAACTGTGGGAGGTATCATCATTTTTTTTGTCATCCTTCTAGTCGTACTACTGAACTGTCGTAATAATAACCACATGGAATTAGCATTAAAAACAGACACATTGATGAATGGAACTGAATCAAAGTCTGAAACATAAATTTATACACATATTCACACCTTAGTTTTGAAAAAGAAGTCAGACTTAGTTGTTGGAATAAAAACAGTATGTTCAACAAATGGTAATAATAACATGGATATTTGCATATAAAAATGCAAATAGATCTACATTTATGACTTTGACAAAACTAAAGTCCAAGTGAATCTAAGAACTCAACATAAGATCAGACACACACTAAACCTGATTGAAGAGAAAGTTGGCAATGACTTTGAATGTATTGTCCTAGGACTTTCTGAATGGAACTCAATGGTACAGGCATGAAGATCAATGATTGATAACAGAAATTTCATGAAACTGAGAAATTCTTTCAAGGCAATTTGACAATACAGCAACCTAAAGATTTTTGTTTTACCAACTTTTTATTCAGTAAGTTAATAATATCCTAACTATCATTTATATATTTCTCTGTTTGACTGACTGACTGTTTGTCAGATAGATAGATATACAGACAGTATATCTATCTATCTACCTATCTAGAAACTAGATATCAAAAAACCAAATAATCAATTTTAAATATGTGATCCAGATCTAAACAGAAAAATTTCAGTAGAGGAATCTCATGTAGTTGAGAAATACTTAAAGATATGTTCAACATACTTAGACATAAGGAAATACAAATAAAAACTACTTTGAGATTCTATCTTAAACCTGCAGCATGATGAAGATCAATAGCTCAAGAGATAGCTCATGCTGGTCAAGATGTAGAGCAAGGTGAATATTTATTCATTGCTCGTGGGAAGTCAAATTTGTATAATCACTCTGGGAATCAATATTTATGTTTTTCAGAAAATTGCAAATCTATCTACCACATGACCCAGCAATACCACACTTAGCTATATACTCAATTGATACTCCATCTGTCTACAGGGCATGTGATTAACTATATTTACCGTGGCTTTATTAATAATAGCTAGATGCTGGAAAACCTAGATGTTCCTCATTTGAAGAACAGATAAAAGTGTTTCATTGGTAAAATAGAGTATTACTGAGCCGATTAAAAATATAATGTCATGAAATTTGCAGGCTAATGAAAGAAACTAGAAAAAAATCATTCAGAATGAGATAACTCAGACCCCAAAAGACAAATATAATATGTATTCACTTATAAGTGGATATTAACCATTAAGTAAATGATAACCAGCTATAACTTATACACCCAGAAAGAATAGGTAAGGAGAAGGGCCTAGTAATGACACATGGTCTGCCCGAGAAGGATAAATAAACTATATGATGGAGGTAGACTGACTGTAGGTAGGGCTGGGCAGGGAGGATTAAGGTTTTATTTTCCTGGGCAGGAGGAGGATGGGATGGAAGGAGAAAGAGATAACTGAAATTGAGGAACACTTGAGAGGTAGTTTGGAAACCTAAGGTGGTAGAAACTTCTAGTAATCTATGAGGGTGACCCTAGTAAGGGCTCCTAATAATCGAGAATATGGAATCTCAATTTGGTATCTCTTGTTGTTGGGCTAGGCATCCAGTAGTTGTACTGGGTTGCTGTTTGTGTTGTTGGCCAAGGGGCTTCATGGGTATTCCTAAACTAAATTGATATTGTATGGATACTGGGACAGATGGCTGCACTCTGAAAATGAACAGGGGCATTCATTTCTGAGGACAGTACCTGCCCAACTCATTTAAAGTGGAGAAATCGATCTGGTTCTCAGCTTCACTCATACATCTAGTCTCTTTGATGAGAAATGTGGATACAAACCCTGTTTACAAAAACAAAACAAAACCCTTTGAATAATGGTGTAGAACTTGTGGGAGTGGCCAACTATTAACTTGAGGTCCACTACAGAAGGAGCCAATGTCCAGCCCTGCTCAGATAAACAGGAATGGGACACTGGATATCCCACAGTCAAATACAACTGCTCAGAACATATCAATGAAATGAATCTTAATGATTTTCTGTTGTACTTATAGATTGGTCTTTTGTCCAGTCATCAAAGAGGCTTTCTCTGGAAATAGTTAGGAATAGATGCAGAGACCCACACCTAGACATTAACATACATACATACATACACACACACACACACACTCACACACACGAGAGAGAGAGAGAGAGAGAGAGAGAGAGAGAGAGAGAGAGAGAGAGAGAGTCTAATTAGCGAGCAGGTCTCCATTAGGTCTCTCCACTTGGGTTCAGGGGACCTTAAGGAAGAATTCTAGGAGCATGAGAGGGTGGGAGACTTTAGAACACAGTCTACTGTAATAATTAAGCAGGCAATACATGGGTACACAGAGACTGAAGTGGCAAGCACAAGACCTACAATTGTCTGTACCAGGTCCTCTTTATATTGTGGCTATTAGCTTGGTGTTTTTATGAGACTTTTAGCAGTGGAAGGAAGCAGGTGTCTCTGAGTCTCTAATAGTATTTTTTCCTGTTCTTTAAGGTCCTCTTGTCCAGCTTCCGTGTGAGAGACTCTTGCCTTGCCTTATTTACTATGATTTGTCTTGTTTGGTTGTCGTCTTTTCGAGGTCTGTTTTTTTTTTTCTGATGGGAAGTGTACAGGAGTGGATTCAGGGAAAAGGAGAGGTAGGGTGTGTGTGAGGAATGCAGGGAGGGAAAACTGTATGTATAAGAGAAGAATCTATTATATATATAAAATAGAAAACCATTAGGTAATAAATAAATTTAAAAAGTAAGATATTTTCCCAGAAATAAAGCGAATTCTTATGTATTTTGTTAAAGTATAAAAGTGCTGTAATACCTAAATACATCTTGGACAAAAATCTACCAAGAGGAATTGTATTTTTTTATTTCAAAATGTTATAGTGTGGAACTATTTTTGTAGTGTGGTGCTCTTATTAAAACAGATAAATGGAATATAATTGAGAGCTCAGAGATTAAACCAAAGGAATAATGGTCACCTATTTTTTTTTTTTTTAAGAAAGTCAGCCATTGGGAACAATAATAAAAGAATAATCTCTGGCATAAACCATGCTAGGAAAACCACATATTTACCTGTGGAAAACTGAAAATTAAACTATAATGTTAAGCTAAACACAGAAATCAACTCAAAGTAAATTTGAAATACCAAGAAGACAAGAGCAATTTCTTGATACTCATCCCAACCATGATCAATATCTTGGCGTTTATTTAAAAAAAATAGATGGTCAAATTATGAAGTATGTTAAATAAAACACTGAAAGATCAGCCTATAGTTTAAGAGAAAATACTTGTGATCCACATTTGGATGAGAGAATAATAAAAATAGTGAAGAATTCAAAGAACTTAGTTGCAGTGAATTAATTACCTGAGTAAATGTAGACAAAGCATATAAATATGATATTCTAAATGATAAATGTATACAAGAAAAGAAACTTGAATACAAGGGCTGAAATGTCAATGACATATTATCTCACAACTGTCATAATGACTATTAAATCAAAATATAAAAATACCAAATCTTGAGAAAGATACAGAGAAAGACACCCCAATATATCATTGTGGAAATATAAACTTGTATAACTGTTGTAGAAAAGAGCACTGAGCTAAAAATAGTACTGATGTCTCTGTTGATTATATAAGAGTTTAGGGTGCAAACAGCACTTCATGAAGACATGGGCACTTATGCTCATTGCATAGGAGCTCATTCTCAAATCGATAGCAGTTAGAAACACCTGGGAGATGAGCCTCTCAGAAGGCCTGATAGATATTGTCTTGATTACATGCACTGATTACCAGGGGCAGAGAATTTGATAACTGTCAAAGTTTATACCAAACAATTCACGCTTACAGTTATATATGATGAGTGTTGTGAGGCTTTTGTTGGGAAGGCATGAACAAGTCTATTCACCCTGAATTGAGCTCTCACAAAATCATAGAAAATGCCACCCAAGTCTATCCTTGTGAAGTTAGCAGGTAGTCAAAAACTTTAGAAAATTCCTGCATAGTATTAGCATCATATTCTGTATTGTACTTTTCCTTTTAGGAAAGTTCTGTTTCCACATCCATTTTGGTTGTTAACAAATTTCTTTTATAAGAGTTTTACATCTTAAATACACCATATCCTAATTTAAATGGCCCTATTCCTGTTCATTATGTGGAATATTATTTTAATTTATATTTAATCTTTTTTTTTATACTCCAGATTTTATCCCCGTCCTGGTCCACCCTCTGACTGTTTTAATTCCATGCCTCCTTCCCCTCCCCCTCAAGCTCCCTTCTCCTCTGACCCCCCTTCCCGAGGATGTCCCCACCCCAACCCCACCAGACCTCCCCACTACCTGAGGCCTCCAGTGTCTTGAGGGTCTTCTCTGACTGAACCCAGACCTGGCAATGCTGTATATGTGTTGGGGGCCTCATATCAACTGATGTATGCTGCCTGGTTGGTGGTCCAGTGTCTGAGAAATCTCAGGAGTCCAGGTTAATTGATACTTCTGGTCCTCCTACAGGGTTGCCCTCCTCCTCAGCTTATTCCAGTTTTTCCCTAATTCAACCACAGGGGTCAGTTGCTTCTGTCCATTGGTTGGGTATAAATATCTGCATCTGACTCTTTCAGCTCCTTGTTGGGTCTTTCAGAGGGCTGTCATGATAGGTCCCTTTTTTTGAGTACTCCATAGCCTCAGTAATAGTGTCTGGCCTTGGGGCTTAGGAACGGGGAGGCCCTCCAGAATGTTTCAGAGACCTGGGATGTGAGAGACTCTCAGGACTTAAAGGGAAGGACATTAGATGAAATGTCCTATAGTGGGGAGAGGGAACTTGTAGAGCCCACCTCCAACAGAAAAACAGGGCATTGAGTGAGGGATGGGGTTGACATCCTCTAGTCAAAAACTTGACCCATAATTGTTCCTGTCTGAAAGACTTGCAGGGAAAAAAATGGAGAAGAGCCTGAGGAAAAGGAGGTCTGCAACAGGCCAAAAGTGGAATCCAACTCATTCTGTAGAGTTTTGATCACAAAACTTCCTTTAGATTTTGGAAGGAAGACATTCCTTTCAAAGACAGAGGAATGCAGTGAGGGTGAGGCATCAAATCATGATCACATATTTTGGTTTTCTTTGAAAATAGGGCAAATATATTTTAGAAAATTAACTCAAAACAGTTTATCTTACAATAAACTACATTGATGTTTGAGAGGTTGGTGTTTGAGAAGTTTGTGTTTGTTTGCAAAGAACTATATTTTATTTTCAAAAATGGTATTTTAAAAAAATGAGACAAATTTGACTTAACTAATATCCATAATGCCTGAAACACAGAACCTAAATTTTGGTAATTATTATTCCAGGTGCAAATACATTTATCAGTGTTCATTAATAGGATATGACATACTTGTTTCAGTATTAATGTTGGCATAATTAATCAAAATTCTAACTCACTCCAGTTGTAGTATGGCAAATGGTACCCCTTCTTTTCTTCTTTCCTCTTTCTATTCCCTACAACTAAAATTTCCTCTGGAAAAAAAGGACAGATTGGATACTCAGAGTGCAGTATAGTAGACAAGCAGAATGTATTTGAGTAAGGATGGACAGTTAATAGAAGGAAAATAACTGCACAGTGTACTGTTAAAGGGTGCAGGATCCTGGCCAGAGAGAACATGGTGCCAATTTACATTTTAAACAGATTTTCCATTATTTCTAAACTCTGTTAAACAAATAGCTTTCCTTGGAGATTGTTTTCCTATTGTAGGTTATTTGAAAGGCTGTTTCGAATTGATTCTTCTCTTAGAGGATGGGGCAGTGGTAAGGAAAGTTACCTGATATGTAGCAATTGTATTAAGTTCAGATACTAATCAATTAAGCATCTGAGCAGTTCACAGTGACACATATCCTTTTAGGGACAGAAATATAAATCCATTCCCAATACTCAGAAGAGTAATTATATATTTCTACCTCTGCTTCTTGGTTTTCAAATCTGTTAATTACAAGGTAGTGGTCCAGTCCTAATGGTATTCAAGATTGCCTGGATCAACAGTGGTTCTGATAATATTGCTCATAAGTATAAATGAAATCGATGTTTATATTTAAGGACCAGGCAGATTTAAAAGACTGAAACTAGAGCTACCATTCATGAAAAAAATTAAGGTACCTAAAATGTTCTTTAAGATAAATTAATTTCAATACTATTGGCTTTGCTTCAGTGGGCTCTTTTAATCAACTCTTCATAACCCCTTCAGTGATGCACTTCATGATGTGTCTGTAGCAATATTTCCTGTGGGACAACTATGTCTTAATATTTTAGCAACATCACACCATGTAATTATCTGTAAATAATTTAGCATGTATTTCATTCATGTGGAAATGATCCAATTAGCCAAAGTGAGGTAAATGAAAACTTCCTGTGAAATATTAAGCCTTCATACTGTAGCTTTATTTCTTATTATTTTAGTTCTATTGTATCAGATAATTAACATATATTCTATTTCAAATGATTGTATATGACTCTTCACCTAGTTTGAAGATATTAGTATTCATTCATTCTTTATGTATACAGTTGTATATCTGTAAAAGGGCTACCTAGGATTTCTTTAGTTCTAAGGAATTCTCCAATGTGTTAATTGGCTCACTGCATTTTTTTTTGCATCAACTTTGCCCCTAGAGATCATTCATCATGAACATATATTCCCTAGTTTCACTAGAGTAATGATGAAGGTACAAAGCATAATGAAAATTGTAGAACACTTGGTGCTCATTTACAGTAATATTTAGCTGGAAAGATCATGGATTTTACTGACAAGATAGAGATGATTTTAGAGATGTACATAGTTTGATTCATGTCATACTGTAGATGCTCTGGCTGTGTATAACTCAAAACTAACTGAAGGCAAATGAGCTTTTATCTTTTTTTTTCCCCTATGACTTATCAGTTTGATGCTGATGGATTAAATAAATTCAGTTCTTAAAAACCAGTTTATCCCTAAGATGTTTGATTGTCTACGATAAGAGAAATTCAGTGCCTATTTCTAAGCTGTACTTATCCTTACGGATTCAATTGAGTAGCACACAAACAAAACTATCATCAAGAATAGCCATCTATTTCAAAGTGAGATTGATTGCACAGCCTTCGGCAAGGCTCCAGCTCATTTATATACTTACCACCATGCTCAGCACTTTCACCTGTCAGAGCATGACTCTTGATGTGCCAGCTCATGGTCTCCGTCTTTAGGAACAATTTTTTCCAGGTGAAAAACTTTAAAGTCACTGTAAAAAATACAAAGTAAGTTTGGACTCAATAGATGAAAGTGTACAGGTATTTAGTGATAGTTGATGGAAATTGTCACTACTGTCAGTGTCGAAGGTCATCCTAAGATGATTGTAAACAAAATTCACGTTTCTAATTCACCTAATAGAGTGGCTGTGTATTGATTTGTATATAAATGGATTTTCGTTGAATTCTAATTATACCCTGCTAAATGTTTTGAAAATTAAGACATAAGAAAATGTCATATAAAAAATTAGGGAGAAATGGCAATTTAATTGAATGATTAATTGAGCCTCTTTCTCTCAAATACAAAGTTTTCTTTTATAGTAGCTTAGTATTTGTTGATCAAATTTTTTTCTGTTGAGTTTTAAGACGTATTTTAGACTGAAGAATTCACATTCAGTTCTTTCTTACAGGTCATTAAATGAAGACATAAAACCACATATAACCTCACCAATATCACCTATGAGTTTAGATTTATAGTTCTGTTATTTACACTTCATTGTTACATGATTTAATTTCTTTTTTCTTATAATAAGAACATATTTTACATGCATGTAGATAAAAACCTATAGCCTAGTTTAGAGACTTTAATCAGCATTATGTTGTTTTCTGTGTATAGGTTCTGTATATGTCTTGCTATGTGTCAAATTGAATAAATTAGGATACCAAATGGAAAACAAGTCTGTGGATTCATCAGAAAGGTATTTTCAGAAGAAATTAGGATTTGAATTTGTTGATCCAGAAAAATTGTCTTCACCATTCTTCCTGTACCAAGGCATGAACAGAACAAGAAGGTAAAGGAGGGAAATGGGCTCACCTTTTTTCATGTCAACCTTCTTATTTATCTCTGCACTTCATCAGTGGAATTGCTGATTTCTAAGCTGCACACTTGGGACTTAGGCAAGCACTCTCCTAATTTCTTCAAGCCCTTGGCTTTGAAACTGGAATACATTGGTTTCATTGGTTCTGGGGCTTTGGTCTCTTACCAAACAAGATTTTTGAAGTGATGCTAAATAATATATCTAACTCTACAGTTTATTTTGCATGCTAATACTGTGGCTGTAACTTAACCGATTTTTGGTTCAGGGATGTTTCTATCACACAGTACTTTGGATTTCCTACATAGACAATCAACAGTCTTATTACTTCTTTTTTAAGGCTGTATTCATTTGTTCCTTCTTTAAAGTTTATTTTCCCTCAATGAACTCACTGGAATGTCCTGTGTTCAGAATAGCTAATATTTTTGCCCAAATATACATATTAACACTTTCTGAATGATTCCTCAACAGATCCCCAACTTATTCCTTTTGGAATGTCCACTCTACTCTTGGTCCTCTTTGCTCAGTACAAATACACTGGAGAAAATTTTAAAAGTTAAGGATTTGTATAACTAGTTACTCTTCAGGAAGTCAGTCAAAAGTTGAGGGAAGATGTAATTTCCATGATGATTTTGTCAATGGAAGAATGACACCACCGTGACTGTTAGGTGCTTCAGTTATGAAGCACTCGATTATGTCTACAAATTGTGATACGATATGTATGTATGTATGTGTATATATATATATATATATATATATATATATATATATATATGAAAAATGTGTCTTTTTTCATTGTCATTTGTATGAGGTTAAGCATAGGTTTACATACATGCTTTGAATCACATAGAGATATAATTTTTCACCATTTGTTGCTTATTGAAATGAATGCTGGATTTTGCCAAATGTTTTTTATGAGTCAATTATATGAACATCTTACTTTCCTTTTTTAAAAACCTCATTTGTGTGGTGGTTTCCTATAATTTTTCAATATTAAAACAAACTTGTATATCTATTAAGTGCATTTTGTCATGATATATCTGAATGACATTTTCAAAAGAATGATAGATCTATATGAAGGAATTTCAAATGACCCTTAAATATATAATGCTTCAACCGTTTGAGAGAAAAGGATCATACAATTGATAGCATATTTATTTCTCTTCTTTCATCCGAGTAAATATCTGCCTTTGTGTCATGTTTACACAATTGAAGAATTACATCT
The DNA here is from genome assembly GCA_021653895.1 of Mastomys natalensis. NCBI lineage: Eukaryota > Metazoa > Chordata > Mammalia > Rodentia > Muridae > Mastomys > Mastomys natalensis. The sequence continues at coordinate 1,148,372 of JAJTUV010000420.1, read as the reverse complement.
GACTGTTGAGAAGGCTAGCAATCCAATCAGAGAAGAATCTGGAAAGTTCTCATTACTTGCATAAGAGAAGCTTTTTTAAATTTTAGTTTAGGGTGAGTGTTTCATTTCCTGACATGTAACTTTTGTATCATATACAAAAAATGAATTGGCTTTGATAAGAAAAAGAAACATGTAATTTTAGTCATATGCTATTTGGATTTTAATTTTTAAAATGAAGTCTCAAACAATGTTTAGTGTAGCTAGCTTATACATGGCTAAGATAAACCCTCAAAAGTAAAATTTTGGATACATAGACTAACAGACACGCAGACACACTGACACACACACACACACACACACACACACACACACACACATACACACACAGATAACTCAGGGAATTTTTTTTTGATGTGTACACCAAAACTGACTTTGTTTATGTCAAGCTCAAAGACTAGAAAAACAAACTTGTGGAATCATAAGTAAACATTTTGACTATCTGGGGTGCATAATAAATAGAATGGAGCATAAAGGTGTCCTCATGAGGAGGTCTATTTCCTGAGGTGGATGCCATTGACATCTGAGAGCATGTCCCAGAGTACTTGAGAGTTTTGCACATTTTATTTGCTATATTTCAATTAAAATGTTGAGTAAAAATAAATCTTGATCCCATTTCTTCCATCACCTTTGTTTCTATTTCTTGTGCCAGTGAGGAGCACACAGCTCCTGAAGAGAACTATAATGTCAAAGTTCATCACTATTTCTTCTCACATAAACCAGTTTCAATCAGCTTTTGACTTGACATCCATCACCCCAAGAAGGTGTTGCTGTCCTGAACCCCAGTGCTGAAGCATTTGTGAGCTCAGTTGACTTCTCTCAGTGTTCCCAGTAGATGTACCCCACTCTCCCACTAACTCTATAAATGCACAGGATTTTTCTGAGCTCCAAGACACCACACTTGTTCACTGTCAATTTTTCACATTTTTTGAATGATTCCTCCACAGATCCCCAACTTATTAATTTTGGAATGTCCCCTCTACTCTTGGTACTTTTTGCTCATAGATTTAAAATCACTTCCCTGGTAAAATGTAACTTATGTTTTGATAACTCTAAAAATATAAACACCTCAACTTGAGGCCTTTTATTTAAGCATATGCACATGTTTACAATCACCTGTTGGTATCACTGTTTGTGTGTCTAACAGAAATCTCTGTATTTTATCTTACAAGCTTAATTTATCATGGCAAGACTACATTAGCCAGAGACAAGCTGACTCCTTGATAGGCAACTTAATAGGCTGCAAACTGGAAATTTGGGAGAGTAGGCCTAATTTCTGTTTCTCAGAACTTGAAAAGTTAAAACAACAACAACAACAGAAACATTTTAATTCCAGGAAAACCCACCTCTCATGGCCAGCCAGTCAGAAAGCTGTCCCACCACCTAGCCCAAGCCATCCTTGCAGGCACCCAATCAGGAGCTGAAGAAGCTGCCCCTTCTTCAAGTACTCTGGGACATGCTCTCAGATGTCAGTGGCATCCACCTCAGGAAATAGACCTCCTCAAGAGGACACCTAGCTTGAGAACAGCTATAGTTAGTCAGCCAAAGTCCTCCACATGCCCCAAAGCCTTAGCCAAACTCAAAAGCATCCATACTCCAGGAGATAGAACCAACCAATCATGGAAAAAAAACGGTGAAAGTCATCCACTCCTTCCTAACAGGCTTTAAATTGACCCTGAAAAGTCCACACCTCTGTCTTCCACCAGATGTATTGCACACCCCTGCATGCAGGTTCTCTGAAGAATAAACACACTTTGGTATTGTATACTATTTGAGTAAGGTCATTAATTTTTATGAATAATGAACCCTTACAATGATTTTATGAATACCTGTTTCTCTGGCAATCTTTATTACTCAGTAGATGTGACTTCATAATTCCTTTTGTTTAAACTCAAAATATTAATTACATCATATTTGAGTTGTCTCAATTAGGTGTCCCATATACTTCCTTAAAAAATTATTTAGCCAGGCATGGTGTCACATACCCTTATTTCCAGCACTAGGAAGGTGTGGGGAGGTAGACCAGTTATATGAGTTTGAGGCCAGCCTTATCTACAAAGTGAGTTCTAGGATGACCAGAACTACATAACAAAATTCTGTCTCAAAAAAGTACTATTTTTATTTGCATGTGTTTGAGTGTTGCCTGCATATGTGTATGTGAATTATAAGTGTGCAGTGCTGGAGATCAGAAAAAGTCCCTGCATCTTCTGGGATGGCCATTACAAAAGGTAATAAGCCATATTAGTGCTTGGAACAGAACCAGTGTCTTCTGCAAGTGCAGCAAGTGCTCTTAATTGCTTAGCTCACTCTCCAGACCCCTAGTTATTAACTTATGTACAGTCTATGAAATAATACCATAGGTTGTACCATGAGAACAACCCAGACCTCTAGTATATCCCTTGGATAAATCACAATTATTTATTGCTCTAATTTTAAGACAATGCCCTGATAAACCATTGACCCTAGGACTGTCTTTTTTCTGTCCCCTCTTTGTATTCACTGACATTTTCTAAGCCATGATATGGCATGTGGCATATACCTAATAATTAATCAATTTGTAAGACTGAAAGAAAAGAAAAATAGAATTACATACCAGAAAATTGAATATTTTTTTTAAAAAAAAACTTTATGTTTAAACTATCAAATAGATGTCCAGTTGAATAGTGATAGCTTTTAGGGGTTCAATATGAGTCCCGACTTTAAAACTGGATATTTATGAACCATTTAGTGTATGAAATATGAAATGTATAAAATAATCAAGGGATTTATATAGGTAGAAAAATTGAGGAGTAAATGGCAAAGAGATTTAAAAAAATAGATAGCGTCAAACAAAGTTTTAGAACCTTTGATATTTCATTTTTTTTAAATTTCATGATGGAATGAATATACAAAGATTCAATCAGAAGCTCAATAAGCCAATCAATCAGTGTGAAATGTAAGTTCCTATTTAAGGCTCATGTTTGAATGTTCTTTTGATGATGCTCTTTGAAATAAGTCATTAAAACTAAAAAAGGAAACTACATGATATAGCTCAAAAAGGTGAATAGGTTTAAAATTGGGAAAGAAATTGTGCTTGATCCTGTTCTGGAGAACAGATGATGAGCAAAAGTCACATGTATCTTTACTAGCAAATTACTGTACCCTTTTTGAGCAGATGGCACGATATCAAGGTGCCACAGAAGCCTAGCATAGCATTCCATCTGGCACAGAAGCAGACATGAGGGGTCTAGTGTCCTGCCATATATCACCAATATCAATTTAAAATACTGAATATGGTGGTACATACTTGTAATATTCATGCTAGATAAATGGAGAGGGAATGAATCCTTAGGGTTGCTCACCTGAATTGGTGAACTACAAGTTCAGTGAGAAATCTTGTCTCAAAACATAGTATAAAGAGTCATCAAAAACAGTGTGTTAGCCTCTGCTCACTATCACAAATATACACATGTACACAAACACTCTCAACATACATATGCACACCGGCAAATGCATACAACATAGACACACACAAATACTTTTAAAAAAACAATAATATTCATATAGATTAAATTCAGATTTTTTTTGGCCATGACCACAATTGTGGAATAAACATTTTCTATGCAAAAAAAGAATATATTGAACATCCTAGTCCAGGGATGAAATGCTGTCATGTGAATGATAATATGCCATGAAACTTTTATGTAAATATCCTATTGGAACCAACACCTACACTGCTGATGTTAACAGATGAGAAGACCTTTGAAGCAGGTCCAGGCACACAGGCCTAGTCTTCCCGTTGGGATTACTGACTCAGGAACAGAAATTTCACACAGAATTAGGTTCTCCTGATGTATTGTTTTGAAAAATTATAAATAATCGGAGATGTTTGATATGCGTTCAGTAATGAAAAAAATTGACATACTATGGGCCAAAAGATAGTACAATATTGGAAAGATTATATAATATTTTCAAATTACTCAGTTTTCAAAATGGATTTGTATAGGAAAAATTCTATAGTTCTCTATTTCCTTATAATTGTCTGGAATGGCTCTAGTATTAAATAATTAAGAATGAGATTTATTTTATTTATATAAATTTACTTACAACAGAACTTCAGAAGGCAGAGCACTGCCTTGTCTTCTTCAGATCTTTACTGACTGCTTCAATATTCAGAGTAGCTAGGAAATAGGGCCAGCGTAGGTGCCAATCCACCAAAGAATTCATTGAAAAAGTGTGAAACTTTATTTAACCTTAAAAATAGACAAACCAACAAATAAACAAACAAAGAAAACAAAGTTTATAGATTTTCCAACCAATGACTTGAATTTCTGCTGTTTCATCTTAATTTTAACCTCCTAGACTTAGAATCACCTTGGAGACTCACTTCTGGACTTGTCAGTGAGGATTGATTTTTAGAGTTTTAACAGATGGATGTGGGTGTCATCATCCCCTGGGTTAGCTTCCTGGACTGAATAAAAATGAGAAGGAGGAATAAACGGCACTTGCACTGCTATCTTTCTGTTTCCTATGGTTATACTATACCCTGCAGCATCCTACTCCTGCACCCACAACTAGAGGTGCACTAGCTTTCTTGTTTTCTTCCATAGTTGTCTATGTGAGGCAACATAAAACTCCCTCCTTAAGTTGTTTCTATCTGCTGTTTGTTTGTTTTTTTTCTTTAAGTGAAAATCAGGAAATAACTTATACAAACTAGAAACCGTCATGTTAAGTGCATCAAATCAGATTCAGAAAGATAATTCCTCCCCATCCTTCTCCTCCCAATCTCCATTCCTCATTCTATCTCTTTAGGTCATGAAAGTAGATAGAAGAACATGAGAGGAAGAGAAAGAGACCTTAAGGGAGTAGGGGAAAGTAATGTAGTATATGTGACATTAAATGGAAGAGGACTGCTGTCTGACAGAAAGATAGAATGGAAGAAGAGAGAGGTAAACAGGGTACACAAAGGTACACAAAGGCAAGTATTAGGGAAGGCCCTGGATGAGAAGGACAGTTGAACAAACTATGACATATATGTATGAAATTTTCTTGTTAAAACCCATTGATTAGTATGTCAATATAACAATTTAAGTTAAATTTTGCTAGTAAAACAAGGCCTTTTACATATAGCTTTTCCCTCTTCTTCTTCTTCTTCTTCTTCTTCTTCTTCTTCTTCTTCTTCTTCTTCTTCTTCTTCTTCTTCTATTTTTTTTTTTGTTAGAACTGTAACACAACTAAGAAGTAGGCCTATCAAAAAGGAGGATACATGGAAAGTTGTTTAAAATAATTCAATAATATTTATAAATATATTAAATTATTTTAATCAAAATGAGTTAACCTGAAACATCTTATCATTTTCTGATAATATTGCAAATGTAAAAGAAATATATTTTTTAGATGAAATGTGTTTAGAACTTAGAGCATTAGATATAAGATAATGACATCCACAGAAGAACCTGAGTTTGCTTAAAGCTGAGCTTGTTTATAAGGGGCAGAAATTTGCATTGGAATCACAAGGCAGCCCTTACCTACATCAGAACTTTTGCTTGCATCCTTCCCTTTGATTTTCAGAAGTTTTTAAAGAAATAAAAATGCCAATTTTCCATAGCTCGTGTACAGTTTTGAAGACTGACACGGTACAGATAAATCGAATTTACCAGTCTTTTGGTAGTAGCTCGTGGGGATAGCGCCTTTCAGTTGCTTTCCTTCTCTCCACTTCTTCAGTGAACTTCTGAGACATCTTTCTGGCCTTTGCATTTACCCTGCCTCAAACACACCTGCTTTGGGTCTGCTACTCTGTTATCTTCAGAGTTGTCATGGTCATTGTTCAACCCTTTGGTTTTATATTGAAGCTATGTTCTACTTGTGTGTTTGTGGTTCTATTTTACTCATTTAGTTGATTTTTGTTTTTTAATCCCTAGAATGGTTTAGTTAGCTACCATACTCTCATTGGTTTCTTTGATCGTTTAACAAAATAATAACTTATCTGTACAAATAAGCATAGAGTTATAATTTCCCAAGTAAGTCCACACTCTGCCTTGGTCTATTCTTTATTTAAACTTTGTTTTTTTTTTTTTTTTTTTTTTTTTTTTAAGCAGATTGTGAATTCTAACATTCTTTGCTATGGACTTCCTCTGGATTCTCTTTCTTTCCCAGTGGTACAATGATCTGTGGAATTCTTTTAACTCCTTATAGCAATTGTTCAGCTGTACCCTTGCCCAGAGAAAGCACTTCTCTAATTTGAACAAAAGTCATTTTACAGGAATTGGACAGTATAGTCTCATTTCCAAAGCAGGGGTTATTTTTGTAATATTATTTTGACTGAGTCAATGACTATAACTTGACTTTTGCTTTTATTTTTATAATTTACTAGAAAATAGCATTGACTTAATGGATTTATCAGAAATATTCTCAGTCTTAGTTGATCTTTTAAGTTCAATAGTGTTTCAGATGTAAACTTAAATGTATTGGTAATGTGAAACTATTACTAAAATTCTCTGCTCCTGAAAGATTAAGATGAGTTGGATATTTTTCTTGCTATCACCCACTAGTTGATTTCGCTATGTACATACACAGGAACACATGTACCCATACATGTAGACAATGATCAAGACCCAAAGAGAGACAGACATAAGGAAACACTGACAGAGAAATAGACTAACAGGCTTAGAAAAAAGAAGTAAATTATATTTACCAATGTGTGCTTATTTTATATCACAAATAACTTTTGTTTGATTTTTTAATTAGGTGAGGATTTTGCACAATATATTTTGATCATGTTTACCTTTTCTTTCTCAACCTTTTCCAGGTCTATCCCTACTTCTCTATTTATCCAATTTTGTATCTTCTTTTAGTTTTTTAAAACCTATTGACTACAGTTGGTACTTCCTATGAACTTTTAGATGTGGAGACTTATAATGGAGCTTAGTTAACCCAAACAGGGTCACACCCTTAAAGAAAACTGAATCTTCATCTATGAAAAAGCATCAATTACCAAAAGATCCTAAGTTACAAGTGAGAGATCTTGCCCAACTCCTTTAAGAGGAGACCTAGTCAAAAGTGAGCTTGGCCATGAATGTCTGCCACTATAGACACTTAAACTCCTGGAACCTGAAGCCAAAATAAACCCCTTTACACATTGCTTTAATCAAGGTGTTTTATCATAGAAATGGAAAAGTAACAAGCTCAAAGTTATTATTAGTATACATTATTTAATATGTAATAATTATATATAATTATATATCATACATCAATATCATATATCATGTATCACATATCACATATCATATATCATATCATATATCATGTATCACATATCACATATCATACATATAGCATATTATGTAATATATTACATATTACTTATAGTAAAATATATAATAACATGTAAATATATATATATATATACATACACATATACATGTATACATGTGTGTGTGTGTGTGTGTGTGTGTGTGTGTGTGTGTGTGTGTGTAATAGATGTAATAGATGAGCCAAGAAGTTGAACTAATTCTTTTTGGGACAAAAATGTCTTCACTAAGAACTACAATTACAATCAACTTACTCAATTTAACTATAAAGGTGACTATAAGAATTCAATCTTTTCCCAGCACTGCAGAGAAGCTACAAAGTTGAATTAACAGCAATTAAGACACCATGCACAAAATGTGTGCAAACTCAAACTTGACAAAATCCCAATTTAGAGAGGGGAATTGGGCATGAAGTCTCGTCTTTCTCTGAGAGCTCTTGGTTATCGATTGCTGCTTGAAAAAAAAGTCAGACCTTGGATATTTTATTTATTTACATTTCAAATGTCATCCTCTTTCCCCATTTCCCCTCCCTAGAAACCACCCCCACATCCAATTCCCCCTCCTCCCTTTTGCTTTTATACCATTTTAATTACATGCAAGTATTAAGTCAGTTCGAGGTTGACGGACTAGCAATACAATAGATGCAAATAGTCAAGGAGCAAGCAAGACAATAAATACAAATAGTTAAAGAACAAACAAGTCAATTAACAAAATTCAGTGAACACTCCCATGATCACTGTTTCTAAGGGCTTATCAGGATGACCAAAATATCTAAGCCTACTTCCCTGTCCTAGCCCAAAGTCATTTTCATGTCTGAAGCCTACTTCCTTGTTCTAGCCTAAGGATGGCATTCCTGTCAGAAAGACCTAAGACAGGCTCAATCCTGTTAATGAATTTAAAAAGGGGGAGAGGCAGAGAGCCTTTGGGTCTGCTTGGCAAGAATCTGACATGGGTCAAGAACAAGGAAACAAGCTGCTTGGCAGGAATATGACATTGGCCAAGGACAAGGAAGTAGACTTCAGGCAGGATTCTGACATTAAGCTAGAACAAAGAAATAATTTCAGGCAGAAATCTAAGCCTAGAACAAAGAAGTAATTTTAATCAACAGTCAAACCTTTTTAAGAGTGTGAGCAAGCTCTGGTAAAAGCCATATGATCATAAGAATAGAAGGAGTACAAATTGGATATGAAGGATTAAAAGCAAAGAAAGAGTGCATAAAACAGGGAGGGTGTGATAGGGGGAAAGGGTGTGGGTTGAGTTGGAGTGGGGATTGCATATGAACAAAATTCACTATATGAAATTTTCAAACAACTAATAAAATACAGCAAATAAGCCACTGAAGCATGAATATATATATTCCCAGCCAGTTCACTCCATGGACAACAGTTGTAGTGCTCAGAGTTGTTTCTAGGATACATTCACCTGAACTGTCTATGATTCACCAGAATATGAATGGGAAAAAACCACAAGGTAATTAATACTTCTGACTAATCCTTTTAATCTTCTACCTATTAGAAAGAACTTATACTATTTTTAAAAAGACCACAATTGAAATACATTTAAAAATTATTCCAATGAAAACATGTCTAAAGCAAGGTAGTTAACTAATAATAGAATATTGTTTTAAAGAATAAGAAATTATATATATATATATATATATATAATATATATATATATATATCACTTAGCTGCTGTAATTTCTTAACATTACCATTAACCATTATTGTTTCCTTAATATGAATATGACTAAGAAGAGAAAAAAATTTTATAAATTCAGAAACATATCACTATGATTCTAATTTTAGTATTTTAATGTTATAATAAGATATTATATATCTTATTTCTGAAAAGACAATGTTATAAAAAACTAAAACAGTATACCTCTTGTTATAGATTTGATATATATGAGATATGTATATATCATAAACATTTATTATTCTCAGGGCCAAGCTAGGTCCAAACCAAGACTTCACACATGGCAGAAAAGCTCTCTGTCATGGAGCTGCTACTCAGAGGCCCATAGGCTCAATTTGAAAAGACTTTATTTTGTGATTTAAGTCAATATTTGGTTAACCTCATCTCTGAGAGTCCTGGTATTTACAGAGCAGTTTCCCTGCTGTGAAACTAAGAATCATCATCTTAACTGCCTAAGTGTCTAACTGCTTCTTAATTTCATTTCTGGTGGGACCTCTGGATACTTGACAGGAACAGTTAGTTGTAAACCGAAAGAGGAAATAATCTCTCTCTTTTAAGTAGATGCAACCATATTGACTATGTATGAATCCTGATAATACTTAATGTTTCGTGTTTCTTTTGTTACTGCCTCAATTACAAAGCGTTTATTCCATATATTTAATAGGCAAAAATTTTTGTCTGATGGTGAGAATACGCATGGTGGCAAACATTATCATGTTTTATTTATTTTTTAATTAATGATGTTAGTGCTTCTAGAAAGCAATGTTGATAAGCATTCTCCAAAAGGTATGTAAGGTATATATGTATGTATGTATGTATGTATGTGCAACACTCTTGTGAATATGCATCATATGTTGTGTGGCATCCACTTCTCATTCAACAAAAATTAAGATTTTAGCAAAGGCTCACAAAAATAATTTGAATAAAATTGTAAGTCTTCTTACTTTATGTGTTTAATTCTGTATTTGAGTGCAAACAGTCCACAATCATTTCAGTAGTTTGCTTGACCTAGGTTGGAGGAAATTCAGATGAACTGCTTATTACAATTTCTTTTATTACAATGAAAGTGCAGTTTTCACAAGAGAAAATATGTCTCATTATTCTTTGCCTCACAAAATTAATTGTAGTGTACTTTTAAAAATCTTAAAATACTATTCTTCATTTAATACATTTTTGACTACATTGTGTTGGGGGATCTTTTTCATCCCCTTTACTTGAAGTGACTTGGTTTAACAGAAAATCACAAAGAGAATTTTGACACCTCGTGCCCAGTTTTATTCACCTAACAACATAATCCTGTTCTTTGCTCAGTTTGATTTTTCTTTATTGAATTTTGTTCTTTGTGATGTTCTCATTTTCCTTATTAGAATACATCAAATTGTTCTTGTTCATACAATGTTTTCCCTTTGGGAGAGCAAAATTTTGTTTCCCAAGAGGAAAAATAAAGGTAAAGAAATCTCCTGAGGGAAGATTACTCAGCCACTGTTATTTTCCATCTCCAATTTCCAATTTCCAATTTCCTTTTTTACTTTGCGGAGGAAGTTTGACTCATTCCCCAATGGCAAACTCTTCTATCTCTGCTGTATAAGTAGGATGAAGACAGGTCATCAATAATAGGTGACTCCTAATGTAAAGTGCAGAGACTCAGGATTGATATGGCCTGTCATATATGACAGGTCAGAAGAAATACTCTCAGGTTATTACCATGCTTGCAGCTACTGCCTTTTGAAATCACAAAACTATCTCGCTGAATGGGAATTATTTAAGAAATTCTATCAGATCATTTAAGTGACATCCAGGTGAGGCTTCCTTGGTGATTATACTGAAATTGCTGAGGACCAGAGGATCTATCCTCACAAGCATATGGCAGCTGAGCAGCTCATCTGTGGCACTATGTGTTGTGTTTAGCTCCCCACATGGAAGAGAAACCTTAAGGTGCACAAGTGCAGTGGAAATCAGGTTTTTGTTCTTTACAAATGGCTGTTGTAGTCTCAACATAGAGATTTACATGCATTTATTCTTTTATGATTCCAAAATTGCTCAAAACTGTTTAACTTTTTTCACACTCATTCTGAAAATGAAAAAAAAAAATCTCATTCTTATCTAATTATAACAATCAACCAAAAGCCCAATGAATTATGGGTTTAAATACCTTCTTTTACTCTGTCTGTGTTTTCTAACCTCACATCTTAAATTCTCTTGAGGTCACCCTGTCAGCATCAGCTCTGTGGCCTGGATTTAGTTGAATCAATCCTAATTGCAATTCTGCACAGGTCTGGTCCTCCGTGGAGATTGCAGATGAATGACAGTGCAGTGGCAGGAAAGATAAATATGCTGGCAAATAAGATCCTGGCTCTCCACAGAGGATGGAATAAATTACTTTACCAATAGAGTGGAGGTAATATGTTGGAGAAAGAAAGTGAAATCGAAGCCACCTTAATACAAGGTTTGTAGAAGTTTAAAATGAGGCATTTTAAACCTAAGTAAAATACTGATGGTGATTCTTTTTATTTAAAACACATCTCATCGCTCTGTCCCATGAAATTTAATGGCATGCACTAATTCTGTTTATGCATATGACAGCATGAACAGTTCTAATTCATATGGCATCCTCGGGTAGCTGAAAGTCTGGTGGTGACTGTGGTGCAGCATATTGATTAGTAATTTGATAAATACACAGAATGGCACTCTGAGCTTTAGGTGCTTCGTGCAAAATGTATTCAAATGACCTTGATTAATTAGAGTGCATAGCTGCAAGGCAGTTCCTTATGAATAAGAACCAGTTTGTCAGTCCAGAGATTTGTGTAAACTAATGAAAGGATATCAGGCACAGATCTTATAAATCAAGGGAGTAGACTTACAATGCACATTCAAGAAAAACCTATTTTATTTCTATTGTGAGAAGAATCACCTTTTTGCTATAAAACTTGTCCAAAAGTTTATACTTACAATTCATTTCACAGATTTTAATTTAGGTCTTGGATAATATGTAATATATATTTATTAGGGTTACTGTTAGGATTAAGTAATTGACCAAGATTTTAAAATTAAACCTAGAATTATTTTATTAATCTTAAAGATGAATTCTGTTTAGCATTTATTATCTCATTACACTTTATGGATATATAATGTCTAAAGCTTTAAAATAATATTCCTGCATGACATGTTCCTACATGACATGTATTTATTGGATACCAAGATAGACTGTTAGATGCATTACCATTATATATGTAAATAGATACCCCAATTATGCTTTGTGAAAATAGCTTAGATTTTCATTGCATTCACATACAAAATGCTTATGAAATATAAATAGAATGATCTAAGTTTTATAGATATAATATTTCAAAAATTTCTAAAATAACTGTCTTGTTTGTTTATGTACTCCTACAGCAAGACCACATAATAAGTTCATGGAACTATATCATAGTCACATTGCTCAATTCACCCTTGGCACCTATAATCCTGTCTTTTCTCTGAAATAGAAGCCTCTAGAAGCAAGAATGAGAATATACCATGATATGAAGTGATTGTTTGAATATTCAAAATCTCTGAGTTGAGTTTAATCTCATAAGAATTGTTCTTAAGAACCCTGGATGCACTGCACTTGTACAGTGCACCTACAGGATGCTGATGAGAGCTGGAGAGCACACCATATCTAATACTGGTATTTCAATGCATCATTCACATGTAAAAAATCTGCAGGCATGTTTCGATACGAGGTAACATTTGTACCATGCAAAGGGAAGATATAAATTCTATTCTTCAATAATTTAACTCAAAGTTAATATCTGTTTGTGTTTTATTCATTTTCAAATGACAGTTGCTTCTGATGATCCATTCACATAATCTCTAAATGAATTTAGGTTATATCAATACAACTTTCTCTCATTCTCTGAAATCACACTTCTTCTCACGTAGTTGCTTAACAACTTCTGAGGGCTGCCAGAGACTATTTCAATTTGATTTTCATTGTGAAAGGTATGATTTTGAAAGAATAGATTTCTAAAAAGAATTTTAAAAAGCCATGTGGAATTTTAAAAGTCTTCTATGAAGCTGATATTCTGTCTTTCAAGCCCAATGCCCATAATTATTGAATATTTTAAATCTAGAGGAAATCTAAAACTTTAGCAGGCTTGAATTTTGATAAATTATTTTGAGTTGAAAAATGTTATTTAGAAGACATGCTGTAACGTTTAAACTTATATGTATATGTGTATATACATGTGTACATATATGATGCGTTATACTAATTTAAAAATTAAAAGGTAGTCAATAATATTAAGATTAATGATATTTACATTAATGGCACTCAACACTTTAAAAATGAAGTTAAATATTTCAGAAAAATAGATGAATGGAAAATGTATAATATTAGACAAGGTCACACAATCTCTGAAATAAAACATCTTCATTTTATCATTATATGAAAAATCTAACAAATGATATATGTATATATTTAAAGAAAAAGAACTGTACATGTAAGCATGTTATAATGTGATAAAAGGCAATAAGAAAGTCTACATACAAGGGATGGAGAAGGACTGAATGCAGGTGATAGATATGACTTATCAAAAGGTATATAGGGCTTGTTGTTTCCTTGTTGTAATTCTGCCATGAATCTTTTGGTTTGGGGGTGAATGATTGCAAAAAACATATTTGATACTGAAAATGTAAAATTTATTCTAACACTACAAGACCTGTCTTGAGAGCTTGTTCTATCTGTAGAGAAGTCAACTTAGTTTCACAACTGGCTACTTTTGGTTTCTGATATTTTTGTTTATTTGAAATTATTATTACTAAAGTTTACAAAAATATTAAAGTCAGATTTCATACCTAGATTTCCTATCATGTTTTCAATTTAACATATAAGAAACATATTGTAAGACTTGTCATAGTTCCATTGTTGTTGTTGTGATAAAATGCTCCAATTAAAAAAAATTAACAACTTCAGGGAGAAAGGGTTTCTACTCATTGATATGTGTCACTGTCCATTTTTGTGATGAATTCATGGTGACACACACTTGAGATAGTGAGTTGTAATACATCCAATATCAAGACACAGAGAGGAATGGATTAATGTATGCATACTAGTGCTCAGCTCTCCTCCTCCCTGAGTATACACTCTAACTATCTCAATTAACATAATCAAAATAATCTCTAACCAAGAGGCTCACAACTTAACCTAGACAGTTCATCAATGATGTTATCATCACAGGCAATTCTACATTGTGTCAAACTGACAAAACTAACAATTACAGGCTAAACTACTTCCATAAAAGAAGAAACAAACAAAATTATCATAACAAGAGAACTAAAGATGTAAGAAATATAATACACCATGAAGATAATGGGTCTTACAAAGAAGAAATGAAGTTGACCAGATGAAGAAAGTTAGTAGCTCTATTGAGTAACGAACAGGTCAGGTTGGAGGTTCTATTTGAAACAGTCTGTAAGAAGCTCTCAAATAGCAGCCTTCAATCTTTCCCATGTCTGAATTACCTAATTATGAAGAAAATCTTTACAAACTCATGATTGTACAAAAATGAATATTGGTGTGTTTTGGACACCATATTCAGCACTTGTGAGGTGTCATAAATCCTCAAAAGAATGTTTTCTCGTGTATTACAACTGCAACTTTTCTTCCTCCTGAGAGATTGTACCACGTCTCTGACAATAATAAGCTGTTTTACCTGTTTTGTTTTGTTTTTTAGTTCAGACGGCTGAAGATAATACCTGTGACTTTCTGTCCCAGACAAGTTGATTCCTGTGTCCTGAGAAAAAAGTAACTGAGACAAAGTGTCTGATAGTTTCTCTGAGCAAAGGATTCATGACCAAAAGGACGTTTCAACATTCCTCACTGCAACAACTCCAGGAGATTTTAATCGGTACTGGATGAAAAAAAGTACAGAAATAGATTGATCACACATATGAATTTACTTATTTTGACTACGATCTTATTTATCTATTGGGTCCCCTGACAGATTGACTACATGCATTTGGTAGAGATCCTACTGTTTGTAGAAAATGCATTCTCTGCTGGATCGCTCTGTTTGTAGACTCATTTTTCCTGCAGTTAATTTCACAAAAATTCAGAATTGAGACCATCTAAGGCATGATTTTATTCAGTACTGTTTCTCTTAACTACGTGAATATTATTCAATGCATTCAGCCCCCAAATCTTGGACTGTGCTTTATTTTCCTTCTGTCTGGCCAACCCACTAAACTCTACTACAATCAGTCATCCTTTAATTGTTCCTAGTTGTCTTGCATTTCCACGTTGCTCTTAAGTTTTTCTTTTCTGATCATGTTATTTGTCCTCTCTGACTGAGACTCTGATTTAACCAGTAATTTGTTTCCCTGACTTCAGTTTCACCATTTCCAAGATCCCTACTATGCTATAAGATTATGCTTTTGAAATTTGCTTTGTATCATTTTGTCTCATGGTTCTTTTTGTTTTTTTTTTCTTTTTTAATTTTATTTTTTTGCTTATTCACTTTATAACACATCCCAGTCACCCTCTCCCACAATCCTTCCCCATCTCTTCTTTTCTGAGTACTCCCTCCTCCTGTATCCCCTCCCCTGCCACTTTAAATCTCTGAGAGGCTAGATGCTTCCTCTCCCATTGAGGCCAGATGAGGCATCCAGCTAGAAGACCATACCCCATATACAGGCTGAGAATACCTTGTCTCATCGTTCTTAATGGCTAACTACTACTGCCCATTACTGAGCTACAATTAATTTTAAAGACAAATTTTGCAAATACTGTGCACAAATCATATGCTATTTATTATTCAGTTACTTCATTATCTCCTGAACACAAATCTCTGTTGTCATATTGATTTTAGGAAATTCACCATACCAAATAAATCACTTAAAATAATCCTCCAAAGTTCCCATTCTAGCCTACTGTTTGATCTTACTATATCTGTAGCCTGCCTCTATCATCTTATTCCTCCACTTATCTTCATGGCCAATAAACTGCTGCATTCCTATCCCCAAATGTGAATGCCTGAAGGCATGTCTGTAAACACCAGACAGATGCAACTTCACGAAGCCTTCCTAATTCTCTGCTTCATCTGACATACTCTGTGAACGTTTTTCCCTTTGCCTGCTCTCATTAACTCAGCTTAGCTCTTATTTCATTTTGACACTAACTTTTTGAAAATGGCTTCTATTACCTCTTTCTTTTCCTGGCAGTAATACCCACTCTTTACCACCTTTGAGGTATGTGATCCTCAAGGGCAGAGCCATTGTCACTATCCCACTTTCAGTTTCAGCTAGCATTGGGATATTTGACAACCTTTCAGTTTGTAGGTTCTGAGACTTTCCTAGCTTTTATTAGATATTTGCTATAATTGTGATGTGAAAGATATTTCTTACATGTAGATGTAGAGAAAGTTACTGAAGTTTGTGTTTAGTGTTTATAAAGTATGTTCATCTTCCTTTATTTTTAAACCTCCATCCATTGTTAATGTAAAGCACAGTTAATATTAATTCTCTACATACTTGAATTAAATGTCTTTTTATATCTTCAGGTGTCATATGTATATCAAACATTCAGTATGTGGATTATCGTATCTGAAAATTCCTTTTCCGAGTCTCTATTGCTAGACCTTATGTTTTCTATTTATGTGACATCATTGCCTCATTCTTTGTGATTTTATTTATGCAGCAGTTTGAATGTCTTAATAACTCATAATGCTAGTCTTACTCTTGATCTCTTGACTACATAATGTATGATTTTTTTTTCCATTTTGTGAAACACTTAACATACTGTGAAAATACTTGGTCCATTTATTAATCGAGAGAAAATTGAAAAACACATAGTAGAAAAAATAAAGGTCAGAAATAAAGAAGAAATGACAATATTAAATATCCTTGCTAATTCAATATATTAAAACTAAAATGTAATTTTGTGTTACCATCTATTATGCTGACATAAAATTTAGAACTTACTCTTCTCAGTGGTTTAAAATTTCCAAGGTATAAAGTTCCTTTAAGTGCTTCTAGTTCTGAAATATAGAGGCACAAGATATTGGAAAAGGTATTTTGCAGAAAGTCTAGTAATAAATCAAAATATATACTTCTTTTTAGTGATTTAATTAGAGACATTACTAAAATTCTTATGTGAAATGGGACTTTGTGCTATTACTTCAAGTAGTGAAATAGAAATCAACTTACATGTATTAACTTTTTCCAGCATAATATTTATATTGATTATTTCACATCATACACCACATCAGCCCCTTCAACCCCTGTGATCTCTAACCTCAAAAAGAAGAAAAAAAGGAGGAGTAAGAGAAGGAGGAAGAGGAGGAGGAGGAAAAGGAAGAGGAAGAGGAAGAAAGAGAAAAAGAATGAGAGAAGGAAGAAAGGAAGGAAGGAAATGTCCTATTTGTATTGTCCATATATTTACTAGATCTGACTGGCATAGATCAACACAACCCTAGCTGCAGCAGGACCATAGAACTCTAACTTGGCCCTCTATAGTTATTTATTAAAAAGGCATTTGAAATGCAGCTCAGGATGACCTAGAATTTAAGCAATTCTCCTGCCTCAGCCTCCCAAATGCTCAAATTATGGACCCATTTCTGTCTAACTCTCCACTTTTTGTTACTAGAAACTTTTCTCAAACTACCTCTATTTCTTTTAGATAGTTATACATTGTTAGGTAGGCTTGGTTTTTGCCTTAGTCCTCTAGAGAATTTAAGCTTCTTTACTTGGCTTGTGATGTTGAGAAATTGTTATCATCTTGTCATTCCTCTTAGGGAAACAGCTTCTCAGTTCAATAACTTAAATGTTTTTCTTGTTGGAACATGGTGTTGTTATGCAAATATATGTCTTGATATGAAATTCATTTACCAGGTATATTTTGTAATTTCTCAAGTTAAACATTTGTATTTTAACAGTTTTGGAAAACTCCCAAACATAATCTTTTCTTTTCTTTCTTTAAGTTTTAAAAATCTGTAGTAATAGCTGTGCATTGGCTGTCTTGATGTCCTGAAAAAAAAAAAGAAGAAGAAGAGGACATAATGAAGTTGCTTCGTGGTAAGACTGCTGGTTTAGCAAACATGAGGCCCTGGGCACGTGTTCCACTATCTTCATAGCGGCCTTGTTTGTGATAGCCAGAAGCTGGGAACAATTCAGATGTTCCACGACAGAAGAATGAATAGAGAAAATGTGGTACTTAGCTATTAAGAATGAGGACATCCTGGGTTTTGCAGGCAAGTGGATGGAACTAGAAAATATCATCCAGAGTGAGGTAACTCAGACCCAAAGGACAAGCAAGGTATGTACTCACTAATAAGTGGCTATTAGCCAATGAAAAGGTACAGAATACCCAAGATACAGTTCACAGAACTCAAAAAGGTCATTATATGGAAAAGCCCAAGTGAGGATACCTCAGTCCCACTTGGGAGGGAGAAGAAAGCAATCACAAGTGGGGAGGGAGGAACGGACCAGGGAAAGAAAGTGGATGGGAGTGGGAAGAGGGGAACCTGATCTGATATTAGGTGAGGAAAAAGGACTGAAGCCCTGATGGCCAGCAGAAAGAATGGAAAACAGGCCACCTCGGGAGGTAGGATGTTGGGGGGACCCTCCAAAATACACCAGAGACCTGGGCGGTGAGAGACTCTCAAGACTCAAAGGGAGGGACTCTAGATGCAATGTCTGACAATATGGAGAGTAAAATTATATAGCCTACCTTCAACAGGAAGACAGGGCATCAAGTGAGGGAGGGGATTGGCATCCCAGAGTCAATATTCTGACCCATAATTTTTCCTGTCTGAAAGAACTGCAGAGATGGAAATGGAGAACAGCCTGAGGAAAAGAAGGTCCAGGGACAGGCCCAAAGTGGGATCCAGCTCAAGGGAAAGTCCGAAGGCCTGACGCTATTACTGACGCTATGGAATGCTCACAAAAAGGGGCCTATAATGACTGTCCTCCAAAAGACCCAACGAGCAGCTGAAAAAGTCAGATGAAGTTATTTGCACCCAATCAATCGACAGAAGCTGCTGACCCCTGTGGTTGAATTAGGGAAAAGCTGGAAGAAGCTGAGGAGGAGGGCAACCCTGTAGGAGGACCAGCAGTCTCAATTAACCTGGACCCCTAAGATCTCTCAAACACTGAACGACCAACCAGGTGGCATACACCAGTTGATATGAGACCCCGAACACATATACAGCACTGGAGTGTCAGGTCTGTGTTTAGTCAGAAAAGATACACATAACCCTCAAAAGACTGGAAGCCCCAGGGAGTATAGAGATTTGGTAGGGTGGAGGATAGGAGGTGGGAGGTGGGTGGTGGGGATATCCTCGTGGAGACAGGGGGTCAAGGAAGAAGTATGGGAGGTGGAACAGTCAGAGGGTGGATCGGAGGAGAATAGAATTTGACGTTCAAAATATATAAATTAATTAAAAACTCCATTCATATTATCTACCATTTTAATTATTTTTATATGGGCAGTCGGTAAAGTTATGGATAAAGAAGTTTCCAACCCTTCCTATCATTCATTTCTACAGCTTTCCTTCATCTTGCCAAACTAAAACCGTCCTTATTGAACAATGCTTGCTTCTTCCTATCATTTGTCTCTGGCAGTCACCTTTCTACTTCCTGCCTCTGTGAGTATAAAGGCTCTTGATAATTCATGATTGTGACTAAATATTATTTGTAGTTTTGGGACTCAATCATTTCACTTAGCATTCTTTTTTGAGAATGTGTAAAAAATTCCTTGTTTAAAAATTACATATATATTCCATTCGAAATACAACACTACTCTGTCTATCTGGCATGAAATCTTGGGTTGATTTATCTTTTACATGCTGTGAATAAAGAAGCTTCACTTATAGGGCTACACTTATCTGCACTAGTTTCTATCTGCAAGTTTTTTTTTGGGGGGGATGCATTTACACAGAACAAGAGATATTAGATGACATGATATTTTGAAAGGGATGGCCATATTGGTTTTCATAGCATTTTTCCTATGGAACGTAAAAGGTCTAACTTGTCTACTTTCTCAATAGTCCCTAATATTCTCCCCCAATTTGGATGTGTGTGTGTGTGTGTGTGTGTGTGTGTGTGTGTGTGTGTGTGTGTTGTATGTATGTATGCATGTATGTATGTATGTATGTATGTATGTATATACTTTCATAGTATGCATATAGCAATCAGATCAACTGTAGGAGTCAGTGATTGCCTTCTATTTGGGTGTCCTAGGAAATGGACTCAGGTTGGCCTTGTTGGCAAGCACATACTATGCTGAAGTATCAACCAACTTCAAATTCTGTATAATTTCGTCAGTTCTGCTTTTCATTTTTTTTATTCTATTTTGAAGTCAATCCACCATTTAACTTGCCCACTGAAGCTACCCAGTGTAAGTGACTGAACCCTATACCCCTGCACATTTAGGTAAGCTCTCTATCGCCAGAGTACATTTCCAGCAGTGCCTTCTTAGTTTTAAGTTAAAATAATATAGATTTTCATTTTTATTTTTTTTCTTTCACATCTGTCTTGTGTTTGCTAGTCCTGTTATTTTGTCATACTTTTAATTACTTTATTATTTTTATATATGCTTATTTAAATTATATACTCACTAATGCCTACATTTAAAGTCATTGCGGGTGAGTTTTTCTTCATTCAGTCTATTATGGTGCTCTATTGAATATTTTCTTGTCATCTCTTTTTATTATGAATTAACACCCTCCAGGACTTTGTGGAGACATTTCGAGGTTTGAATAGCAAATAGAATTTCTGAAGAGATTGGATCCTTTTAATTGGAATTCTTGTTTGACTATTTTGGTGTAGAAAATAATTATGGATTCAGGTTTCCATATTATATAAAGTCTCTCATGTGGTTAAAAATTCTAAGAGTGGCATTTGGAAGCTTGTACCAAGTGTCATGAACAATGTATAGATTTTTTTTTTACTCCACTGCATCCCTCTTTTTTATTGAATATTTTTTTTCTCACATAATATATCTTCATTACAGTTTCACCTCTATGTACTCATTCCAGGTAGCACATACTCTGCTTCTATCTCAATCCACTCACTTTAAACCTCACCTTAGAATGGAGAATAATAAAATAATATGTAATAAATATTACATGCAAATATATTTAATATTACATATTAAATACATAGATATATTAAATATTACATATTTAAATATGTATATTTAAATGACATACATAAATATATTAAATATTAAATATAAATATTTTATATAAATATAAATTATATTACATATAATCTATGTGTAAATATTACATGTAAATATTTATAAATACATAAATGGATAATAATAAATAATATGTAATAAGATAAAGCTTCTAATGGATAATAATAAAATACTATGTAATAAGATAAAGCAAAAACTAATACATTAGAATAGGAGAAAATATCAGAAGGAAAATAACCCAAGAAATAGTACAAGAAACAGATATAGGCACAGAGACCCATTTGTTTGAACACTCCAGAAGCTCATTAAAAACACTAAACTGGGAGTTATAATACATACACAAAGGACATATATAGTAAAAACTGATAAATATACACACATATATATATTTATACATATATGTGATGCAATAAAATATAAAATAATATTAGAAAGCCCTGACATGCCATTTATGAGACAAGAAACTTCCAATTATGCATATCAATTAGTTTTCTGTTGGGCATATACTGCTGGTATGCAGCCTACCCTTAAGAGTAGTTAGCTTCCTTAGGAGATGCCTTTAGAGAAAATAAAATTTTCATTTGCAAGTGGTTACCAATTGGAGACAGCTCTGGGTTATGGATAGAGGTCATGAGTCTATTTCTCCTTTCAGTTCTAGGACCTAACTTGAAGGGAAACCTTGAGGTCCCTGTGCACATGTTACTTCATCCTCCAACAGTTCTTAAGTGTATTGATTCTGATGAATTACAGAACCTTTTATGTGTCCTCTATTCCTTTTGGCTCTTATACTCTTTCTGCATCCTCTTCTCTAGAGTTCCCTAAACTGTTAGGGGAGGGATTTGATGAAAACATTACATGTATAGGTGATATTCCAAAGTATCTCATCTGCATGTCTGGCTGTGAGTCTCTTTATTGGTATACTCATAGATCAGTACCTTTCTCAAGAATCATCAGAGAGGCTTCCTTCTGCAGTAGAGCAGAATAGATTAATTTCAGTTTACTTTTTCTTTTCTTTTATTTATTTACATTTCAAATGTTATCCCCTTTACTGGTTTCCCCTCCACAACTCCCCTATCCATGCCCCTTCCCCCTGCTTCTATGAGGGTGCTCTCCCTACCCACTCCCACTTCACCACCCTGGCATTCCCCTACACTGTGGCATCAAACCTTCCCCTAGGTCTCTTGGATAACTTTTCACAGGTTCTTGGTCACTCAAGAGGTGTAGGCTATGGATTACTTCCACAAGTTTTGTGCCACAGTTGTACTAGAATATCTCACAAGCAGGACACCATTGTAGATGAAAGGGTTTATATCTGTGATGGTGTTTACATTTCTCTTTGGGTAACGTGCAGAGTACTTTCCTCTACCAGGAACACTAGGCTGTAGGGGAGAAGTCGTTACATTCTATATTTGTCTCTGTGTCTGGGTTAACTCGGGATGGTTTTTTTTAGTTCTATCAATTTAAGACAGGAAATCAATTAGCAGTGTATGTGGAATCTTGATTTCATTTTCTTTTTTTCTTTTCATAATTTATTTTTTATTCACATTACATCCCAACAGCAGACCATCCTTCCTGCTCTCCTCCCAGTCCTGCCCTTTTAAATTCTTCTCCCCACAGAGAAGGGAGAGGCCTCCTTGAGTAGCAACCTACCCTGGGACATTGAGTACTGGCAGGACTAAGCACCTTCTCTCTCCCACTGAGGCCCAACCAGGCAGTCCAGGTAGGGGAAGGAGATCTAATGGCAGGCAACAGAGTTAGAGACAGCCCTGACTCCAATTGTTAGGGGATCCACATGAAGACTAAGATGCACATCTGCTACAAAATTCGGGGGCTTAGATCCAGCCTCAGCATGTTGTTTGGTTACTGGTTCAGATTCTGTGAGCTCCATGGGCCCTGGTTCATTGACCCTGTAGGTCTTCATTTTGGTGTCCCTGAACCCTCTGGATCCCTCAATCTTTCTTCCCACTTTTCTAGAAGATTTACTAAGCTTCCCCTAATGGATGTGTGTGGGTCTCTGCATCTGTTTCTATAAGCTGCTAGATGAAGCTTCTCAGGACGCAGTTATGCTAGGCCTTTGCAAGCATAGCAGAGTATCATTAATAGTGCCGGGGTTTGGCACTCTCCCATGAGATGAGTCGTAGTTTGATCCAGTCATTGGTTGGTCATTCTCTCAAGCTCTTTTCCATTTTTAACTCTGAATATCTTTTAGAAAACATACATATTGGGTTGATGCTAGCCTCATTCCACCGAAGTCCTATCTGGCTACAGGAGGTGGCCATTTCAGTCTCTGTATCACCTGCTGGTAGGATTCTCAGCAAGGGTCACCTCCATAGACTTCCTGTAGCCACCCCATCCCATGTCTCAGATGGGTCCTGATGCCCCTCACCTATTTCAATTCTCACTCTCAGCTGTCAACTCCTCTCTCCCTAAACTTGAATCCCATTCCCATACACCTTCTCACCCCACCTCTCCCTCAGTTTCCTCTGTCCATGAACCTGTGATGACTATTTTGTTTCCCCTTCTGAGAGAGATTCATACAACCTCTCTTGGTCCTTCCTTATTACCAAGTTTCTTTGGGTCTGTGGATTGTCATGGTTATCCTGCCCTTTAGGGCTAATGTTCAATTATAAGTGAGAACATATCACTTGTTTCTTTCTGGATTTGTGTTACTTCATTCAGAATGATAATCTCAGTTCCACCCATTTGCCTGCAAATTTCTTGTTGTGTTTGTTTTTAATAGCCAAATAGTATTCCATTGTGTAGATGTACCACATTTTCTTTATCCATTCTTTAGTTGAGGAACATCTAGATTTATTCCAGTTTCTGGCTATTAGAATAAAGCTGCTAGGAACATAGTTGAGCAAGTATCCCTGTGGTATAATGGAGTATCTTTTAGTTATATGCCCAGGAGTAGGATACTGAGAATTGAGGTAGAATTATTTCCAATTTTCTGAGAAACTGCCAAATTGATTTCCAAAGTAATTGTGCAAGTTTATACTCCCATCAGTAATGGATGCAAATTCCTCTTGCTGACCTGTATGTGCTGTCACTTGGATATTAAAGCTTAACCATACTGATCGGTGTAAGATGGAATCTCAGAGTCATTTTGATTTTCACTTCTTGACAAATAAGGATGCTGAACATTTCTTCAAATGTTTCAGTACCATACAAGATTAATGTGCCCCCGCACCAGCCACATGTATCCTGGCATAGCTGGGAATGTAGCTCACCATGTTTGTAGATGGCCAATATCTCTGTTGAGGTTTAAGATAAGTAGGAACTAGCAACTAACCTTGATTTTTAAAGAAACTTGAGTCTCAAATCCAGCAAGTGGTCATCAATAAGTAAATTATTAAAAAACATTTATTATACACAGCAAAGTCTGCTTGGTTATATACTTTTATTTTTACATGTTGAATGAGATATTATAAAGTCACAAGCAACAATGTCTATGTTAAAATGTTGCATCAATAAAGCATGGTAATGACCTGAAAAAAAAAAAAGAATTCTCTGCTTAAATTTGTATACCACTTTCTAATTTAGCAATACTCCATTCTGTAAATGTCCCATATATATTTTATATAATTATTTAAAATTTCTTTTACAGTATAGTCATTTTCCACCCTCCATTCTGCACTTCGACAGTTCCTTATCCCATTCTTCCACCCCTGTCTCCAAGAGAATGTCCCCAGATCCCACATCCCCCCACATCTCCCCACAACCCACTAGGCCTCCCCATTTCCTGAGGCCACAAGTCTTTCAAGGATTAAGTGCACCTTCTTTCACTGAGGCCAGACCAGACAGTCCTCTGCTGTGTATGTGTCAGGGGCCTTAGACTAGCTAGTGTATGTGGCCTAGTTAGTGGCACAGTGTCTGAGAAATCTCAGGGGTCTGGGTTAGTTGAGACTGCTTGTCTTCCTCTATGGTCACCCTCCTCCTTAGCATCTTCTAGCCTTTCCCTAATACAACCACAGGTGTCACCGGCTTCTGTTCATTGTTTGGGTATAAGTATCTGCTTTTGTCTCATTTAGCTGCTTGTTGGACCTCTAGGAGGGCAGCTATGCTTGGCTCCTGTCTGGAAGTACATCATAGCATCAGTAATAGCGTCAGGCCTTGGAGCCTCCTCTTGAGATGGTCCCCTTGAGACTTCCTTTCCCTCAGTCTCTTCTCCACTTTTATCCCTGCAGTTCTTTTAGGAAATATTCTGGGTCAGAGTTTTTGATTGCAGGATGGCAACCCCATCCCTCCACTTGATGTCCTGTCTTTCTACTGGAGGTGGATTCTACAAGTTCCCTCTCCTCACTGTTGGACATTTCATCTAAGGCCCCTCCTGTTGAGACCTGCTATTGTCTCACCTCTCAAGTCTCTTTTACATTTTAGAAGGTTCCTCCACCTCACCTCCTATGGTTGCGTATTTCCATTTATTCTACTGCCCCTCACACCTATTTCTGATCAAGTTTCCCTTTTTCTATGCCCCCCTCCTTGCTCCCACCCAATTCCCTCCCTCTCTCTATCCTGTACTTTCGTCTCCATTTCCAGAATTCCAGTTGTTTATGTTGACTTTATTGCTTCTATTTCCATTGTCAAGTTTTAAACAGTTTTATTTGTTTTCTTCAACTGCTGTTTAGTTTTTCTTATCTTCTTTAAGGAATTCATTCATTTCCTCCAATATTTTTGTTTTTCTTTTTATTGCTTTCTTTAAGGGATTTATTCATTTTATCTTTAAGGACCAATATTACGTTTATGAAGTTGGTTTTAAAGTCTTTTTATTTGTGCTTAAGCTATATTGGAATATTCACGGCTTGCTGTAGTAGTATAGCTGTTGTCCAGTGGTTATATTGAACTGGTAGTTTTTGGTCGTGTTTTGACCCTGGCATCCAGGCATCTGTGTTTGAAGTGATACTAGTTCTAGGTGTCAATTTCTGGATTTGGCTTAATATCATGGGTCTTTTGTCCACTGATTTCTTTTTCCTCTTGGTCTTCTAGCTTGTGATTCCTGTGATTATGCAGGGGTTTGCTACCTGAGTTGTAGGCTGGAGTTTGCATGGCAGATATGGTCTTTGGTCTATTAAGGAGTTTCTACCAGAGTTGAGGGCTAGTCTTCTGGCAGGCATTGCCTATGTTTGGACATATGATGTTGGAGAAATTTGGAAGATGGTCTTCTGGTAGGCACAGCCTATAAAGATAGTGCACATGCAGGTGGCTTACCTGGTTTTCAATCAGACATGGCCTGTGATGAGGCAGGGTATGTCTATTTGAGAGAACCAAGAGAGTTGGGAATGTCTGCCGTTAGATAACACTCTATGTTGAGCATTTACCTGGTTTGGGTATCAGAATAACAGTGGCCTCATAAAACGATTGCTATCAAATAAATGGCCCAGGCTACTGTGTCCAATGCCATTTCTACAGATTATCTTCAGGTGTATAAGAAAAACTGAGCAAGTCAGGGGATTAAGCTAATAAACATTTCTCCATGATTTCTGCTTGATTTCCTACATTTAGGGTAGTGTTTTGGCTCTGCTCAATAGAAAGTAACCTCGGGCATGTAACTAAAATAAACTTTTTCCTGCTCAAGTTTCGTTGGTCATGCTTTTATCACACTAATAAAAACTCTAACTAAGCCACCAACCAAGGTTCCTAATAGGTCTAATGCTGAAATTTAATGCAGTGAATATCAGAATAACAAGAGATGATCTTGGAAACCCCTTCTTGAATAAACAGCAAATAGAAGAAATGTAGTGAGAAAAAATAGAGCACCAACAGTAGACAATGATTGTATACTGTACATGTACATATAATCATGAGTGTTAGTTCTGTGATAAACTGGGCACACCAAAAATGATTTAATGATTAATTGAATAATGTTAAGAGTAAACAGAGTTATTACATTTCAACTCTCACAAAATCTATGTTTATGTTGAATCATTTCACTGGGTTGAATAATACAGAAAAATTTATGCCCACAATCAAAAGTAAAACTTGTGGAAAACTCTGAGTTTAAAAACTTTATGTTGATGAAAATAAAATATAATAAGGTAGGATTTTTTTAATGGTAAAGATGATCTTCTATACATTTGAATATGGCACTGAGTGTATTTTATGAGAACACTGCAAAATCTCTCAAAAATAAATTTAGCTCATTCTGTATCTAAGGACTATACTTAATACCTTGTGGAACTGTAAGCAAGATCTCATAGAAGTTTTCTTGCTCATAATATCCTTAGACAACAGTAAAACATTAACAAATGCAGGGATAAAATTTTACTTTTAAGTGGTTTTGAAAATTTTGATTAGAAAATAACCAGGTAATACTAATCAAGAGATGAAAGAAAGCTATTACTATTGCTACTGATACTGCAATTGTTATTAATCAGATGTCTTATTCTGTTTTCTATCTCTGTAACTGAACACCGCAGTTTTGATGTTTTAATAAAAGAGACTCACAAATAGCTCACAGTTCTGAATGCTAGAGCAAATGTTGTACTAGCATCTAGACTAGCTTTAGTTCTGTGTCCTAGCATTGTAAGTATGTATGAGAGAACCACAAGGGCCATGTTCTGTTCTTATCAATCCCACAATTATTGAACCCCTTCCAAGGTTGCTGCATAAATTTATCTATGAGGAGTCTGCTATCATGGACCTATTCAATATCCTGTTATTAGGCCCACTTCTCAGTACTGTTGCTTTGAAAAGTTAGTGTCTAGCACATAAAAAACAGCAATAGATATGAAGCACATATACAGACTTGTAGGATATAGGTGTATATGTGTGTGAATATCTATAAATCTATATAGATGGATAGTTAGAAAGTAATGTTATGAGTATCAAACAAGAAAACAAATTTTACATAAGTTACTCAAGACAAAAGTAGCTTATTTTCAAGTATGCTTCATTTGCTTTAAGCTGAATCTGTTGATGTGGAATGATGAAAATCATAGTGAAATTTATTATCTTACTCTGTAATTAAATTATAGATGGAAGGAGTGACGTTTTTATTAATTATCAGATAAGGTAATTAAATGAGAGTTAATGAAGTTTTACTATCAATTTCATAGTGGTGAAGTGTAATACATCACAGTGATCCATACAAGTCTGAGCTGATGAACTGCAGGATGAGATTTGGCTGATTAGAGTGACAGCTGTCAGGTATACTCTCCTGTAATCCTAGTTCAGACATGTTTTTTAGCTCACTATTTTAAGTTCATAAATAACATTTTATTCAATAAGGAGAACTTGGTTCTTTGGAGACGAGTCTTTCTCTTCCTTTTGCAAGACACACAGCCACTTTCCTTAGTGTTGTGATTGGGTGTAAATGGTAGGGAGCGGGAGGTTTGGAAAAACCCCAGTTGGCTGTTTTAATTCAAGATTGTTCAATAAACCTGAAATTTGTTAGTGATGATTTCTGTCTTGTAACACATTTAATATGTGCGATATTTTCCCACTAAAGCTCAGGATGTCTAGAAGGTAACCGTCATCTTTGATGATAACAATGGCATGAGAGCATGCTGGACTAAAGATGGCAGAACACACAACACACCACACACAGAGAGAGAGAGAGAGAGAGAGAAAGAGGGAGAGAGAGAGAGAGAGAGAGAGAGAGAGAGAGAGAGAGAGAGACAGAGAGAGAGACAGAGAGAGACAGAGAGAGGGAAAGGGAGAGAATGAGATCAGATGTCCATACCATGAATATACTCTGAATAGTCTGCTTCTTGTTTAGGAATGAAGACAACCAATAATTTTTAATGATTCTGCTTCATTTATGATCTGAAATCCTAGAATTGATTTTAAATAAATCAATTTTTATAAATTTCATACAAATAAGATTTATAAAAATCCCTAAGGCTTAGAGCTGCAGAACAAGATGGTGGGTGTTACCTTCCCTTCAGAGATTGTCCTTTACAGCAGTGCCACTCTGCACTCCTCACCTACTGCTATTGTTCGTGACCACTCTCTCTGCTTAAATTTAGTATCTTTTGAATTCCTTATTCATTACTATAGTTAGAATAAACAAAGTCATGGTCTGTGGTTCCACTGTCCTTATCAAGGCCATGCCTACTGTCCTTCAAATCCTCAAGTCCTTCCACTAAGCAAGCACTTTTGAAATTTTCAGTATTTCTTGATATAATTTGTCTGATTACCAAACCTTTAATACAAAGACCATTAAAAGAAAATTAATGCTGTACCAGTAGTCAAGTAGATTA
Source organism: Mastomys natalensis (assembly GCA_021653895.1). Taxonomy (NCBI): domain Eukaryota; kingdom Metazoa; phylum Chordata; class Mammalia; order Rodentia; family Muridae; genus Mastomys; species Mastomys natalensis. Next base: position 1,118,973 of record JAJTUV010000420.1, on the reverse strand, counting down.
TGAACGATACATCTGCATGCACATATTTAATCTCTACATAATCCCTAAAGTGAGAATATTAGGATGATAAATCTCAAATGTGCCAGCTAAATTGTGAGACTGGATACTCAAGATTTGAAGCCAAAACTCTTCTATCTACTACATCATTCCTAATATTAAATCAGTTTGAATCAAATGAATAATAATAGTATGTCCTAAAAATTGTAACTTACATTAAATTATGCAAAACAAAAAGTTGTGTAAAATTCTTATCTAAGAGAATGTAGAAAGATTATAAGAGCCACAGTGTAGAGATGACTAAAAGCAACCTGTTTTCTGGGCATACAGGGCATTTACATGTATGACTTCATAGCAGTTGAGATAACATGCACGTGACTGCTGCAGACTTAAGCCAGAAAAAAATTCCACCACAGTGAGAGAAGATTGGCTCAAAGACCTGAGGATCGCTAAGGATGTATTGGTATTTGATATCTCCTGAAAGAAGAGTCATTTTTTTTAAGGGAAAGGGTCTAGTTTGTTGACAACCCTCCAGGGACAGCCACACATCCAATAACACAAACTGTACTTGATAGGTTAAAAAAAGAAGGTACAAATCTGGGTGGGCATAGTAAGGAGGAATGGATATGGGAAGACCTGGAAGCAGGGTGAAAATGTTCAAAATACAGTGCTCCAAATTTTTAAATTTTAATAAAAATGAGAAAAAAAACCTACCTAACTTCTATTTCACTCAATAGATTGTACAAAGTAACAGCAAATATTTGTACTTCATTCTAATTAGCTAATTTTTAGATAAGAGTTTAACTTTAGTCAGACACTAGACAAAGCTAAGTCTTGGTTCTAACATTGGATACCATGACATGAAACAGCTGCAAAATTCTCCAGTCAGGGATCACTATTTACTTTCTAATAGACCAAAATGTTGTTAGAAAATCTACATAGAGGTTGAGCCTCATAGATAAATTAATTTTTAGTTCACAAGTGTCCATAAATTTTTCTGAATGCTGAGGAGACCAGGAGAGGCATCAGATCTTATAGGACTTGAATTTTCTACAGTTGTGAGCTGCCACATGGGTATTTAACCCAAGTTTTCTGGAAGAACAGTCAGTGCTCTTAACCACTGAACAATCTCTGCAGTCCTGAAATTCAGTATTTCATGCACTGTGGCATGGGCAACCTTTAAGTGGGCATCTTCCACCCAAAAGTGACCCTCCCGTATTGAATAACCATCAACTGCCAATAGCTTCTCAGCTAGAAGGGCTTTGGGTGCCTCTCTCTATTTAGAGTTGTAAGTTTTAATTGATTTGATCATATTCAAGTAACCACAGTTTCTGTGAGAAACAGCCATGTCATGTCCACAACAACATACTGCACAGCACTTCTATCCTCTGGTCCCTGCATTATCTCAGCTCCTTCCATGATGAACCCTCAGCATTGGTGAAGGTTGATATATATGTTCTATCTATAGGTGAGATCTCATAGTAGCTCATTCTTAATAATAAAGCACAATATCATTATTTCCCAAAATTGCATAGCAAATGATGTTTTAATTTATATGTGAGAAGAAGAGTGATTATAACATCTAAATATCTAAGCATTTGTATTTACCTGAGATTATAGAAAAAAAAAAAAAGCATCAGTTTCAAGGAAACACAAAAACATTCATTTTATTTAAATTCTAGTCTGGTCTTTATTTATATAATATAAAACTGTATGAACATACAACTAGAAATCATTATTTTTCAAACCACAGAGGATATTAAATTAATAACATACTTTTAAATTCTAAATTGTTTCCTTGATGAAGATAGAATAATCTATGAACAAGAGACATAAAGAATGTTTGAGTAATCACTGGAAGTATATTTGATAACTTTCAAATGTCCTTTTACATAGATAATTATTTCCATGCTCAACAAAACTTTATCAGAGTCTCCAATGAATTCCATTAGATAAGCAGTAATTTTAATCTTTATCTTGTTCACCTTCGGAAGGCATAAAGTACAGCTAACTATGAAAATAAAAGATACTGGCTGAAAAAGGAAGAAGGGACTGTCATCATAGCTAATTGAAGCTTGATTATGTATATGAAACAGTAGAACAGAAATTAACCCAGTTCGTGATTCTGAAAGTACATTGTGAAATAAAAGGGAAATATTCGAATCAATGGTTACACTCTGAATAATAATGAGAAATACAATGTAATCTCCATGCAAGCTGTGGAGTAATAAAATAGCTGTTATTCCCATTGCCATTGTCAACATCTCATAAAATGCATATCTTGATATACTTTGGAAAAGGTGAAAATCCCCTGATACAACCTTAGCAATGAATAAGTAGAGCCAACCCCTAAGGAATTAAGATGAGAAAAAGGTTATGAGAATAGATTTCTTGAGTCTGACTGGGAAACTAAATTCACTTACTGAGCTAAAATGGGCTTACAAGAATAAGCAAAGCCAGCTGAAACACAGACTAAATTAATCAGGAGACACAAAAGTCAAAATGACACAGAAATTCTATGAGTTTTGAAAAAAATTCCAATATTTTTGTCACTGGTGTGTAAGAAGGATTCTATTTGAAATATACTGGCAGGTTTATATTGACACTGCCAAGTTCAAATTTCTATACAAGTATATATTGCCAGTACTAAGGTAAACAGGGAGTTTGGTTACTAAAAATAATGAGTACAGAGTCTGGCTTTTTTCTCTTTTATTTGATTTTACCCATTAGCAACATGTATCATATATATAGTATATTTATACATGTACTCATATGTTGGCATATTCAGAACTACTTTTCTATTATTAGAAAACTACTTTTTATTCTTTAGACACTTATAACTGTGAAGTATTAGAATCCATGGATGGAACTACAGAGTTAGCTGTTCAAGAACTGTGATGTGGTACTGGTATAAGAATAGTCAAATACATAAGCTAATTGGTCATTTGCTACATCCCAGGGAAGAAGTAGTAAGAGAGATTATCGCCAGATAAAATGTATGAAGTACAAAAGCCAACCCTCTTTTCAGAGGTGATTCAGGTTGATTTTTCAGTAGTAAAACTTTAAATTTGTCCAGTCGTAAGTGCCTGGGGTTAATTGGCTACTGATATAAATCAAAACAGCCACCCTCACTGGAATTCTTTAATTCTAGATAACTATATAAGCCCTGAAAAAAAAATCTTTAAACGTTTTTTAAATATATAAGCTGTCATACATATATATCCTTCTTCTTCTCTATTCCTCTCCTTTGATAATCAGGTTGTTTCCATAACTGAACCATTGTGAGTGTTGTTGCAAAAATCACTGACACACATGTATCTTTGTGATATGTTCACAAGAGGTCCTTTGAGTAAATAGTCAGGAGTGGTAAAGCCCAGTCATAGAAGGACCTATTATGATTTAACTGAGAAAATTTCACACATAGTTCTATAGTGGAAGACTAGTTTACATTATTACCAGAAATGTATAAACTTTTCTTTTGTCCATATTCTTACTAGAATTAGTTGATTTTTATTTTTATAATGATTGCTATTCTTTAACACCTTTACTTTATTTACACACACACACACACACACACATATATATATATTACATATATATATATGTAATATATATATATATATATATATATATATATATATATTTACTTGCATGCATTTATACATACTGTACTCAAGCAGGGGCTCTAAGTGACTAGAAATAAGGTCAGATCCTATAGAAAAGGAGTTTGTGGACAGTTGAGAGATGTTAAATGGTGGTAGTAAACTCAATTTGAGTCCTATGTAAGAATAGTAAGATCAAGGTTGCCTGTTTCCATTCTATATGCTGGCCCTCAGGGTTTCAGTCCTGTTCTTACCCCAATACCTGAGCATGTTCCCCTTTTCTCCTTCATGTCCTCTCTCCCACCCAGGTCCCTCCCTCCCTCTGCCCCCGTGATTGCTTTCTTGTCCCTCCTACATGGGCTTGAGGCATCCTCACATGGGTCCATCAGCTCGCTAACCTTCTTGAGTTCTGTGGATTGTATCCTCAGTAATCTGTAATTTTTTTGGCTAATATCCACTTATTAGTAAGTACATAACATACATGTTCTTTTATGTCTGAGTTACCTCACTCAGGATGATATTTTCTAGCTCCTTCCATTTTCCTAAAAAACTCATGATGTCCTCATTCTTAATAGCTGAATAGTACTTCATTGTGTAAATGAACCACATTTTTTATATCCATTCTTCAGTTGTGGGACACCTGGGTTGTTTCCAGCTTCTGGCTATCACAAATAAGACCACTATGAACACAGTGGAACACATGCCCCTGTGACAGGGGGACCCTCTAGAATGTACCAGAGAACTGGGAGGTGAGAGACTCTCAGGAAACAAAGGGAGGGATCTTAGATGAAATACCCTATAGTGTGGAGAGGGAACTTATAGAGCCCACCTCCAGTAGAAAGACAGGGCATCAAGTGGTGGGATGGAGTTGCCATCTCACAGTCAAAAACTCTGACCCAGAATTGCTCCTGTCTAAAAGAACTGCAGGGACAAAAATGGAAAAGAGATTGAGAGAAAGGAAGTCCATTGACAGGCCCAAATCTGGATCCAGCTCAATGGGAGGCTCCAAGGTCTGAAACACAAGTAATGATGCTATGGTGTGTTACAGACAGGAGCCTAACATGGCTGCCCTCCTAGAGGCTCAACAAGCAGATGAAAGAGTCATATGCAGATACATACACCCAACCAATACACAGAAGCCAGGGACCACTGTGGCTGAATTAGGGAAAGGCTGGAAGAAGCTGAGGAGGAGTGCCACCTCATAGGAAAACCAGCAGTCCCAACTAACCCATACTCCCGAGATTTCTCAGATGATGAGCCACTAGCCATGCAGGATATACCAGCTGATATGAGGCCTCTGACACATATAAAGCAGGGGACTGTCTGGTATGGCCTCAGTGATATATGATGTACCTAAACCTCAAGAGAGTTGAGGCCCCAGGGAGTGGGAAGATCTGGTGGTGTGGGGGTGTGAGGGTGTGGGGGTGGAAACACCCAAACTACTGTCATTTATTCAGCCAATATTTTATGCCCAAATTAATATATTTTGAATCTTTAATTAAGATTTTAAACAACTTTTTATGGCTTTTTATACTTTAAATTTTTAATTAACAGTTACTTTTCACTGAAAATAATGGTTGAATCTGACCTTAGGTAATTTCTCCAGGTACTACATAATTTTAATCTAAATGAAGCTGACCAGTCATAGAATATTTCTAGATTTCTGTCACTTGTTGAATCTTCCATACAGAGGGCAAAGATACCAATCTAACTCCTAAGTATGAATGATGAATAAGACATATTTATTAACCAGAATTATGTATCAGATTCTGATATCTCCTTCTAATATTGGTGTATTGTCATAATCCTAACACACTAGTTAGTGTCTTACCAATATTTATTTTTATTCCCAGACATCCTAGAAGGTATGAAGAGGAAAAGATATCTCCTCAATTTTTGTTTTTACTATTTTTAAAAATATATTTCTTCTACTTTTATAATATGGTTTTGTCAATTCTCCCTTTCTTTTCTTCTCTTCAAACCCTCTCAAATATCGTTCCTTTCTCTTTTCAAATTCAGGTTTTGTTTTCTATTAAAAAACGCTTTCAAATCGATTGTTGATACATACATATATGATGCACATATAATCCAAAGTATGTAAGTTCAACTTAGTCTATATAGTGTTAGTTGTATGTACATTTTCTGGGCTGGTCATTTGGTATTTGCTAACTAATAGGTATGATTTTGTCCAGGGAAGATATTTTTCCCACCCTCAGTTTTTTATTAGTTGCTTCTAATTTTTGAGTATAATGGACACTTCCTGGACTTTCCTCTTTCCACTTTGGCAAGACTACATTTTGTAGTCCTTGTTCAGCAGATTTAGGCAGTCATGTTGGTGAGCCCTGAGGGTGCATACTCTGACATTCCTAGGCAAATGAATCTCATAGAGAACTCTGTCTTCCTCTGGCCCTTATAATCTCCCCCCCCCCCACCTTTTGAAATGATCTTCATGCCTGGGGTATAAAAGTTGTTTTGTAGATATAGCCATTGGGGCCAATTCTACAACTCTACATTTTAAGTGGTTATGGCGTTCTGCAATCTCTGTTTGTTGCAAAAAGAATTTTCCTTGTCAAAGAATGAGGACTCAAGTGATCTGTGAGTATAAGGACAAAAATTTAGAATGTAGTAGTAAGGAATTACGCTACTAAAGTGGTAGTTGTAGGTTCTTTTCCAAGATTAATGCCTTTAATATACCTGAATAGTTGGTTCATTTTCCAGGACTAATCAATCAAGATTTCTCTCCTGTTGAATGGGTCTTAAGTTTAATTATAGAAATGTTGGTTATCGCGCAAGGTGTGTCTGAACTGTCACACTCTAGGGACATCATGCCATGATAGACATTATTGTAATTAATATATATCATGGATGAGTAGGATTGTTAGTTGCTTCTCTGCATTGGAAGATTATATGATGTCTTCTGGCACCATGAAAGCAAGTCCTCAGGCAGATGACTTTCAGGTCAGATCTAGCTCTGAAGTTTCTGGACCCTGTTTCTGAAGTACATGATGAGGTCAAAAATAGTTACTTCAATCTCATAGTGGCAAACAAAGGCAGTAAAAATACACTAAAATAATTTGCAGGTTTATTGGACAAACCAGAACAAGAATGCAAAAGATGGCTTTTGTTAGATGGTCTTAAACCTTAGAGAGAGCGTTGTCATCCAAGTTGAAAAAACTCATACTGAAGTTACACATGTATATTTATGTACAGAGTTATATGTATTAAAGGTTTTATATATATATATATATATATATATATATATATATATATATATATCATAGTATGATTCCTCTTTCGACATCTTTACTGTTGTTTACAAGAATATAGACTTGTGGCATGAATAGAATTCTGAAAAGAAAAAAAAATAACATTGACTTTGAAATGCTTAAAAGATATACATTTCTCTAACCATTAGGGAAATGCAAAGCATAAACAAAAAAAGCCTAAAAATTCTAAAAGAATAAACAAAAAACCAAACAAAAAAAATCCTTCTATACTTCATCTTATTCTTGTCAGAATGACAAAGACCATAAAAACGAAGGCTAGTGTGGTAAGGGCAAAGAATTGTTCATATTTGGAAGAATTACAAGTTGATTCAGCCACTCTGAAATTCAGTGTGGAGAATTTTCAAAAAACAAAACTAAAACCGTATCTGCCTTATGACCCAAATATACCAATACTTGCCTTATGCCAAAAATACTTGACATCATATTTCAGACACTTGTGTAGCCACGTTCATTGCTGCTCTGTTGACAACATATAGGAAATGAAAACAACCAAAATGTCCTTCAAGCAATAAATGAATAATAAAAATATGCCAAATATATACAAAATGGACTATTTTTTGGCTATTAAAACTAAATCATTTAACTTTGCTGATAAATGGATGGAACTTTAAAAGATTATATTGAGTGAAGTAACCAAAAACAAATACCACATGTTCTCAGTCATCTGAGACTCCAACTTCCAAATCTTCATATGTTAGTACATATTTTGGAGCAACTTCAAAAAAATCAGGAAAATAAAAAATGTGATTTCTTCTACATTAGGTTATGATAGTTCAACTTTAATTTAAGATACTTTAGCAGACATCTACAAACAAAAGTATGATTAAAAAGTGTTATTTGGGGGAATATTTTAGGGAAGAGTTGGAGATGATTAAACTCTCGAGTCTAAAACTGAATGAAGGATATTGAGAAAGTAAGTCTATACCTTTGAAATATGATCAATGATAATGCTAAGAAATAACCCTAGAGTAATATAAACTTACCTTAGTCACTGATTGTCTCTAATCTTCAATCTAGATCACGTACTGAGAGATCCTGAATGAGCCAAGATAATCTACATCGAACTCTGTTATCATGCTGTATGTTGAATGAAACCATATATCGTCTGCACAGGAAGCAAGCAAAACTCAACTCTACCCTCATTTTTAGAATAATATTCTATTATTATTTCCTTTCCTTTCTTTTATTTTCCTTTACATTCTTTCTTGTTTACTTATTTTGTTGTTTTAGTATTTCTTTTTTGAATTTTTTATTGGTTATGTCATTTCTTTACATTTATAATGTTATCCCCCTTCCCAGTTTCCCATGCAAAAACCCCTTTCCATTCTCCTTCCCTTAGCTTCTAGGAGAATGTTCCCTCACCTACCCTTCCACCCAGTCCTACCTCACTGTCCTGGCATTCTCCCATGCTGGGGCATTGAGACTCCACAGAACCAAGGGCTTCCACCTCCATTGATGACAGATAAGGGAATCTTCTTCTACACATGCAGCTGGAGCTATGGGTCCCTCCATGTATAATGTTTGGTTGATGCTTTAGTCCTTGGAAGTTCTAGGGGGGTTGGTTGGTTGATACTGTTGTTGTTCCTGTGGGGCTACAAACTCCTTCAGCTCTTTCAGTCCTTCCCCTAACTCATTCACTGGGGTTCCTGTGCTCAGTCTGATACTTGGCTGCAAGCATTCACATTTGTATAGGTTAGGCTCTGGCAGAGCTTCTCAGGGGACAGCTATACCAGACTCCTACTTGAAGCACTTCTTGGCATCAGCTATAGTGTCTGGGTTTGGTGTCAGCAGATGGGATAGATCCCTAGGTATGGCAGTCTCTGGATGGCCTTTCTTTCAGTCTCTTCTCTACTCTTTGTCCCTGTATTTCCTTTAGACAGGAACAATTCTGGATTAATATTTTTGAGGTGACTGGGTGGTACCATCCCTCAAACAGGGGCCATGCCTTACCTCTGGATATGGTCTCTACAGGTTCTCTCTCCCATTTGTTGGGTAAATCAGCTAATGTCATCTCTGTTGGGTCCTGGGAGCCTCTTGCTTTCCTGGCCTCTGGAAATTTCTAAAGGCTACCACTAGTTTCCCATCCTCCACTGTTATACACGACTATTCAATTTCTTGACCCTCTATAATTCTCCCTGTTTACCTCCCACTCCTGATCCTACCCCTCTATTCCCTTCCTTTCCTGTCTCCCTCCCTCTACTTCCATGATTATTTTGCTCCCCCTTGTAAATAGGATTGAAACATCCAAATTTTGGTCTTCCTTCTTTTGATCTATGAGTTGTATCTACAGTATTCCTAGCTTTTATCCTAATATCCACTTATCAGTGAGTACATGCATATTATGCATGTTCTATTGTGACTGGGTTACCTCACACAGGGTGCTATTTTCCAGTTCCATTCACTTGCCTAAGAATCTTGTGAAGTCATTGTTTTTAATAGCTGAGTAGTATTCCATTGTGTAAATATACCACATTTTCTGTATCCATTTTTTGTTGAAGGACATTTTTCTTTTGCCATCTTCTGGCTATTATCAACAAGGCTACTGTGAACATAGTGGAGCATGTGTCCTAATAATATGTTGGACCATCTTTTGGGTATATGCCCAGGAATTACAGCTGGGTCCTCAGGTAGTACTATGTTCAATTTTCTCAGGAACTGAGAAACTGATTTACAGAATGGTTTTACCAGCTTGCAATCCCACCAATATGGAGGAGTGTTCCTCTTTCTCCACATCCTTGCCAACATCTGCTGTCACCTGAGTTTGTGATCTTAGCTATTCTGACTGGTGTAAGGTAGAACCTCAGGGTTGTTTGATTTGCATTTCCCTGATGACTAAGGATTTTGAACATTTCTTTGGGTGTTTCATTGCTATTTGATATTCCTCAGTTGAGAATTCCTTGTTTAGCACCATACATCATTTTTAATAGGGATATTAGGTTCTCTGAAGTCTAACTTCTTGAGTTCTTTGTATATATTGGATATTAGCCCGCTACCAGATACAGTGTTGGTAAATATCTTTCCTCAATCTGTAGGTTGCCATTTTGTCCTGTTGACAGTGTCCTTTGCCTTACAGAAGCTTTTCAATATTATGAGATCCATTTGTTTATAGTTGATCTTAGAACCTGAATTATTGGTGTTCTGTTCAGGAAATTTTCCACTGTGCTGATGTGTTCGAGGCTCTTTCCCACTTTCTCTTCTATTAGATTCAGTGTATTTGGTTTTATGTGGAGGTCTTTGATCTACTTGGACTTGAGCTATGTACAAGTAAATAAAAATATACCAATTTCGAATTTTCTACATGCTGACCACCACTGATTCAGCACTATTTATTACATATTCTGTCCTCCCCGCCCCACTGGATAGTTTTGGCTTCTTTGTCAAAGATAAGGTGGTATGTGGATTTAATTCTGGATCTTCAATTCTATTTCATTGATCTACTTCTCTGTCTCTGTACCAGTACTATGCTGATTTTTGTTGTTGTTGTTTTGTTTTGTCTTTATTTATTTTTATTATTATTATTATTATTATTTTTACTATTGCTCTGTACTACAGCTTGAGGTCAGGAATGGTGATTTTTCCAGAAGTTCTCTTATTGTTGTGAATAGTTTTCACTGCCCTGGGATTTTGTTATTTTAGACAAATTTGAGAATTGCTCTTTCCATCACTTTAAAGAATTGAGTTAGAATTTGATGAGAGTTGTACTGAATCTCTAGATTGCTTTCGGTAAGATAGCAATTTTTACTATGTTCATCCTGCCCATTTATGAGCATGGGAGATCTTTCCATCATCTGAGAATCATCTTTGATTTCTTTCTTCAGAGATTTGAAGTTCTTTTTTTTTTTTTTTTTTTGGTGTTTTCGAGACAGGGTTTCTCTGTGTAGTCCGGGCTGTCCTGGAACTCGCTCGGTAGACCAGGCTGGCCTCGAACTCAGAAATCCGCCTGCCTCTGCCTCCCAAGTGCTGGGATTAAAGGTGTGCGCCACCACCGCCAGGCCATGAAGTTCTTATTGTACATATCTTTCACTTGCTTGGTTAGAGTCACACCGAGATATTTTATATTCTTGTGACTATTGTGAAGGGTGTCATTTCCCTAATTTCTTTCTCAACTTGTTTATCCTTCAAGTAGAGGAAGGCTACTGATTTGTTGAGTTGATTTTATAACCAGCCACTTTGCTAAAGTTGTTTATCAGCTGTAGGATTTCTCTGGTGCAATTTTTGGGGTCACTTAAGTATAATATCATAGCATCTACAAATAGTGATATCTTGACTTTTTCCTTTCCACTTTGTATCTCTTTGACCTCCTTTTGTTGTCTAATTGCTCTGGATAGAGCATCCAGTACTATATTGAATAGATACAGAGTGTGCAGGCTTAACTAGTCCCTGACTTTATTGGGATTGCTTCCAGTTTCTCTCAATTTAGTTTGATGTTAGCTATTGGTCTTTTGTATATTGCTTTTATTATGTTTAGGTACGGACTTTGAATTTCTGATCTTTCCAAGACTTTTAACATGAATGGGTATTATATTTTGTCAAATGCTTTTTCAGCATCTAATGAAATGATCATGTGGTAATTTTCTTTGTGTTTGTTTATATACTAGATTACGGTGATGGATTTCCTTATATTGAATCATCTCTTCGTTCCAGGGTGAAGCCTAATTGATCATGTTGAATTATAGTTTTGATAAGTTCTTAGATTTGGTTTGTGAGAATTTTGTTGAGTATTTTTGTATCAATATTCATAAGAGAAATTGATGTAAAGTTTTCTTTCTTTGTTGGGTCTTTGTGTGGTTTAGGTATCAGCATAACTGTGGCTTGGTTTCATAGAACAATTTAGGTAGTGTTACTTCTGTTTCTATTTTATGTAATAGTTTGAAGAGTACTGATATTAGCTCCTGGGCTTTTTGTGGTTGGGAGACTTTTAATCACTGCTTCTATTCTCTAGGGGTTTTGGTACTATTTAGATGGTTTAACTGATCTTGATTTAACTTTGATACCTGGTATCTGTGTAGAAAATCATTCATTTCATCTAGATGTCCCAGTTTTGTTGAGTATGGGCTTTTGTATTATTCTCTGATGATGTTTTTGAATTTCTTCATTTTCTATTTTTATGTCTCCCTTTTAATTTCTGATACTGCTAATTTTGATACTGTCTGTGCTTTCTGGTTAGTCTGGCTAAGGTTTTATCTATCTTGTTGATTTTCTCAAAGAACCAGCTCCTGGTTTTGTTGATTCTTTGTATAGATCTCTTCGTTTCTTCTTGGTTGATTTCAGCCCTAAATTTGATTATTTCCTGCCCTATTCCAGAGCTTTTAGATGTGTTGTTAAGCTGCTAGTATATGTTCTATATAATTTCTTTATGGAGGCACTCAGAGCTATAGATTTTCCTCTCTTAGCACTGCTTTCATTGTGTCCATATGTTTCAGTATGTTGTGTTTTCATTTTCATTAAATTCCAAAAAGTCTTCAATTTCTTTATTTCTTTCTTGACCAAGTTGTCCTTAAGTAGAAAGTTGTTCAGCTTCCACATGTATGTGGATTTTCTGTTGCTTTTTGTATTATCGAAGACCAGCTTTAGTGCCTAGTGTTCTGATAGGGTGAGTGGGCTTATTTCAATCTTCTTGTATTGGTTGAGGCTTGTTTTGTGTTTGTTTACATGGTCAGTTTTGGAGAAGGTACCATGAGGTGTTGAGATGAAGGTACATGCTTTTGTTTTAGGGTAAAATGTTCTATCAGTATCTGTCAAGTCCAGTTGGTTCATTACTTCTTTTAGTTTCACTGTGTCTCTGTTTAGCTTCTGTTTCCATTATCTGTCCATTGCTGAGCATGGGGAAGTCTCCCACTATTATTGTGTGAGATTTAATGTGTGCTTTGAGGTTTACTAAAGTTTCTTTTTAAATGTGGGTGCCCTTGCATTTGAAGTATAGTAATTCAAAATTGAGAGACCATACTTGTGGATTTTTCCTTTGATGAATATGAAGCGTTCTTCCCCATTTCTTTTTATAACTTTTCATTAAAAGTCTTTGTCATTAGATATTACAATTGTTACTACAACTTGATTCTTCAGACCATTTGCTTGAATTTTTTTTTTTACAGCCTTCAACTCTAAGATAGTGCTTGTCTTTGTCACTGAGATATGCTTTCTGTATGCAGCAAATTACTGTTTCCTGTTTTTGTATCCGGTGTGTAGCCTTTGAATTTTATTGGGAAATTGAGTCTACTGATGTTGAGAGATATTAAAATCCAATGATTGTTGGTTCCTGTTATATTTGTTATTAGAGGAAGTATTATATTTATTTGGTTCTCTGCATAGGGAGCCAGTGCAGAAATAACCTCAACAATGTCCTCATTAAAATGTCAATTTTAGAATAATATTCTATTATTATGCTTTTTCTTTTGTAAGGAGATACAGAAAGGTACTAGATCTGATGGGAGGGGACATGAAGAGGGACAGGGATTATTGGAGGGAACAAAAACTGTAAGCAGCATGTATAATGTTGGGAAAAGATCTATGTTCAATTAAAAATGTTCATATTACAAATAAGTGAAATGGAGACAAGAAAACCAACATAAAGGATTGAAAACCTAGAAGTTGGCTTAATAAAATTTAAAACAAATCTTTATTTCAAAATACTAAACACATGGAAACAGATTAAGAACCAGAATTGAAAGATAAGCCATTGCAATAGATACAACACAAGTACAAAGGATTACATAAGAATACTTTGAGCTATTGCATGCCAAAAATTCTACAGCTGCACCATCTACCACATGGTTCCTGAAGGCACAGGAGTATGCTGCCAAGAGACAGAAGGAAACACCAGGAAACTGCATGCATGATTAAGGTTTATTGAAATTTACCAACAGGAAGCTAACAGGGAAGATAAACGTACTAACCAGGGAGCTAATGGGGAGGAGAGTCTTACTAACAAGGTGCACTATCCAGTGGCAGACAGAAAAATAATGAAGTTCCTTAGGCTTTCTTTTCTGTCTGATGAGACAAGCCTGTGGGAAAATGAAAACCTTTTAGTGCAATGTGGAAAGTAATGACAGCAACGTCAGTGATGATACTCTCAAGTCCACAGGAACATATGTAGAAAACAAAACAGCTTTGAAGCTTCAACATGAGATAGTTAAACCAATAGTATTTGTGACCTCCATAGGATATCTTTACCAGTATAATTACTTCATGGAGAGGAATTTTAAAAGTTGTACTAAACAAACCTTTATGTAATTAGCTTACTTCCTCTTGTGCTATGTGAGGAGCATTCTTAGGAATCATTGGTTGAACATGCAGATAAAAAGGCATGTTCTCTTCTAGAGACTGTTTGCCCTTTCCTCCACTTGCAGATAACAATTCAGTGCTAAGCTAAAATTTCTAGTCATAAAGCAGTTTTCATTGTCCCCTTGATTGGCAAGAGTCTTGAGAATATAAAGGGCCATTTCAAGGGCATGTGGTATCCTCCTTTCCAGTTATTATACAATAACCTACAAGAAATGCCTGCCAACATTAAATCATGAAGGAAGAGTAAATCTCTATAGATCATTTAAAAACTTACTGAATAAAAGGAAGTACCAGTCAACAAGAAAAGTCAGAGATCCAGATGGTTTCATTGATGAATGCCACCAATCAATAAAGGAACAATAAAGCAACAACAACAACAACAAAGTACTGTTGGTAATTCTTTTTAACCTCATCTTACAACCTGAAGATTAGGGACATTATATGTGTTCCCTGACTAATAAGTAAGTTAAGATACTGTCAAAATGGCAACGAAAAACTTGGCATTTGTGAACAAACATATGATTTGTGAAGACCTGTAACTAAATGAGATATGAAAGACAGAGAGGTAAATACTGCAGGATCTCAATTATATCTGCAATCTACGCAACTCAAATGATTAGTAGTAAGAAAAAGCTGGTGAGAAATGAATTGGAGGTGCTGCAAAATGAGAAGATGATGCTGGGTTAGTGTGAAGTTTCAGTTATAAGATCAATAGACTCTAATAAGCTAATGTACCATATGGAAAGTGCAATTGAAGTTCACTAAAGACATTTTAAATATTTTTATCACAAATAAACACATAATGGGAATGATGTGAGTTGTTGGATATGTTATTTAGCTTAATTGTTTTAGGACCCCAGTCATACACACACACACACACACACACACACACACACACATGCACACACACACACCCCAAAACATATATATTTTACTTACATATAATGTGTTAATTATATCTGAATACTAGCGAGAATTTCCTGAACTTCTTTTGTTTTTTTCTGTTAAATATTTTAAAGTGTTTTCTATTTTATTTCAAGAAATATTTAAATGTTCAGTGTGGGTAGTATATTAACACTGACATCAATAACTCAGGGGGCTATGGAATTAAATGCAGTCCATAGGGTAGGGGGAGTTAACATCTGCCTACTCTCACCTATCTTGCCTCCAGTTTTTATGACTTCAGGTTATGGAGATGGCCATAGAAAGGCAGTCAGATTTGGCAGCTCCTAATGTTCATTCAGTACAGTCATAAGTTATTTGGTGTATCCTAACTCTTATGGATAATATTGACTTGTTAAGATACTATGATAGGTTTCCGTATTCAGTTCTCTATTATTTATTGTGTAGGAGTCTTGGTGTGCTTACTTCTAACAATAATGAGCCTTTTCATTGGACTGCATTCATTCCTTATATCAATGTTAACTATAATATTACATTAATGCAAGTGTCTAAATAAATCTCAAGCTACAGTCAGTGTTATCATTAGAAACCATTTGGGGAAAATATCCAAAATAATACAGCTCTCTCCTATTAAAGCAGTTACCTCTAAAAAATAGAATGTAATAACCTAGGGAGTCACCAAGCACCAGTTGCTTCCATAGCTGTTACAAGCTTCCAACTGGCAAACAGCAGTCACAAGTAGACAGAGCTTTTAGATTTCTCATCAGGGAATAATGATCTTTATACACACCACACAGCTGCTTGGCATGGAGCAAGCCCTTCCTTAGCAGGGTACTCTCTTGTCCATCTGCTGGGCTGGCTAGTTGCCTGCTCAAACTGGTCAACTCTGCCATGTGGCATAGTTTTCAATTTTGAGGATTTTTGCATGAGTAACTTGTATTAGACTAAAAGAGAACAATATCCTAATACTGGGCCATTTCCTGAGGTTCAGTTTTAACATATCCCAGTTCTATTCTATAGTCTGATGTAGCTTCTTTGACTCTCTAATTTTTGTATGTGCTTTACTTCTATTGAACAAAGCATCGGCAGCAACGCTGTTAAATTTATTGTCCAGTTCTTTGTAGCAGATGATTCTTAAAAATTTTTGCTTATTAAAAATTCTTTGCTTTTCATTGGGTTATCATTCACAAAAGTTTGATCTATTAAACTGTTTTGCAACAAAGAGTAAACAAAAGTTAGTAATAACAACTTCTTCTACCAAAAAAAAAAAAACCCATTCATTAAATAATATGGAAACTCCTTTCTCTCTTAAAGACAAAAATTACCAATGTGAATCAAGAAAGACTCTGTAGAAAACCTCATATAGCCTCTTCCCATATAAATTTTGCAAACAAAATTAACATTGTTAATGTAATAGCTCAAGATGCTATTTAGAGAAGTGTGGTTATCTTATTTGTTTTATAGAGCAGATTAAAACCAAAGTATTTGAAATACAGAGTAGAAGAAACAGATTTTCTATTCTGCTTTCACTACTGAAACCAGAGTAAAAATACGAAGAGGGAAGTGGCTAGGCTAGTCATATGTTGTTTCAGCACATTTCTACACTGTTCAAATCCATCCCTGTTCCCTAAAGATTTTCTATTATGCTCCTCACTATTTAAAGTATATACATTGTTCCTTATCTCTTATGTTGCATAAAACTCAATGTACCTAGGACTTTAACTTCAGACAAAGTACACTGAGACTGAGAAAGCAGAGAGAGTAATTTCCAGTCTTTAGTAGGAAAAATAATATTTTAAAATTATTTTTAAATATAATATAATAATAAATATAATGTAAATAAAAATTATTTAAAAATAATTTCTTGATTAGAAGTGGATGAAATTTCTTTTAGCTTAAATTCATTTAAAATCCAATACTTATGTATGATAATACTGAGATAAAATGATGGGGAATGAATAAATCTCAGCAGAGATGTTCTGTTTAGTCTGAGGAGAAGTACTTTGTTGTGGAGGAGGCGATAAAATTGGTTATATTTTACTCATTAATTTCATGAGTACTTAATGATTAGAAAGGATTAGGTTTCTTTATTTAAGGCATGCCAGCAGCAGTTTGTTCGTGATGAAATGAAAATTTCTTTAAGTCTTTGATTTACTTTGGTTTAGTTTGAGGTTGAGCTATGAATAAATATTCTTGATAACTCTGTGACATTCATAAATAACTATAAGCAGAGGTTTATTAAATGTCTATATGCACAACCATAATGTCTAGCTTACATATTTTACTTTATATATTTTACTCAAGTAACTACAAACATTTACTCATAGAATAGTATTTAAATGGAAGTGTGAGTTTTGACTCCTGATTAACATAATTGACAGAACGCAAGTCTTCAAATTCTTCACATACTAAACAAAGCCATGGCTGTGCATTTGCAATTTCAACGAGCTGATGTAGAATCTTGTGCTGCAACAAGAAACACCTATGTCAAAATCCCATATAGCCTTCAAATAAGTTGTAAATAATATTTCTGCATGTTCCACCATATGGATAGTGCTTATCAAAAGATTATATATGCAGTAGAAACATTGTTGGACAGTGTAATTGGTAAACCAATTCTATTTCATCAATAATAGTACATAATTACAGTACTATTTAAAGTAAAATTTGTCATTGAGCTATTTAGCTTCCCTTGCTCTAACAGAATGCAGCAGATAAGAAAGCTATAAAAAGAAAATGTTATTTTGCTTTACATTTTTGGAGATTGCAGGTCATGATCTCTGCTGTATTTTTGTTTGTTTGTTTATTTGTTTTTAAGGCTGTGACAAGGCTGCACGTCATAATGCAAGCATGTAGAGAAATCAAACAAGTCACCTCACTGCATGCATGCAAGAGAGAAATCAGAAGGCATTGCAGTCCCACAATACTCTTCAAGGACATTCCTTGTGTTAGAGTTTGGATATGAATATTTCCACATATGCTTGTGTGTTGAATATCAAGATATCTTGAGAGGTACTGAAGACTTAAGGAGGTGCATCCTAGTAGGTAACTATGTCACTCGGGAAAGGTACTGGGTGATCTCTTATCTCAGACTCACCTTAATCAGCTTCTTCCTTCTACTCTTCTTACTACTTCATCTTCTCTTTCTCCTTCTCCTTCCTCTTTCTCCTCCACTTCTCCCTTCCTTTGCCCTTTCTTATGCCCTTCCCCCTCCATTCTCCCCTCCTTCTCCACTTCCTCCTCCTTTCTTTGTCATTATTTATTTATTTATTTCTTAGTCACATGACAAACCAATATCAGCACTTCCTCACCGTTCCTACCAGTCCCCTCTCACAGAGCTCCTCCCACACTACCCCCTTCCCTTCTCCTCTGAGAAAGGGGAGGTTACCCTTGGGTATCACCCAACCATGGAAAATTAAGTTACTGCAGGAGTAGGCACATCCTCTCCCATTGAGGAAGGCAACACATTCGGGAAAGCCACCTATCCAGTTAATGGGGGACCTGCATGAAGATTAAACTGTACATCTGCTACAAATGTGCAGGCTGTCTGAGCCTAGTCCATGCTTGCTCTTTAGTTGGTAGTTCAATATCTGGGAGTCCCCAAGGGTCTAGGTTAGTTAACTCTACTGGTTTTCCTGTGGAGTTCCTATCATCTTCAGATCCCTCAACCCTGTTGAGGTGTCTCCTAGCAGAAAGTGGCTATCATCTTTGCAGCCATCTCAGGCCATATACCCTGGCAAGAGACTTGTTTTCAACAGCCTACAACAGCTGAGCACACTCTGATAAACATCGAGTTTTTCTCCCATATCTTGTTTTGTTGTTTAATGCCCCCAGCTGCAAGGCTCACGTGGTAAAGTGTCTTCAGCTGTGTTCCCCTGCTTATCAACAGCTGCAAGGCACGTGGTAAAGTGTATATATACCCATGATTTCTTTTTAGTAAAGAGGACTTGAACAGACTCTCTGTTTTGTCCCCATTCTTCGCATTTCTTGCCCTTCTATCTCCAGTCTCTCTCTTGATAGACCCTGACCCACGGATCAGAGCAGCAGCTCGGGCCAGGACATAGTGGCCCCCAAATGTGGGGCAGAACGGGCCAAGACATTGAGGTCCTTCTCCTTCACCAACGAGTTCAAAACTATTTCCTACTTTCTATTCTATTACATTTAGTGAATCTGGTTTTACATTGAAGTCTTTGATCCAGTTTGACTTGAGGTTTGTGCACGGTAATAGGTACAGATCTATTTGCATTCTTCTATATGCAGATGTTCATTTGCATATAGAAATGGACCATTTGTTCAAGATGTTCTCCCTTTTCTTCTTTGTCAACAAATCAAGTGTCCATAGGTGTGTGGGTTTATATCTGAAACTTTGATTTGGATTCCATTGATCAACTTGTCTGTTTCTATACCAATACCATGTATTTCTTATTACAGCTTGATGTCAAGGATGGTAATGCCTCCAGAAGTTCTTTTGCTTTAGAGACCCTGAGGATTTTGATTTTCCATATGAATTTGAGAAATATTTTTCAAGATCTGGAAATAATTGTGTTCATATTCTGATGGTAATTCCATTGAATCTTTCTCAGTTAGAGTTTTACTGCTGTGAACAGACACCATGACCAAGGCAACTTTTAAAAGGACAACATTTAGTTGGGGCTGGCGTACAGGTTCATAGCTTCAGTCCATTATCATTAAGGCAGTAGCATGGCAGGCAGAGCTGAGAGAGAATTCTACATCTTCATTTGAAGGCTGCTTATGGAAGACTGACTTCCAAGCAGCTAGTGTGAGGGTCTGAAGCCTATGCTCATAGTGACACACCTACTCCAACAAGGTCATACCTCCTAATAGGGCCACTCCCTTGGCCAAGCATATACAATCCATCACAAATCTCTAGATTGCTTTTGGCAAGATGGCCATTTTCACTATGTTATTCTGATTTTAAGCATAGGAGACCTTTCCATCTTCTGATTTCTTCTTCAATTTTTTTCTTTAATGATTTGAAGTTCTTATCATACATATCTTACATTTACTTGGTTAGAGTTACAACAAGATATTTTATATTATTTGTGGCTATTGTGAAGGGTATTTTCACCATAATTTCTTCATCAGCCCATTTATCTTTTATAAAAAGGAGAGCTATTTATTTTTTAAAGTTAATTTAGTATCTGGCCACATTGGTGAAGGTGTTTATCAGCTGTAGGAGTTCTTTGGAAGAGTTTTGGGGACGCTTATGTGCACTATCAGATCCTCTGTGACTATTCATACTTTTCCTTCTTCCTTCTCATTTTGTATCTACTTGATCTTCGTTAGTTGTCTTATTTCTCTAGCTAGAGTTTCAATAACAATATTGAAGAGATAGGGAGAGAGGGGGCAGCTATTTCCTGTTCTGATTTAGAGGAATTGCTTTAACTTTCTTTATTTCTTAATTTGCTGTTCACTATTGGCTTGCTGTATATTGATTAGTTTATGTATAGGTATGTGACTTGTATCCCTAATCTTGCTAAGACTTTAACATAAACGTGTGTTGGATTTTGTCAATGGATTTTAACATCTAGTGAGATTATCATATGGTTTTACCTTTCTATTTGTTTATATGGTAGATTACTGATGAATTTTCATATATTAAACCATCCATACATAACATCCTTGATTATTTTGGATGTTTTTGATATGATCTTTGATTTGGTTTGTGTGTAATTTATTGAACATTTTTTGCAGCAATGTTAATAAGGGTAATTAGTATGAAATTCTCTTTCTTTGTTGAGATGTTGTGTGGCTTAGGTATTAGGGTGACTGTGGCTGCATAGCATGAGTCTGGCAATGTTTCTTTTCTTCATAGTTTGTGCACTACTTTGAGGAGTATTGGTATTAGCTCTTCTCTGAAAGTCTGGTATAATTCTATGCTAAAACCATCTGACCCTGTGCTTGTTTTGGTTAGGAGTTTTTCAATGACTGCTTCTATTTCCTTAGGTGTTATAGTACTCTTCAAATAGTTTACCCCATCTTGATTTAACTCTTGTAATTGGTGTCTGTCTAGAAAATCATCCATTTCATTTAGAATTTCTAATGTGGTGGAGTACAGGCTTTTGAAATAGATCTAATGATTCTTTGAATTTTCTCATTGTGTGTTGTTACATCTCCCTTTTCAGTTCTAATTTTTTATTTTGGATACTGCATCTCTGCCTTTTAGTTAGAGTTTGCCAATCTTGTTAATTTTCTCAGAGAAACAGCTCTTGGTTTTATTGGTTCCTTGCATTATTCTCTTTGATTCTAATTGATTGATTTCTGCCCTAGGTATGATTGTTTCCTGCCATCTTACTCTTCTTGTGTGTGCTTGCTTCTTCTTTTTTTCCCCTTGAGGTAAGTATACCCTTTCAAGTATACTTTTAATTGTCAATATATTAATTCTCCAATTTCATTATAAAGTTACTTGATGCTATTAATTTTCCTCTTAGCACTGATTTTATTGTGCCTCATAAGTTTGAGTATGTTGTGCTCTCATTTTCATTGAATTCTAGAATGTCTTTTTTTCCTTATGTTTTCCCTGATCCAATGATCATTGAATGAAGGATTATCTAGGTTCCATGAATATGTAGGTTTTCTGTTGTTTCTGTTGTTGCTATAGTTCAATTTTAAACAACAGTTATATGATAAGATGCAAGGGGCTATTCCAGTCTTCTTGTATCTGCTAAAGCTTGCTTTGTGACCAGGTACATGATCAGTATTAAGAAGGTTCCATTGGATGCTGAGAAGAAATTATATTCTTTTGTGTTTGGATGAAATATTTTGCAGTTATTTGTTAGATCTATTTGATTTGTAATCTATGTTAGTTTCATTATTTCTTTGTTTAGTTTCTGTTTTGATGACCTTTCCATTGGTTACAGTGGAGTGTTGAGGTCTCCAACTATTAATATTTGGAGTTCAGTATGTGATTTAATCTTTAACAATGTTTCTATTATGAATGTGGTTGCTCTTGAATTTGGGACTTAGATGTTCAGAATCAACATCATCTTGGTGGGTTTTTCCTTTGAAGAGTATGTACTGTCCTTTTCCATTTCTTGATTACTTTTAGTTAATTTCTATTATATTACATATTAGAATGGTTTACTTCATCTTGTTTCTTAGATCCATTTGATTGGAAACCCTTTTTCTAGCTCTTTACTCAGAGGTAGTATCTTTCTTGCTGATGTGTGTTTATAGAATGTATCAGAGTGCTGGATCCAGGTTACCTAGCCACTCCGTTAGTCCTTGTCTTTTTATTGGGGGATTGAGACCAATTATGTTGATATTAATGACCAATAAATGTTAGTTACTCTTATTTTGATATTTTGTGTGTGTTGGTGCATGTGATCATGTGATTCTCTTCTATTCGTATCGCTGGTGTGAAATTATCTATTTCTTGTGTTTTCATGGGTGTAGTTACCTGGTTTATGTTGGAATATTCCTTCTAGTATCATCTGTAGTCCTGGATTAGTGGAGAAATATTGTTTAAATTTGGTTTTGTCATGGATTATCTTGATTTTACCATCCATGGTGATTGAAAGTTTTGTTGAGTATAGTAGTTTTGGCTGGCATCTGTGGTCCCTTATAGTCTGTAAGACATCTGTCCTATACCTTTTGTTTTTAAAGTCTCCCTTGAGAAGTCAGGTGTAATTCTTAAAAGGCTGTTTTTATAGGTTACTTGGCCTTTCCCCCTGCAGCTTCAATATTCTTTCTTTTTTATCTGTACATTTATTGATTTGGTTATTATGTTGTTGGAGGACTTCCTTTTCTGGTTCAATTTATTTTGTGTTTTATATTTTTTCTATGTTTATAGGCATCTCTTTCTTTAGGTTAAGGACATTCTATGATTTTGTTAATGATACTCTCTGGGCCTTTAATCTAAGAATCTTCTCCTTTTATTCCTATTATTCTTTGTATGATCTTTTCACAATGTCCCAAATTTCCTGGGATGCTTTGTATTAGAAATTCTTTTTAGATTTGGAATTTTCTTAGAGCAATGTATCATTTTATTTTATGGTATATTCTATGCCTGAGATTCATTCTTCCATTTCTGTATTCTGTTGGTATGTCTGTAGCTCCTATTCTTTTTCTTATGTTTTCCATTAAGTCTTGCCTCAGTTTATGTTTCCTTTCCTGCTTCTATTCACATTTTTTCAGTTCATGAATAATTTTATGTAATTTCCTTCACCTGCTGGATTGTATTTCCTGTAAGTCTTTATATTTATTTATTTCCTCTTTAAAGGCCTCTATCTGTTTGATTGTATTTTTCTGTATCTTTAAAGGATTTATTTATTTCTACTTTAAATGTTCTCTATCATCTTTATAAGATGAGATTTCAGGTCATGGTCTTGCTCTTCAGGTGTTTTAGGATATGTAGGACTTTTTTGTAGTGGAGGAACTAGGTTCTGTTGGTGCCATATTGCCCTAGTTTTCATTGATTGTGTTCTTGTGCTATTTGATTGTCTCTGGTGTTGACCAATCCCTGGTGGTTGCAGGTACTTCAGGCAGATCTGGTAGTCCCTAATAGCAGCAGGCCTATGATTGTCTTGCATGGCAGAAGAACCTCCAGTGAAGTAGGCAGAACAGCTTTTTCCAGTTGGTAGCCAGCCTCCATGGAAGCAGGATGAGCTGGTTGTCCTGGAAGGCATCATGTCTCTAAGGAAGTCCACTAAGAATGATGTGGCCCAGGGAGTAAAGTGCAGATCAGGGATTTCAGGTAATAGTGTGGCTAGTCAATAATTCTTAAATTTTTCAGAAAAAGGAAAAAAAAAACTCTTCTTAATTTCTTCTATAAAACCAGTATTACTTTTCTATACATACCATGTAAAGACAACAACAACAGCAACACTACAGGTTAATATACCTAATGAACATAGATACTAACATCATTAATAAAAACCAAATATAGAAATATGTCCAAAACTTATTCACCATAAAATTGATTGGCTTAATCCTAGAAATGCAAGAATTACTTGACAAATAGATGTTACTAAATCACACAAATAGAAACTAACATGGTCCCTTTGACATTATGAATGCTGGTCCTCAGAGAATAGGCATTCAGTTCAGTTCTAGCTCAGAAGACTATAGGCCCTATGTCTGATATATACTGTGGCTTCAGCAATAGGGACTTACATTCCACCTCTAGGGAGGTGGGCAGCCAAAAGCAATAGCAATTGCTTATAATGTGTTCTGGTATGGTACTGACCAACTACCCAAGAGAGGGATTCTCAAGGCTAGTTTTGCTGGTGCTTTTTCTTCTTCCTCTTTTTTCTTCTTCTCCTTCTCTTCCTGCTCTTCCTCCTCCTTCTCCACTTCCTCCTCCTCCTCTTATTTTTATTCTTCTATTTCATTTACATGTTTTTGGCCCCTTGAGGGAACGTTGTCATATCAGTTGAGGAAACTTCACTTAAGTTAATGTGAGGTTATACGTTTGATATAGCATCTATTGTTTATTTTTACATATTTAGTCAGATAGAAGGGAATTAGCTATTTCAGCTAACATGAGTTTTGTCCTAATTATGATCTATATTAAAATAAGTTCCATTGGATCTTAAGAAGAATACCAATCGTACATAGTTTAGATAATGATCTATTCATATTTGCTATGTTTCTGGGTGTTTTGGCGGAGGTGGCCAGGATATCTTTTAACAGGGTGGCGTATAGAAGTGATGTATACTCATGTGTCTATAAGGTGGATGTTATGTCTGAGAGATTTTGTTATATGAAATTAGGTGCAACTGTGCTCAGGGCATAAGACTTTAGATAACTGTAATTTGTTTCATGGATTTATTATTTAATTAGAGCAAATTCTTTTGTATTATGACTACATTTGGGTTGATATTTACTTTTTCCTATATTAGAATGGTGATACTTGCTTCTTTTCGTCTACCATTTGCTTAAAATACTTTTTTTTTTCATCTTCTAACCCTCCCATAGTTATTATCTTTTACAGTGAGATATATATGTTGGAGTAGAAAATAGATCCTATTTTTAAACTAATATGATAGTCTATAACTTTTGACTGGGAAATGGAGACTATAAATATTCCTAGTAATTAATGTTGATAATATTAATTAATGATGAATATTTGTTAATTTCTACAATTTTATAAAATTCTTATTCTTTTTCTTAATCCTGTTTTCTGAAATATTGTTTTAGCTTTAGTTTTTCTCTTGTATTCTCTTAGATGTATTTATTCTTCTCTTCACTCTGAAACATTTACTCCAGTATTCTGTGAAGTGTCCATCCAATGATCATAAATTCTTTTAACCCCCTTATATCATGGATTGTTTTCTTTCTCTATCAATCACAACAGAGAGGTTTCATGATGTAGTAGTCTGAGTTAGCAGCTGTGGTCTTAAAATATATCAGATCCTAAAATATATCACCCAAACTCTGTGAATCTGAACATTTCTGTTGAGATTGTGAGCTGTTATTTTGTTATTTTCCTTCTCTTTTACTGTGACTGGGTGTTTCTTTCTTCGAGTTTTCTTTACACATTTTACTGTATAATTTGTTTTTCAATTTGGTTTGACGTTTGGGATTTTCTTTCTGGTCCTATATATTTGGTGCTCTGTATGCCTCTTGCACCTACATGAGTTTCCTCTCTGTATAATTGAATACTATTATTGCATTGGAAGTAATATTTGCCAGCTGAAGAGTTTCAAAGAAAGAAGAGTAGAGAAAGCTGAGGACATTATCCCTGAACATACTCTACAATGATTGGTTTCAAAGTAAGATTAAAAAAAAATCTTTCTATGATACAATCATGTTGGTTTTAAAGGATAACGTGAGCTAGGTACAGTGGGGTCACATCTGTAATCCCAGAAATAGGGAGGTAGAATCAGGAAGACTCAAAAACAACTGGGTCCATGAGACAAAAGAACAAAGCAATAAAAACAAAACAAAATGACTAAAACATGGCATGCAAGCTTATGAAGTTCCACTTAGTGTTTGGAGAATTGTCATCTAGCAGCATCTGTATTCCCAGGAACAGACAAGCATGCCATTAAAACACTAACAAACAAAATAGACCCAATAAGTTATGTGTGTGGTCGGTGTGCATGTGTTTTCACTTCTGTGGACATGTGTGGTGGCCAAATATTGACATCTGGTGTCTCCTCTTGCTGTTCACCTTATTATTTGAGCCAGTTTTTCCATGGACTTAGAGCTTGCCAGTTTACATAGACTGGGAGTAACAAGCTCCCAGGACCAGTCTCATTGACCTCTCTAGTGTTAGGATTATAGATGAACGTTGCTATTCTTGGGTTAAATGGTTTTTTTTAGTTTAAAAACAGTTTACATACTGTGTGTGTGTGTGTGTGTGTGTGTGTGTGTGTGTGTCCATGTGTACAGCCTTCTCTGTGTGGATGAGAAGGGCAGAGTTCAACATCAGGTGCTTTGCTGTTTTGCTATTCAGCTTATCTTTTGACTCAGAGTCTCACACTTGATATAGAACTTGGTAGTTGGACTAGATTGGCTAGATAGAAAGCCCCTGGGATCTTTTTGTCTCCACTCTCATATCAAGGTTACTGGTGTGCCTAGCTTTGGCACAAAAGTGACTGAATTCATTCTTCTGGGATTTCCTGGGCAGCACAAATCTTGGCACATTCTGTTCATAATATTTTTACTAATCTATGTTGCCACCCTCATGGGTAACACTGGGCTGATCCTACTCATCAAAGTTGATTCTTCCCTCCACATTCCTGTGTATGTTTTACTATAACATCTAGCTTTTGTAGATCCTGATGTACCTCAGCTAATTAAAAAACTGCAGAGATAAAGGCATGCATCTTCTTCATAGGATATATGTAGCAGCTTGTGTTTTCAGGCTAATTATGTTACCCAAAAACCTGGTTGTAGTGTCCTGCATGCAGGCTAAAGGAAGCCTGACCCCTCTTGGCTCTGATTTGGGAATAAAGTTTCCAGTGTCTATAACTGGGCAGGGAGACAAAGGCAGGATTTTTAGAATTTTTGGCAAGAAACTCAGGAGAAGAGGGAAGACAGCAATGACAAGGTTGTGGAATGGGCCACACCAGGAAGGTACAGAGGGGTGAGATGGTCAAAATGTAGGTTCAAGGGGAAAGCACCTCCAGAGGGCTGTCCAGAAAGGTCAAAGGCAGCAAAGATAAATATAGATTCAGAAACTATTAACTCAGGAATATTGGAAGGCCATGTGTTAGACATGTGGAAGTTAAGGAGTGGCCCACTATTGGGTTAACTTAAGGCATATTAAAAATAAGCCTGCATGTGTGTGTGTCTTTCATTCGTGAATCCAAAACACAGGTGTAGAGGGCAGGTGTAGAGGAGCCACTTGCATCCTTATACCACTAGAGATGATGTTAGAGTTACTAGCCTCTGGTACTTTCACAGCCATCAACTGCTTCATCCTAGCTTCTATGGCTGTAGACTGCTATGTGACCATTTGTAACCCATTATGTTATTCTTTAGTCATGTCCCAGAGGCTGTGCATTCTGCTACTGGTTGGTTTATATGTCATGGGCTTCCTAAATGTTTCTGTAAACACAAGTTTTATATTCTCACTGAACTTCTGTAAATCTAATGCCGTTAATCACTTTTTCTGTGATGAATCTCCTATTCTTGCCCTATCATACTCCAGTGTTGTCTTCAGTATCTTGTTATTGACAGTCTTTGTAGGGTTCAACCTGATGAGCACTATGTCTTGGCCACCATCCTAATGATGTCTTCTGCTGCAGGAAGGAATAAGGTCTTCTCTAAATGTGCTGCCCACCTGACTGCAGTCACAATTTACTATGAGACTCTCTCCTATATGTATCTACACATACATACTGATGAATCTCAAGAGCAAGAAAAGGCAGCTTGTGTATTTTATGGTGTAATGATTCCCATGTTGAACACCTTGATCTATAGTCTGAGAAATCAAGATGTAATAGGAACCTTTAAAAAGATGAAGAAGAAACGCTCATAATTTGAACATTTATTTATGACTCAACAAAGTTTATCAAGCAAGTAATCTATGTTCTGTTATTTCTCAATCTCAAATATTATGGGACATGAATGTCACATTGCTTATATACATTATTTTATTATATCAATTGTACTTAACAGGTATAGAAAAACAACAGAAATAATTAAATAAAGTAATGAAATAATTAATGTTCATTCATGCTCTCTGAAAAAAAATGTGTTCAGTGTTGCTTTTGTGCTTCATGAAAATATTACTTGTAGGTACGTGAATAAAAGATTATAGGCCAAAAAAGAAAATAAAACTTTCTGTTTGGCATAGTTATTCTTTAATTTTTATGTACATAATTAATAGATTTGGTCTTTCTGTTGTGTTCAAAAGTTCACACATGCTCTTTTCCCACATGTAAAACACTTTAATATTTCCTTTCCTTGAATATTTCAATTATTCTGCTTTGTCTTCCATAAATACTCTTTCCTACCAGTGGTACATTTTATTCATGAAACTTTCTTCTGAATTTTATTTAGCTTATTGAGTTTGCCATCTTGAGAATTTTATTTCATTTTAATTTAAAGTGTGTAGGTATTTTCAATTCCATTTTATATAATATATTAGTTTTTAATTTTATTTATTCATATCTTGTTTTTTTTTTTCATTTATTTGGATATGAAACTGAGATCCTCAGTATTAGTGCATTGTTTTCCTTTTAAATTCTTTGGCATTTCATTGAAGTCATTTTTATTTATGGATATTATTCTGTGATTAGCAGGTTTTAGAGAAGAAGGCTGTTTTAGTTTACATATTACTTGTGTTTTTACATTGGGACTTGTGCATCAGAAGTTTAGATTTTAGGGATCAATTTCTTATGTGAGTTTTTGCAGTATTCTGAAGGAAAATATTATGGTAGTTTTAAGATGTCTGTTCCTTTGTTGATTTGTTTTGTTTTTGCCTTTTAAAATTCCAAATATAAGAATTCTATTTCAGTGCTCTGCATAGTCTTACCCTAACAGTATAAAATTGTCTGTAGCAATTAACACTGTTCATGTATAGACTGATTTATGGATTGCTTATGACATTAATCTTGTTTCTTCCCCATTTCCTTTTATTGTGTAATAGTCATGGGTGTTCCTTCTGTGATGATTGGTCTCCTTTGTGTGTTTCCTATAACTTGAGACTATTTTAGACTGAATTCTGGCTCTGGGTTACACTCTTGGTAGATCTGTGGCTCTAGACAAGATTTTGAATGTTGTTACAGCAATGATTCCTACTCAAGGAGTAGCTATAGCTTCTTTTCTTACTCTGGCTGTGGATCAGGCTCTATGTCAGTACCTATAAATTATTCTGGAGTTAAGATCTTACCATTTTATATACATTTCTTGCATATCTACTTTGAGTAAATATTTGGCTCAGTAGAATAATAATTATGAATGTATTAAATTGTTAATATATGCAATAATATTGTCCAATCTCAGTTTCATAGGATAAATATTAAAAAACTAGGGGGCATAAAGGACAGTATATTTTTCAGAAAATAATTTTGGTATACTTCTCTCAAATTTAGACAGGTCATCCCAACTAAAGATAAACAAACTTCAGAACTAGGGAATATTTTGAAAATTTATTTCAGCTAAAGACCATGTCTCAAAAACTAAGGTATAGAACAATTAGAACAAGAATACGTAGTATGATTTCTAGCCTTAAAAAGCACACAAAAATACACACAAGAAAACTTAACACAGTTAAACACCTACAGCTGTCCCCCTTCCCTGAGACATCAAGTCTCCCACTGATGCCAGAGAAGGCTATCCCCTTCTACATACATAACGAGGGTCACGGACCATCTCATGCATGCTTGTTGGTTGGTGGCTTAGTCTCTGTGAGCTCCCAAGAATCCAGATGAGTTGTTAGTTTTCATGTGGGGTTGTCATCCCCCTCAGCATCTTCAGTCCTCCCCTAACTCTTCCTCAGGGATCCATGATGTCAGTACAATGATTGGCTGTAAATATCTGTATCTGTCTCAATCAGCTGCTGGTAGAGCCATTCAGAGGACAGCTATCCTAGGCACCTAACTGCAAGTACAACATAGCATCAGTAATAGTGTCAGAATTTGGTGTCTGTGCATGGGATGGTTTCCAAGTTGGGCTAAAAACTTGATGGATTTTCCCTTAGTCTCTTCCATGTTTGTCCCTACATTTCTTTTACACAGGGAAAATTCTGGGTCAAAAAATTTGAAGGTAAGTTCGTAACCCCTCCCTCCACTGGTGTCCCTCTCTATCTACTGAAGGTTGTCTCTTCAGGTTCCATTTCCCCATTGTTAGGCATTTCAGCTAAGGTCATCCCCATTGAGTCCTGGGAGCTTCTCACATCCTAAAAATCCCAAGTAATCTTGAAAAAAAATTAAAACTTGATTACGTATGATAAACTAAAACTAAACACAAAAGTATAAACATACCAGGTTGATGCATACAAAAACATGAAATTGAAGAAGTAATAGAAGACCTTGCACATAGAAGAGCTCAGCATTACATGTATTCAACTCCTATACAACCTATGTGGAAGAGATAACAGTAATAATCCATAAACTGTTCCAGAAAATAAAAAGGGAAGGAGTAACACTCACCAATTTTCAATTACTATGATTCCAAAGTTGGATAATGCTAAAATAAAAACAAACCATAAAACTACTTTGCTGATGACCCTGGATGCAACAAAATTGAATAAAATTCATGTACACTATAGCAAATATTAAGAATATCATACACTATGATGATCAACTATACTTAATCCAAAAATATAAGTTTTCTGCAATTTCTTTAAATCAATAAATATAACACAACATATAAATAGACTTAAGACAAAAATAAGATGAACACTTGTATAAACAGACAGACAGATAGACAGACAGACACACACACACACACACACACACACACACACAAAACTGACCGTGATGATGTTCAACACTTCTTTGTAAAGGTATCTTTTTGTGACTAAGGTAATTGCCATTCAGGAGGCTTACTGCTGAATAAGCTCACCCTTTTCTAGTTTTCTTTAAACTCTGGCTGGCTGTTTAATTCACCTGTTGTGTCTCAAACACCTCTCTGAGCTGACTCAATCTGGCTTCTCTCACCTTCTCACTGAATTGCTCTGCTTAGCCTCATACTGACTGGCATTTTTTCTAATTTTCTCCTTATTCACTGCCTTTAACTGCCTCTGAGCAGGAACTATATGGAACTGAACTCAACTCCACTGCACTGCCACATGGTCTGACTGACTGACCTGAAATCAACTGACTGAAAAAAAACTACACTCTTCTTTCTTCCTGCATGGCTCACAAATAGCCTCCTTTTCCTGTCTGTCCTCTGAGAGTTGGGCATATCCTATCTCTGACTCATTCTGCCCAATGATTACCTGATTCATTACTTTGTCTGCCCTGAAGTAGAAGTCACTTTCAAACATGGTTGTTTTCTTTTATCAACTAACACTACTTATATTGTTTGAGATTAAAGATGTGTACTATGGTATATATGTATTCCAGAAAGAGATAGCCATATTGCTGGAGGCAGTATATACTAGCTGATATGAGGCCCCTGACACCTACACAGCAGAGGACTGGCCTCAATGAGATAAGAAGCACCTAACCCTAAAGAGACTTGAGACCCCAGGGAGTGGGGAGGTCTGGTGAGGCAGGATTGGTGGGTGGGGACACCCTATTAGAAATGGAGGGGGTAGAGGGAAGAGAAATGAGATGGGGAAAATGGTTGGAGGGCAGATCAGGAGGGGGTGACTACTGGACTGTAAAAAAAGATTAAAGAATAAAAAAAGACTTAAATGTCAAGAAAGAAAGAAAGAACAAAAGAAAGAAAGAAAGAACAAACAAAAGAAAGAAAGAAAGAAAACAATACAAACAAATCAATAAAAACAACAAAAATTCCTTTACATTTCTTTATGGAAAAAGTTTAAAGAAAGGGCCTACTATTAATATAAAACATGTGCCAATACCATAAATGTCTTACTGAGTAAACCTATAAAAAATATAACACTAAATTTGAAAATGAATTGATAGTAAATTCACAAAAATAGGAAGTAATCAAGTGTGTTCATTCTTATAACTATTATTCATGACTTAGCTGAATAGGGTAACAGAAAAAAAAAACACTAGTGAAATAAACAGATAAGGAAGATTTTATATTATCCTTATTTCACATGATATGACCATTTATTTAAGAGACTCTAGTGATTCTACTTAGATAAACTTCTAGATTTGATAAGTATTTTCAACAAAGTAGAACATGATATCAATATACAAAAAATCCATACAAATAAACCCGATGAAGGAGAGGAAAGACCTCTAAAATTAAGCCCTAAAGATATTGTGGAAGAAAGGGTAAATGACAGTAGAAAATGGAAAGACATCACGTGTTTACATAAGAACAGGATCAATATTGCAAATAATAATGCAATATTACTGAAGGTGGTGGTCGTTACACATTCAAGAGAATCTACATCAAACTTCTATTTTCTTTCTTTATAAGACTAGAAAAAACAAGCTTTCAGATTCTATAGAAGCTTTTATGCTTCTTTTATGATCCAAAATACCCAAAACAATTCTTAACAAAGGGAACAATGTTTTACACTTTACAGTATCATACTATTAGATGACCAAAACATAATTCACTCATAAAATAACCATGAAAATCAGTGAAATAGAATTGCAGGTTCAATACTGCATTCCTATGGCAACATAACTTTTGGCAAAGGTTTAACAAAGTTATATTGGCAAAATTACATTTGTAATAAAAAATGATGCTGAGAAAAAAATGGCTATGTGTAGAAGTATAGACTTAGATCAGATTTCTTGCCTTGCAAAATATAATTTCAAAATGAAGCTAAGATGCTAATAAAAGATATGAGATTGAAATTTCTAGAGGAAAAGATAGGCAAAACTATATAATTAAAAAACACACTGAGAAAAATGCCAATTAAAACTACTTTGACATTTTATCTTATCATAGTATTAAACACAAGGCAGGTATAAAATATACATCTTCAAAACAGAGAAACAAAACCCACAAACAAACAAACCCAAATGATGATAACTGCTGCCAAAGATACAGGAACAGTGGAACAGGTGTTCATAGTTGGGGGAGTTCACTAAGTAGGGCAGCCACCATAGAACATTCTGGAGGATCCTGAAGAAGCTAGAAATAGGCATAACACACAATCCAGCTATACTGTTCAGAGTATATCCAGAGGACTCTATGACCTACTAAAATACTTGATTCTTGTTCATTGCTGCTCTACTCCCAATACTTTAGAGGTAGAATTAGGATAGATGCCCATCCACCAATGAGTCAATGTGGAAAATGTGGTATATTTATGCAGTAGACTATTAATGAACTGTTAAGAAGAGGAAAATTATAAAATTCACAGGTAAAAGGAGTTAGGTGACCTAGACTCAGATAGATAAATATAGATTTTTTTCTATCATATGGATAGCTGCTATCAATCATTATATATGTATGTTTTATTTGAAATAACTTTAGATGTAAAGAGAGTAGTAAGCATCTACAGAAAGGGGCTGGTAATGTAGTTGACATAGAACAGAGTGACATAGATGCTTAAAGGAGAGTACAGTACTAGAAAGTTTGATTTGGGTTGGGAATGGGAGAGCAGTGTAAAGGAAGAGTAAGTAGTACTGAAGACCTTGAAAGTGGCCATATGGAAACCAAATATGTAAAAACCAATATAAAAGAGATAAATTTTAGGTATTTTATAACAGATAATCAATGCAACCATTTGGCACTGCCAGTTAAGAAATAAAAGTCCTAGTGTGAGCAATGTGTAATCTTTTCTGGTGATTGGCCAGGGAAGCCTCTTAGACCCCCTTTCCCATTGCAGCCCATCCCTATTGCTATTAGTTGTCATACAAAACTTGAATCTAAGGTCTTGTTCTTCATTCCATTTTTTTATCCTATTCTATGACACTAAGAACTAGAAAATCAAGCTGGTAATGACTTGGAAACTGTATCCATGCTAGATATCTACTGTAATGCTGGAAGGTTTTATGCATACTACTAAAGAAAACAAAACAGTGACCAATCATGCCCAGTTATGAGAATCATTAAGAATTCTAGAAAATTCTTGCAATATTAGGTAGGTCCTTGGCTCTGGAGCAAATTTTTCTTTGGGGTTGGAATAGATTGTATGATATTTGTTCACTTTAATGTCATTAATTCTTTTGAATCTAATAGAATTTATTCTTCTTGATATAACAGTAGCATTGCCATATCAGGATTCAGATTCTATCCCTATTAGGATTGTATCTGTATATTTCAGATTTTTCTCTTTTATTATAGACTTGTTTCTTTCCTCAATATTTTAAGAAAGGTGGAATATTTACTAATTAGAAGAATAAACAGTATTTTCTTATACACTCTTCTCCCTTGAAGCACATTTCTAAAGAATGAAAATATAACTTTTCCCTTATTTTTAAATAGCCAACATGGAAAGCTGTTCATTATTCCTTACTCATTATCTTTTTAGAAAGAAGAAAGGTTTGTCTTTGCATTGGAAAGTTGAAATGCATAGATCCTCCTGGTATTTGTAGATTAGTTATAATTTATTCAGTGCCCAAAGGATAACATAAGAGGATTAGATAGTGTAGGGTATGCACAGAAAGAGTCCTTAGGGCAGCTATACAGAAACCATGCAGATGAAACCAAAATTAGGCCAAAGTGCTACTTTTCTTTGCAAATGACAGAATAATTTCCAACATTTTTGATCCTACTGTTTTCTTCAATGTGATTTTCTATATCTTTAATCTCCAAATGTAAAATAACAGCTCCATCAAATTCTATATAATATTACTGCTGTTCTCTACTTTTTAATTATCTGTATTTCTTAATATGGGTATTTGACTTTAAATACTAAATGAGTTTACTTATATTATTTGTTACTAAGATGTACATTTTAATAATAATTCTTCCACAGCTTTTCTTGCCAAAATTTGTCAAGTATATGATAGTACATTGCCTTATAAGAAAGAGAATACTTTGAATATTCAAACACTGTTTAGCTAGAGTTGCCATTTTGGATTTTCCTGTATGCTATGACCTTAGAAAAGGTATTTTATTAAAAATGAAAAAAAGAATAACCAAATAGTGGATGTATATTGCGTCAGGAACTTTCCACCTGCATGTTAATATGTCTCTTTATGATTTGTTTGTCCACCTTATGTCTAGTCAGTCATGTTGCTTAAATATTATAGGTGTAGCTACTGACATTTCTAAAAGAGACACTCTCAGAACAAACTGTCTGTTCATCTGGACTTACTTTGTTTCTTCCATCATTCCAATATGATCATTAAACCTTCAGTGAAGAAATTGAATTGTAGATCAATCACTAGCACTAAGCTTCACACGTCTATGTTTGTATTGTCTGTGGGTATTTGCATTGGCTGTGACTATTTGTAATGGCCCCATTATATTGTAAAAAGAAGTTTCCTCAATGAAGAGTGGAAACTGCACTTATCTGGGGGGAATAAGGATAAATAGAATATAGAGATTAATTAAGTGATGGTTGCAGATTTTCCTACAAGATCTATGACTTTATTAGCTTTAGGTAGTTTCCTAGGTTTCCAGTATCAACCATGACTTCCTATTGCTGAGTGGATTTTCATTACAATTTGAGAGCTCCTGCTGACCACAATTGTATATTTGTCTCTAATGTACCCTTAGAGGTATCATGCCATGCTAGGTGTGGTCATGCTTCTAGCCTGGTAAGACTTTTGGTTGCTTCCTTCTTTTGGAAGATTATGTGGTGCCTTCTGGTACAAATACATTTAGCCTTCAAGCAAAAGACTTCCATGTCAGTAAAAGGTCAAGGTTTAAGAACACTGTCTGAAATCCACCAGCATCTTCAGCAATAAGAGCTTAACCTTCCATCTCTGGTATGCAACCCTAGTCAAGAACATAGCCTGCAATGGCTTGGGGACAACTCTGACTAACAACTCAAAACTGGGCTTCTCATACCTAGTACTGGTAATTTTGGTGGCCTGTATTTGGTTCCTGAAAGGAGCACTGTAAGTTCATATGTGAAATGTTTTTACTTAAAAATAATATGTATTCATACAAACCTACTTACATGTATTGTATTTTTTTAAAAGTAGATAGGAAATTGTATGAATTTTTAGGACCTTTTCAGACATTTTTAATGATATTTTACTTCCCCTTTTCTGCATTGTTTTCTCTCTCTCTTCTCCATAAGAAGAGCCTGTTTATCTTTCCCATTTCCCTATCAGATCATTGATTTCTGATTCTATCTCTTTATTGTTCCTCAAACTTTTCCAACCAGGAAATGGTTCATTTTTACTTTCCTAGTTTCTGCAGTTAGTCCTGGGTATGTACTCACATCTGAAGGTTTGGAGTAAGGAACTACATATGTCATTTGTCCTTCTGAAACTATGTTACCTTACTGAATGATTCTTTCTAATTCTATCTATTTAGTTGAAAATTTTATGATTTTTTCATAGCTGATAGTATTCCATATTGTATAGCACCATATTTTTATTATCCATTCACTGGTTGAAGGACATTTAGATTGTTTTTTATTCTAATATACTGTGAATAGAGCAAAACTAAACATTGCTGAGAAAGTATTGGTTTACCAGGGGCCATGGACCAAACCCTGCATGCTCTTTGGTTGGTGGCTTAGTCTCTGGGAATTCTGAGGGATCAGGGTTGGTTGACATTGTTGGTCTTTCTACAGGTTTGCCATTCTCTTCAGCTCCTCCAATCCTTTGCCTAACTTTCCTACAGCGGTCCTCAACCTCAGTGCAATGGTTGCCTATAAGTATTTGCATCTGTCTCAGTCAGCTGCTTTTAGAGACTCTCAGAGGACTGCCATACTAGGCTCCTGTCTGCAAGCACAACAAGGCATCAATAGTACTTTCAGTGCCTGTCCATGCAATGGATCCCAAGTTGGGCTGGTGACTCAATAGACTTTCCTTCAGTCTCTGCTATATTTATTTATATTTTTGTCTCTGTATTTCTTTTTAGTCAGGAGCAATTTGGGGTTAAATTTTTAAGGTAGGTTGGTGACCCCATCCCTCCATGTCCTGTCTATCTACTGGAAGTGGTCTTTTTAGGTTCTATCTCCCCACTGTTGGACATTTCAGCTAAAGTTATCCTCATTGAGTCCTGACAGCCTCTCACATACAAGGTCTGTGGGACTTTCTAGAGGTTCTCCCAACCCCACCCACAATAGTTTCATATTTCCATTCATTCTCCTGGTCCTCTGAGCTTCTCTCCTGTCTTCCCCAATACCTGATCCTGTCTCCCATTTCCCTTTGCCCTCCCTTCTCCCATCCAGGTCCCTCCCTCCCTCTGCCTGCTGTGATTACCTCCCCGCCCCCTTTTAAGGGATTCTTAGCACCAATTTTGAGAGTGCCAGAATAAGCATGCAATCCCATCAACAGTGGATGAGTGTTCATCTTTCCCCATTTTTATTGGGGTAAAGTGAAATCTCTAATATGGTTTGATGTATGATTCCCTAACTGTCAAGGACAATAGATGCATTTAAAGCTATCCCTTAATTTTCTTTATCTTTTGATAAATCTGTGTTCAGATCCCAGGCCTATTGGTGAATGGGTCTTTCTGGCTTTGTGTTTTTTTTTTTTTTTCTTTTTTTCTTTTCCTTTTTGATTCTTTGTTCTTTTGAGTTCTTATTTTCTGGCTACTAATCTTCTTTCAGCTGTATCACTGGACAAGATTAATTCCTATTCTGTGGCCTTCCTCCTTACTTGATTGTTCCTTTCTTAGGCTATGGATAATCTTTTTAGTTTTATGAAGTGCCATTTGTCCATTTTTGGGCCTTAATTCTTGGAATAATGGAATCTTATTTGGAAAGTCCTCCCCTGAAATTGTGGGACTGCGTAAGAGTATCCTGGTTCTTGGCTGGGCATGGGCCTAGAACCCCGAGACTCCAAGGGAGAAACGGCAGGAGTTCGGCCAAGTCCCCAGAACTCAGGGTCCTAACAAGCAGTCCAATCTCCATAGACCTACATTGTTCAGTCACAAAGGCCATTACAGCCCCTCCCAAAGTGCACAGGTAGAGGTAGAGGGTGTAACTACAGGCCTCAGGCCCTAGAGATTTACATACTAATGAAGGTCAGAGGGTGGAGCCAATTAAGCATTGCCTCCAGACCCTCCCCCTTTCTCCCTCCCTACTTAACCCAGGTCTGGTGGGGGGGTACATCCGGATCTCTCCACCATCTGCCATGACAATAAAGTCTTTTGGAACCAAGGACTTCCTCGTATCATTGGGGCCTGCTGGGCCTGCCGCCGCCGCCGAAGCCTCCAGCCACTGGAACCTGGGACCTTCCTCCTGTAGGAGACACAGGCTGCCTGGAGGCCTCCAGGCAGCCTCCACCTCGCAGGTCCAGGGCCACTGCTGCGTAGGCCTGGGCCTGCAGCTGTGGCCCCCCAGGATTTTCCCACATGAAATGGCATCATATGTGGTAATGCCTATGATTTCTTCTAGCACATTCAATGTTTTAGGGTTCAGGTTTAGGTATTTGGTACATTTTAGCATTAGGTTTCCTTCAAGGTGATAGATATAGGTCTGTTTCATTCTTCTGTTCATGTTCATCAAGCTTTCCCAGCACCATTTGTTGAAGATGCCGTAGTTTCTTCATCATATATCTTGGCATCTTTGTCCAATATTAAGTGGCTCAGTTATATATACTCATATGCTATATGATGAAACACATGTTTACATAAGGAAATAGAGGTACTGATATAAAAATAATGAAAACAATACTTTTCAATTCTAAAGAAAAGTGAATAGAAACAGAACTAATAAACCCATGTATACAAGGAAAAACCCATAACAAACAGAAAAGAGAGAAACTCCATGAAGATATCAGAGTAGAATGCAAGGGAAATATTCAAATTATGCTGGGAAGTCTGAGATTTCCTTCACACTTTCTAATTCATAATGCAAAATTTTATCAAAAATTTAAAAAATTGTGTTTAATAATTTACTATACTAATTTATTTCTTATACATATATTTTCCACTACACCCTTCAATCACATATTATGTTTAAAAATATGTTTGGGCCGGGCGGTGGTGGCGCACGCCTTTAATCCCAGCACTTGGGAGGCAGAGGCAGGCGGATTTCTGAGTTCAAGGCCAGCCTGGTCTACCGAGCGAGTTCCAGGACAGCCCGGACTACACAGAGAAACCCTGTCTCGAAAAACAAACAAACCCCCCCCCCCCCAAAAAAAAAATATGTTTGGAAAATTTGTGCAATGATTTGTATCCTAAGTCATTATGTAATTTTCAAAATTTCAATGTAAGAAAACTTTTTAAAATGTGTCCTCAGACTATTTAGAAGATTATGTCATTAATGGGCAGTATAGAAGATTATGTCATTAATGGGCAGTAAAATAAAGCAACACTTCAATAATGAAATTTGAAAGAAGTACTTACCTTCAAATAGAATTGACACAATAGCAGTTATAATGAGAGTATACCTAAATAGTAATGTACCTAATATTTTTTGTCTAACTACACTTTCATACTAAAGAAACATAATATAGAAAGTAGAACATTTTCAAATGAGTGATTACTAAATAGCGATATTATATATATATTATAATATATATATATATATATATATATATATATAAAACAGCACTTGTAAAACCTGTTGAATTCAAAAGAATAGTTCTTAAATATTTATTATTTAAATATATTATGGAATAAAACCCCACAAGTGGCAATCTACTTCTTGTAGTGATTATATGAACTGCAAATTAATCACACTATCATTAACATCATAACAACCACATACTAAAAAAGTATTAGAAAATATATGTTACTGAGGACCTGAAAACATAGTTATTTAGAAAGGCTGTAAGATTCATATCAACACTGAAAAGAATAGGAGAACTCTGTATATAATTTTAGGAGTTACAAAGCTCCATTAAACAAAGTTGGCTTAAGTGTTTAAAGAGCAACCAATGCTTTTGAAATATTTAGCAAGAACAGGAGAAGCACAATAGCATTTCAGTAGATTATATATGGCCGTAGATGAGAACAGTGGACACTGGTTTGAAACACTATCATGATAGGCTGAGGAAGAAACTCAAAATGCCAAAGATGGTACAAAAATTGTATAGTAAACTCAGTAATTAATTAGCAATAATAGAAGAAAATATTGTGTGGCATTTGACAACTCAGTACAGTCGAGCAAGCTCCTATTTTTTGACCCATCTTACCTTTTTACTGAGTTACTTAAAGTTTTTTACAAAGATTTTGGACTTTGCAGTATCATTTCCTAACTACTAACTCACATAATCCCTATGAGAGCCTGCATGAGGCTTTTGGCTTTTAGGTCAGTAGCATAGTGTTTCCCTGGCAAGTGCAAAGTTCTGAGGATCTGTCTTTCTAAGAATATCTGCATGGTAACTTTGCTGATTTGCAGATGAGTGGTAGTAGTTTTACAGAATCCTATGTTCTGCATGAATTAGGTATTGTTTAATAATTTTTCATAAGCATGATAGTTACTTTTGATTGTCAGCTTGATAGGATCTGGAATCTCCAAGGAAACCTGCCAGATGATGCTCAAGTGGTTGTTCCAGAAGCAAGGCTTTCAACTGACTGATTGAAAGACTTTCCTAGCTCCTGTTTCTAGAAGAAGGAATTAAAGAAGCTAACAGGAGTCTTCTAAATAAAATGAAGTTATTTTCAATTTCTAATTTATGGACATTATCCATACATTGTCTGTGTTAATGTTTTCATTCACATAAGGAAAGAAAACAACACAACAGGTTAGTTTACTGAAACATGAGGGACAGTGGGAAAGCGTTACTACTCTTATAAATTAGAATAAGAAATGCTGGAATTCAGAACAGTCATGGAAACTGCTATTATTCATCTATGTCCTTCTTTCTAGTGTTCCCTTGGTACTCATACTTCCAAATCAGTTTTGCTTTTTTTTTCTTTTTCCTCATGGCTCATTTCTCTAATAGTTGTCCATCTACTTTTGTATTTTCAAATTCAAATGCCAGAGGGAGAGAATGATCAGGACTTTTTTTTGACAGCATATTAGGAGTGGGCAATTTCACCCATCCTGTGTTCACATCCACATAAGGAACAGCCCAACATCTTACCGTAAATAGGGAAACATAGAGTGCCACATCTGCTAGAGAGGAATGTTGGATACTTACTCTTGCTACAGACATGTCCAGCAATAGTCTGTTTTGAATGAAGGATGAAAATAAATTTCTTATCTGATAAATGAGAAATTATCAGAAAGACATAGCACAGTTTTAGAAAGGTTATTTAAAAAAAAAAGTAAACAGACAGCATGTATGAATGTCTTTATTTGTAAATCTGACCTTGCTTATAGTCATATGAAGAAACACCAATATGAAAACTAAATTAAGTGTGAGATCTGTAAGGAGCTATGTGCTCCTGAAGGCTGTATGTGCTCAGGAGAATCCCAGAATCTGGATCCATGGAAAATTTGGTCCACATTCTCAATCTCTTTTACTTTACAAAAGCTGGTGGTAATTAGCACATTTCTTAAAAAATAAAATATATGGAGGCAGAAAATAAGCTTGTGTGGTGATGGTAGTTACCCATTGCAGACTCCATTGTACATCAGTACTCCAGAAAAGAGGATGAATTAGATATGTTATTTTTTTTTTTTTCCATAGTAGCCATTTTCAAAAGAAAAGGTGATAGTGTGCTGAGCTAATTCTAATTTATCTTTCTGTGCTTTATAGAAGATGGCTATGTTTGTTTTCAAGGTACTGTGTGTTGGGCTGGTAAGATTTTGCCTGGTGTCCATGGCTAGAATAGAATAGGATCTTGGTTTATAAAATTTGTCTTAATAGGTTTGATTTAAGATTGTGATCAAAAGACACATATAAGCAATCATGCTTCTCAAACTTGAAGTCAGTTCTGTTTCCTCAAATAACTTACTTCAGGAATATGGGCAGGTGATAAATTCATACCAGATGCTCAAGAAATGATTAGTATGGACTTAGAGCAACAGCACAGTAGACTGATTCAGAGCATAGTCTTCCTTGCCGTGCTGCAATAAGTAGTCCATGTGTGTTGAATTGAGTATACTGGCCTCTTACAATGAGGAGAAAGAAAACATGAATTAATGAACTGTGGCTGGGAAAGTAAAAATGGTATAATGACTGAATCTGAGGCTTTTTGTTTCTATTTGAGTCAACCCTCTACCCTGATACCAGGCAGACTGATCTAGGTCAAGACCCAGAGACAGGAAACTGTTTCTGTTTAATCAGTATAGGTCAACCTCATAATATTTTGTTTTGAACTTGTGCCTCCCAGTGGGAGAAAACACCAAGCTGACCACAGTGTAGCCCTGTGAATACGGATTACAGAAAGAATATTTTAGATATGGCAAATGTGTACAACTTCTGCTTTGATTTTATACTTAACTTTTATCCCCTTTTCTCTTAATTTTCTAGTACACTGCACATCTATGCTAATTTGGCACAGATGCTAGCGATAAGGTCAGAGCATCTCACTTTGGTCTTTCCGTGATTGCTTATCACCTTTCCAGAATGCCGTTTCTGTTTACTCTGTACATCTGATCTCATGTTGGCATAGCAGCCCCTTGGCAGGTTGGCATTCTTGCTTTTCTCCTTTTCCAAACAGCTGTTCGATATTTTCACATGACATAATGTAAATGTATTTCCTATTCATGAGGGAAGAATCGAAAGCACACACTCTCAGACCATCTTCCTTCACAGGATTTTTTATCCAGTGACCTAAACAATTTCTCTGAATTTTTACATTTATAATCTTGCATGCATAAAAGCATTTAGATGAGAATTATAGAAATATTTATACTTCCATTTCAGAAATATCATATTGTGTGTCAGGATACATTTTCTCAAGCCATTTCAATATTTATAAGGAATCAAAGGATTCCATTCCCTGGCTTCTCATTCATTGACACCTGCAAATAATCAGTGGTGATAATGAGGCAAATGAACAGACATTGCTCTACATAAATTAATTTGGAAACATAGTATAGAGTAGATTTTGGAAAAGCTATACTTTAAGTGTAACTTTTATGTCATGAAAAATTGTAACAAGATTTTGGGCATTTAATGGAATTTTTGGGTTTGTGCAGCTGATTAAAACAATAGAGTAGAAGTCAAATATTAAGATGCATTGGTTTCAAGATTTGGCACACAGAGACACCCGTGTGGTCCCTGAACAGAGAGCAACATTAACTAGCATGCTCTGGTTCTGTCTTTGTAATTTCTAGCATGGCTCTGATGTGAGCTTTTAAATACCACATGGCAAGTTCATAAATACATTGAATGAGTATGTTACCACCTACTTGAGACTTAGGGAAATCAAAAAAGACATACATTTTCTAGCTGCTT
This sequence comes from Mastomys natalensis, assembly GCA_021653895.1. Classification (NCBI taxonomy): domain Eukaryota; kingdom Metazoa; phylum Chordata; class Mammalia; order Rodentia; family Muridae; genus Mastomys; species Mastomys natalensis. The sequence continues at coordinate 1,075,509 of JAJTUV010000420.1, read as the reverse complement.
AGACTTTGTTAGTGACTTTTGAAAAGTGCTAGGATCTACTTAAAGTTTTCATATGGCTGTCTGATAGAAGATTACTTTTCAGACAATAAGGGTTATTTGAAAACATAATGCAGAATTAGAAGAACGAATTTGAATTTTTATTGATCATTTTATGCAAAGTTAAAATACCAAAGTCCATTGTAATAATAATTAATGTACTGTCTTCAGTCTTATGTTTCTAGAACATGATTTTGCAAACATTACCTATTAAAAATCAATTAACTAAAGGAAAAATTTAATCTTCATGTCTTGGCATCTCATTCTTCATGTCTGAATTAATCACTTTACTCTATACTGTGACTAAATACATGACAAAAGCAACTTAAGGAAGAAAATGATTGGTTTTGCTCTCAGGGTGAGGGGACACTATATTATGGTGGGGAGGGCATGGTGGCTAAAGCATGACAGGGCTGATCTTACTCCATTTGTAGTTGGGAAGTGGAAAGAAACACATGCTGATGCTCACACCACTCTCTCTTTTTCTGTTTATTCAGTTCGGGACCCTTCTCTATGGGATGATGTCATCCATATTCAGCAGATAAATCCCTTCCTCAGTCAAACCTTCACAAAGGGTTTTAACTGACCTCAGAGTTGTGTTTCCTAGGTAATTCCAAGTCCAGTCAAGGTTACAATGAATATTGATAACCAATCATCCTAGCAAAAACAGGTTTCCAGTTGAATTTTCTCTAATATTACCTTTCATTGTCACTTTTTTTCTACAATGTAATTCACATATTGCATTTTTAGTTTTAAACATTCCAGTATGGAATGATTTTCTGATCAACCTCCTCAACTGTGAGTTGTATAATGAAAGATTTCCCACTCCCATACTCTCTCTTTAAATATATCTATCATGACATTACAAAAATTTGGTTTCATATTAGTATGTCAATATATGGTCATTTAAAGAAAAAAATTATTTTCAATTTCCATCAGATTGCATATGAAGTATGGAATTTCCACAACATAAAATTTTACTAAATGTCAAAATTAACCCCAGAAGAATGTATTTCAATAAAACTGTTTTCTTATGATTAGTCTACATCTTTTTTGTTTGTTTGTTTGTTTGTTTGTTTTTCAGATTAATGGTATCATTTGTCATCTATATGAACTGTTTATTAAATTTTACATTTTTTTATCACAAATAATTTTTTTATTGGAAATTTTATTTACATTTCAGATATTCTCCCCTTACACTATTTTCCCCCTCCCTCCCAGGAACTCCCTATCCCTTACCCCCTCCTCTTGCTTCTATGATGGTGTACTCCCAGCTACCCCCCCTGTGCCTCACCTCCCCACCCTCGAATACCCCCCCACAACGTTCAGCCTTCAAGGGACCAAGGTTCTCTTCTCCCATTTATAAATAGCTCCCTTGCATATATAGCTGGAGCCATGGGTCCCTCCTTAAGCGCTCCCAGGCTGGTGATTTAGACCCTGGGGGTTCTGGTTGGTTAGTATTGTTGTTTTCCTCATGGTGTCGCGAATCCTTTCAACTCCTTCAGTCTTCACTCTTACTCCTCTATTGGGAACCCCATGATCAGTTTGATGGTTAGCTGTGAGCATCTGCCTCCAAATATGTCAGACTCTTGCAGACCTCTAAGGAGACAGCTATATCAGGCTCCTGTCAGCATGTACTTCCTGACATCCACATCAATGTCTACCTTTGGTGACTGCACATGGGATGGATACCCAGGTGGAATGGTCTGCAGATGACCCCTCATTCAGTTTCTGGCCTGCACTTTGTATCCATATTTGCTCCCTTGAGTCTTTTGTTACTCCTTCTAAGAAGGACTGAAGCTCCCTCCCCTCAACTTGGTCGTCATTCTTCATGAGATTCATGTGGTCTGTGAGTTGAATCTTGGGTATTTCAGGCTTCTGGGCTAAAATCCAATAATCAGTGAGTGAATACCATGTATGTTCTTTTGTGATTGAGGTACTTCACTCAGGATGATATTTTCTAGTTCCATCCATTTATATAAGAATTTATCAAATTCATTGTTTTTAATAGCTGAGTAATATTCCATTGTATAAATGTACCACATTTTTTGTATCCATTCCTCTGTTGAAGGGCATCTGGGTTATTTCCAGCTTCTGGCTATTATAAATAAAGCTGCTATGAACATAGTGGAGCATATGTCCTTGTTATGTGTTAGAGCATCTTCTGGATATATACCCAGGAGTGGTATAGCTGGGTCCTCAGGTAGTGATATGTCCAATTTTCTGAGGAACCGCCAGACTGTTTTCCATAGTGGTTGCACCATCTTGCAATCCCACCAACAATGGAGGAGTGTTCCTCTTTCTCCACATCCTCGCCAGCATCTGCTATCACCTGAGTTTTTTATTTTAGCCATTCTAACTGGTGTGAAGTGGAATCTCAGGGTTGTTTTGATTTGCATTTCCCTGATGACTAAGGATGCTGAACATTTGTTTAGGTGCTTCTCTGCCATTTGCATTTCTTTGGTTGAGAATTCTTTGTTTAGCTCAGTACCCTGTTTTTTAATAGGGTTATTTGGTTGTCTAGAGTCTAATTTCTTGAGTTCTTTGTATATATTGGATATTAGTCCTCTATCGGATGTGGGATTGGTAAAGATCTTTTCCCAATCTTTTGTTTTGTCCTATTGACAGTGTCCTTTGCCTTACAGAACCTTTGCAATTTTATGAAGTCCCATTTGTCAGTTCTTGATCTTAGAGCATAAGCCATTGGTGTTCTGTTCAGGAACTTTTCCCCTGTGCCTAGGTGTTCAAGGGTCTTCCCCACCTTCTCTTCTATTAGTTTCAGTGTGTCTGGTTTTATGTGAAGGTCCTTTATCCACTTGGACTTGAGCTTTGTACAAGGAGATAAGAATGGATGGACTTGCATTCTTCTGCATGTTGTCCTCCAGTTGAACCAGCACCATTTGTTGAAAATGCTGTCCTTGTTCCACTGGATGGTTTTAGCTCCTTTGTCAAAGATCAAATGATCATAGGTGTGTGGGTTCATTTCTGGGTCTTCAACTCTATTCCACTGATCTTCCTGCCTGTCTCTGTACCAATACCAGGCAGTTTTTATCACTATTGCTCTGTAGTAGAGCTCGAGGTCAGAGATGGCGATTCCTCCAGAAGTTCTTTCATTGTTGAGAATGGTTTTTGCTATCCTGGGTTTTGTGTTATTACAAATAAATTTGAGAATTTCTCTTTCTAGCACTGTAAAGAATTGAGTTGGTATTTTAATGGGGATTGCATTGAATCTGTAGATTGCTTTTGGCAAGATGGCCATTTTTACTATATTAATCCTGCTGATCCATGAGCATGGGAGATCTTTCCATTTCCTGAGACCTTTTTCAATTTCTTTCTTCAGAGACTTGATGTTCTTGTGATACAGATCTTTTACTTGCTTGGTTAGATTCACCCCAAGGTATTTTATATTGTTTGTGACTATTGTGAAGGGTGTCATTTCCTTAATTTCTTTTTCAGCCTGTTTATCTTTCACGTAGAGGAAGGGTACTGATTTATTTCAGTTGATTTTATAACCTGCCACCTTGCTGAAGTTGTTTATCAGGTTTAGGAGTTCTCTGGTGGAAGTTCTGGGGTCACTTAAGTATACTATCATATCATCTGCAAATAGTGATATTTTGACTTCTTCTTTTCCTATTTGTATTACTTTGACTTCTTTTTGTTGTCTAATTGCTCTGGCTAAGACTTCCAGTACTATATTGAATAGGTAGGGAGAAAGTGGGTGTGGGAAAAACCCGGCCCCTGGGCCCACATGGCGGCAGGCCCCAGGCCCAGGCAGCAGTGACCTGGGACCTGCGTGGTGGAGGCTGCCTGGAGGCTTCCAGGCAGCCTGTCTCACATACTGGAGGAAGGTCCCTGGTTCCAGTGGCTGGAGGCTTCGGTGGCGGCAGGCCTGGCAGGCCCCAATGATAAGAGGAAGTCCTTGGTTCCAAAAGAGTTTATTGTCATGGCAGATGGTAGATGGATCTGGATGTACCTCCCCAAACTCAGGGCAGACCTGAGTTAAGTAGGGAGGGAGAAGTAGGAAGGGTCTGGGGAGGAATGCTTAATTGGCTCCGCCTTCTGACCTTCATTAGTATGTAAATCTCTAGGGCCTGAGGCCTGTAGTTACACCCTCTACCTATGCACTTTGGGAGGGGCTGTAATGACCTACTTGACTGAACAATGTAGGTCTATGGAGATTGGACTGCTTGTTAGGACTCTGAGTTCTGGGGACTTGGCCGAACTCCTGCCATTTCTCCCTTGGAGTCTCAGGGTTCTAGGCCCATGCCCAGCCAAGAACCAGAATACCCTTACGCAGTCCCACAAGTGGGCAGCCTTGTCTAGACCCTGATCTTAGTGGGAATGCTTCAAGTTTCTCTCCATTTAGTTTGATGTTGACTACTGGTTTGCTGTATATTGCTTTTACTATGTTTAGGTATGGGCCCTGAATTCCTGATTTTTCCAAGACATCTACCATGAAGGGAGATTGAATTTTTTCAAATGCTTTCTCAGCATCCAGTGAGATGATCAAGCGTTTTTTTTTTTTTTTCTTTGAGTTTGTTTATATAGTGGATTACATTGATAGTTTTCTGAATATTGAACCATCCCTGCATTCCTGGGATAAAGCCCACTTGATCATGATGGATGATTGTTTTGATGTGTTCTTGGATTCGGTTTGCTAGAATTTTATTGAGTATTTTTGCATCAATATTCATAAGAGAGATTGGTCTGAAGTTCTCTTTCTTTGTTGGGTCTTTGTGAGGTTTTGGTATGAGTATGATTGTAGCTTCATAGAACAAATTGGGTAGTGTTCCTTCTGTTTCTATCTTCTGGAATAGTTTGAAGAGAATTGGTATTAGGTCTTCCTTGAAGGTCTGATAGAATTCTGCACTAAAATCATCTGTTCCTGGGCTTTTTTTGGTGGGAGACTTTTAATGACTGCTGCTATTTCTTTAGGGGTTATGGGACTGTTTAGATGGTTTATTTGCTCCTCATTTAACTTTGGTACCTGGTTTCTGTCTAGAAAATTGTCCATTTCATCCAGATTTTCCAGTTTTGTTCAGTATAGGCATTTGTAGTAGGATCTGATGATTTTTTGAATTTCCTTGGTTTTTGTTGTTATGTCTCCCTTTTCAGATCTGATTTTATTAATTTGGATACTGTCTCTGTGCCCTCTGGTTAATCTGTCTAAGGGTTTATCTATCTCGTTGATTTTCTCAAAGAACCAACTCCTGGTTTTGTTGATATTTTGTACAGTTCTTTCTGTTTCTACTCGGTTGATTTCAGCCCTGAGTTTGATTATTTCCTGACGCCTACTCCTCTTGGGTGTATTTGCTTCTTTTTGTTCTAGAGCTTTCAGGTGTGCTGTCAAGTTGTTAATCTGTGCTCTCTCCAATTTCTTTTTGTAGGCACTTAGAACTATGAGTTTTTCTCTTAGCACTGCTTTCATGTATACCCACAAGTTCTGGTATGATGTGTCCTCATTTCATTAAATTCTAAGAAGTCTTTAATTTCTTTCTTTATTTCTTCCTTGACTAAGTCATCATTGAATAGAGCATTATTCAGTTTCCACATGCATGTGGGTTTTCAATTGGTTTTGTTGTTATTAAAGACAAGCCTTAGTCCGTGGTGATCTGCTAGGATGCAAGGGATTATTTCAATCTTTTTGTATCTGTTGAGGACTGTTTTGTGACCAATTATATGGTCTATTTTGGAGAAAGTACCATGAGGTGCTGAGAAAAAGGTATATTCTTTTGCTTTAGGATGAAATGTTCTATAGATATCTGTTAAATCCATTTGGTTCATAACTTCTGTTGATTTCAATGTGTCTTTGTTTAGTTTCTGTTTCCACGATCTGTCCATTGGAGAGAGTGGGGTGTTAAAATCCCCCACTGTTATTGTGTGAGGTGCAATGTGTGCTTTGAGCTTTAGTAAAGTTTCTTTTATGTATGTTGGTACCCTTACATTTGGAGTGTAGATGTTCAGAACTGAGAGTTCAACTTGGTATATTTTTACTTTGATGAGTATGAAGTGTCCTTCCTTATCTTTTTTGATTACTTTTGGATGAAAGCCAATTTTATTTGATATTAGAATGGCTACTCCAGCTTGTTTCTTGGGACTATTTGCTTGGAAAATTGTTTTCCAGCCTTTTAACCTGACGTAGTGTCTGTCTTTGTCACTGAGGTGCGTTTCTTGTATGCAGCAAAATTCTGGGTCCTGTTTATGTATCCAGTCTGATAGTCTAAGTCTTTTTATTGGAGAATTGAGTCCATTGTTATTAAGAGATATTAAGGAAAAATGATTGTAACTTCGTATTATTTTTGTTATTAGAGGTGGAATTATGTTTGTGTAGCTATCTTCATTTTGGGTTATTGATAGATTACATCCACGCTTTTTCTAGGTTTTAGTTGCCTTCTTTGTGTTGGCGTTTTCCATCAATTTTCCTTTGAAGTGCTATGTTTGTGGGAAGATATTGTGGAAATTTGGTTTTGTCCTGGAATATCTTGGTTTCTCCATCTATAGTGATTGAGAGTCTTGCTGGGTTCAGCAGTCTGGACTGGCATTTGTGTTCCCTTAGGGTCTGTATGATATCAGACCAGGATCTTCTGGCTTTTATAGTCTCTGGTGAAAAGTCAGGTGTAATTCTTATAGTCTGACTTTATATGTTACTTGACCTTTTTCCCTTACTGCTTTTAGTATTTTTTCTTTGTTTTGTGCATTTGGTGTTTTGATTATTATGTGATGGGAGGTATTTCTTTTCTGGTCTAGTCTGTTTGGTGTTCTGTAGGCTTCTTGTATGTTTATGGTCATCTCATTCTTTAGGTTGGGGAAATTTTCCTCTATAATTTTGTTGAAGATATTTACTGGCCTTTTAAATTGGGAATCTTCACTCTCATCTATACATATTACCCTTAGGTTTGGTCTTCTCATTGTTTCTTGGATTTCCTGGGTGTTCTGTGTTAGGAGCTTTTTGCATTTTGCATTTTCTTTGACTGTTGTGTCAAGGTTTTCCATGGTATCTTCTCCACATGAGATTCTCTTTTCTGTCTCTTGTATTCTGTTGGTGATGCTTGCATTTGTGACTCCTGATCTCTTTCCTACATTTTCTATCTCCAGAGTAGTCTCCCTTTGAGATTTCTTTATTATTTCTATTTCCATTTTTAGTTCCTGGACGGTTTTGTTCAATTCCTTCACCTGTTTGGTTGTGTTTTCTTGCAATTCTTTAAGGGATTTTTGTGTTTCCTCTTTAAGGCCTTCTACCTATTTTCTCTTGCAATTCTTTAAAGGATTTTTGTGTTTCCTCTTTAAGGGCTTCTACCTGTTTACCTGTGTTCTCCTGTATTTCTTTAAGGGAGTTACTTATGTCCTTCTTAAATCCTCTATCATCATTATGAGAAGTGATTTTAATTCTGCATCCTGTTTTTCCTGTGTGATGGGGTATCCCAGGCTTGGTATGGTGGGAGAACTGGGTTCTGATAATGTCAGGTAACTTTGGTTTCTGTTGATTGTGTTCTTGCACTTGCCTTTTGCCATCTGGTTGACTCTAGTGTTACCTGTGATCACTGTGTCTGACTGGAGTCTGTCTTTCCAGTTATCTTGCTTGTGTCTTGTGTCAGAACTCCTCAGATTCCAGATGTCTCTGTGTTCCTGTGATCCTAAGCTCCTGGGTGGAAGAACTCCTGGGGCTCAGGCCACCTCAGGGATCCTGCTTCCCTGAGTGCAGCAGCTCCTCTAGGATGGTTCAGGATAAGGTGTCTCCGCCGGAACAGACCAGCTAGGTGTTCATTGCTCTGAGTGCAGTGGCTCCTCTAGAATGGCTCAGGGTAAGATGTCTCCACAGGAGCAGTCCAGCTCAGTGTCTTCCCAAGCCTGAAGGTCCAGACCTCTGCTCTGAGTGCAGTGGCTCCTCTAGGATGGTTCAGTATCAGGTGTCTCCACAGGAGCAGGACAGTTCAGTGTCTGCCCCAGCCACAAGGACCAGGCTCGGGGTGGAAAGGAAGTGGTACTCCTCTGCTGTGAGTGCAATAGGTCCTCTAGGATGTCTCAGGATCAGGTGTTTCCACAGGAGCATACCAGCTAAGTGTCTGCCCCAGCCAAAAGGACCAGGCTCTGGGTGGAAGGGAGGTGGTATTCCAGAGGGGCAGGCTTTGGGTGCCTGCTGGTTCCTTAACACCCCCCCCGGCTCCCAGTTGTAACAATGGGGTGTGGGGAAGTTGGCAAGGTTTCTTACCCTCTGCTCTGAAAGCCGTAGGTCCTCTAGGATGTCTCAGGATCAGGCGTTTCCACAGGAGCAGACCAGTTAAGTGTCTGCCCAGCCAAAAGGACCAGGCTCTGGGTGGAAGGGAGGTGGTAATCCGGAGGGGTGGGCTTTGGGTGCCTGCTGGTTCCTTAAACCCCCTGGCTCCCAGTTGTAATTCTGGGGCATGGGGAAATGGGCAAGGTTTCTTACCCTCTGCTCTGAATACAGTAGGTCCTCTAGGATGTCTCAGGATCAGGTGTTTCTACAGGAGCAGACCAGCTAAATGTCTGCCCCCGCCAAAAGGTGATTAGTCTACATCTTATGACCCTATTGTAATTTTAATCCAGGGCTACTTTAATTAATATACATAAAGTCAAAACTTTGGAGCAAAATTTTAAATATGCTTTTACTAACTCTTTGAAAATTACATATATAAGTATAGGATATCTTGATGATCTTTCTTCCCCTTTGATTCTTGCCATCCCACTCCCCACTCTGTTTACTTTGACCACTTTGTAGGTTTTTGAATTATCCACTATTGACTGCACAAAGAAACTTCTTGATGAAGTCTGAAAACTGCATTAATCTACAAGCATAGGGATGTTTAGAAGGTAGGTTTTATATCATATGTGCTTAATAAAATAATTGTAGGTTCAACTTTGAGGTCTTCATGCTCTCCCCCAAATGGGTTCTTGGACAGATTTGAAACACAAGACATGTGTTTCATCCAGTGGAGTCCTTAATCTAATCATAAGGTGGTGGTTACTGCCATACTGTTTGTGGCACTGTTGCACCCGTGGGAGATCTTTCAACATTGAACATTATTGTAATTCATATGGTTCATAGCTGGGTAAGACTGGTGATTGCATTGGACGCCAGTATCTGCACAGCACATTATTAGTCTTTGAAAGCTAGGCAACAGGAAAGAAGGCTTCTGGTCAGTAACAACTTAATTTTTCCAAGTCCCATAACCTAAGTATGTGGTATCTTCAGCATCACAATCAAGTTCAGATGGTCAAGCAAGAGCAATGACAATAACCAATAGCCTATACTGTTTCTGAGGCTTCTGGAACGTCACTGACTAATATTTTGAAGGGAGGTTACCCACATTTGGCACTGAAGTTTTTAATTGTCAACCTGTGGTTTTGTGTAGGTGCATTATCTCCAGTAAAGGCTAATTCGAACTGAACTTGTAATCTTGTGTATAAGTGTGTATGTTAATATATACACATACACATAAACATATATATGAAATTTATAAGTAAGTATGTTTGTAAGTAGCTTTTCCAAATATATTTAGTGTTAATCATCCCTTCATCAAACTACTCTGCCCTGTACACTCACATCTCTTTTCCCACTTCAGATGAAAAAAAAATATAACAATATATATATAAACTTAACAAACTGTGAAGACTCATAAGAGATAGAGATAGTTCAAAATAAATTCTAAGAATGTGAAACAAAATATTCTGGATTATACTTCTAAAACAAGTAAACACAGAGTGGATATTCTGAATCATTAAAAAGCACTTATACTTTTTCTTTAAGGAGAATGGGAAGAAGTACATTTTAAAGCTTTCACAATAATAAAGCAAATAAAGACTGACAGCCAAATTTTAAATTTTAAGTATGTTTGTTCAGTATTTGTGTGAAATATCTTATGGTTTGAAGATGTGAAAGAGATTGAGTAAACTGCAGAAACTGAGCAAACATTGCTGGAATACTTGCATGTTTCTGAGCCCTGGTAATGTTGAGGAACCTCAGGAATGCTTTACCTTTTAATGGGCCAAGGAAAGTGATTAACAGTAAGTTATCAAATGTTTAATCTCTAAACTGCTTTTAACTCTTCCATAGATTTCTGAAGCTAATCATTAAAAAAAATCTGAGTTCTACTGTGGATGGGACAAGAAACAGTAAGTAAATGCAGATTGTTATCAATAGAACTATAGCAGAAGATGTTCCCTGAGAGACCAGGACAGTATCATGTAGATAACTACATAGATAATGAGGAAAGGTAGATTGTTTTTGTGTTCTCTGATTGTATCAACAGTACATTGTGGGACAGTGCTTATGTATAATTTGTTCAGCTTGATGTGTATGTAATACCAAGGAGATGACCTCAAACATATTATGCCGTGAATCAATTCTACTGGTGGAATAAGCTATACACAAATATCTATATATTCTTTTTAGTGTATTCTCTTATTAATTGTATTGAGAAATTTAAACACATTATTGAAGTTAATTGTTGAGAGCCATAATGGGACAAGCTAATAAGTAGCAGGTGATCATCCTGAAATGCTTGCCTTGAATTATAATCTGCAACAAGTATTCTCCATTAAAAAGGCTGTGGCTGTACATATTTTAGGAAAAATCCCTGCTATTAATATGATTTTCCTATTATTATTATTATTATTTATTATTATTAAACATATGAAACAATCACTGAGCAATAGCACACCCCTTTGGAGCAGATCTCTGCAGACCCACGAAGATGTACTGTCTCGTAATGATACTATATAGACAAATAGATGACTTCTTACGTCTTAATGATGATCCTATAAGAATTTCTAAAATTATATCAATGATTATTTAGCTCTTTTATAGTGGGACTGGTATTAAGTCACTTTCTGACAATCAATACTGTTATGAGAACTCTGCCAGTCTCCCAAGTGTCATCAATTAACAGCCTTGAGATAGAAACCAGACTTTCTCCTCTTCAGAGCACATTCCAATGTGGTTGTAAAACAATTAACCAAAGGTCACTAAAAGAGAACTCATGATTTATTATAGGTGATAGGACAGAAGAGAAAATATTGCCTGGCTTTATCTATACAAAATTTCACTAACTTCTTAAGTTATAGTTTTAAACCTGCGATGAAACTGTGGAGCTAGACAGGTGATGGATGTTTAGCCAGGTAATTACTCCTAATGGATATGCATGTAAACATTTTCTGTTGTAAACTACTATTTCAATTTATGATTTGAATTTTGGTGTGAACTTGTGATGAACTTTGTAACATGTGATCATGTACTCTGAATGATGTATAAGACAAAGGGACCTTCATTAGCAGCTCGCTTTTTCCTCTTCTTCTTTCTTCTTACCTCTCCTCTCTTCTTCTCTCTTCTCCTCTCTCTCTCTCTCTCTCTCTCTCTCTCTCTCTCTCTCTCTTCTCTCTTGTCTCTCTCTTTCTCTCTCTTTCTTCTCTTCCCTGCTTAGAATCTCTCCATTGAGGACCTTTCCACTTTTTCTCTTACATAGCTTTCATAGGAAACTTTTTACACTTAATAATAAACTATAGTAACTTCTTTAAGTGTCTTTTCTTCCTGAGACCTCAAACAAACAGATCTAAGTTAGAGCCTGGCAGTGCCTGCAGAGAGAGTACAAAGGTCATTTGCTTAATCCTCTGCTGTCCCTGGCTGAGGTGTTACGTGCCAGAAACAGCAGTTTCTGGCCTCAGAGGATCAAACAGGTAACAGGTCAGCTACAGTAGCCTAGTAAATAAACTTTAGTAACATAGACAAGTAGGATTTTACTAATTAGCAACCCTAAAAATATCGTAGGACCAAAGTCTTACCCTCAAATCTCGAAACTCATAAAACCAAGTCTTACCCCTGCCTATGCTCTTCCAATCCCTATTCCCCCTCGGCTACCTCAAGAAGAACCGACCAGAGGAGACAAAAGAAGATCACCTTCTGCACCCACAGATCCAGGGTTGGCTCCTGGCAGTAAATACTTTTCTTAATTTAAACTAATGTTAAATATTAAGATGAAAAATAAAATTGATGATCATGGTCTTCATATATGTATATATGTAGGGCTAAGTTAGCTAAAATCATGACTAGAGATCAGTATTTATTAGAATTCAGAGTGGGTTGCTATTCTAAATCTTAAAGACCTTCTGCTATGCCAAATTTATGTCTACTTAGTAAAGAACTTTTACAGCTGATGACATTTAAAGCTTTCTTTAGTCAAAAGTTCTCCTCTGTCTCTGTTTCTGTCTCAGTCTCCCTGTCTCTCTCTGTCTCTCTGTTTCTGTCTCTCTCTCTCTGTGTGTCTCCATTTCTCTCTGTCTCTCTCTGCCCCCCCTCTCTCCAGAAGCTATTTTGAATCTAAAAAGGTATCAGGAATTTGAAGTATTGTGTAAGCCTCACACTGGAACTGGAGGACTGCTTTCCTTCCAGTGACATATTTCCTTCTTATATTATGTTTTCTACTTTCTGTGCAGTCACAATCTCACATTTTTAATATTATAATTTGTGATATAATGAACATTCTTCCTTGGTATCCTAAATATAGTAAGTTTCTTGTCTCAGACTTTGATGTACATGAAGTAACACCATGGAGATTGAATATCTCACTAAAGTCAAAGAAATTGAAAATAATCAGTAGTGTATAAGACATTGTACATAGGCAATAACTGGTGATCTGTCAGCTATTCTAGACACAATGTCATGGGGTGACAATACCTCATATTTTTTCAGTTTACTACCCTTGGAGAATAATTAGCCTAGACTCAGCAATGGACTTGGAAAGAGAAACTGGCTTCTTCCTAAATTTAGAAGACACATGTATGAGAACACAAAGACATTTGCAATTTCAAAAGAGGGACACTGGAGATTATAGACTCCAAAGAACGAAAAATAGTCCTCTCCAAGTAGCCAATAAATTACTGATTGATTGATACACATGCATGAAACTGAGCAGCTTCACAGAAGAATCTCTCAAAAGGATTAAAGGTGTAAAACCAGTGAATCAATAATAAATAGATATTAAATTTATGTCAGAATCAGCAAATCATGCTCAAACTTATTTATTAGCAGTATGTTGGTTTTTGCTTCCAAAAAAATTAGGCTGTAAGTTGTATAAAGTCAACCTCGTAAAGCCCTAATTTTAAAAGTTTAATATGGAAAATGTAGTTGATAAATTAGAGTAAATTATATACTATAGAAGAAAATATTAATGAATTTGAAGCCAAAACAACATAAAGTAGCTAAATTAAAACATCAAAAGTTGAGCTTTAAAAAGCAACATATTTTAATTTAAAATAATTACTGTAAAAGGTGCTATGGGAGCTACATAGAAGGAAGGAGCATTGTCTTTTAACTCCCTTGGATGATCTAAATTCTACATTGAGTATGCAGTATCTTCCTCAACAGGGGCTTTCCATCAACCTCTGAGATGCAACCAAGGGCAAAACCTATAGCCTACCTATATTGTCTTTGAAGTCACTTGAATTACTCTGGCCAAACATTTAAAAGAAGGGTGTTCTTTTGTGTATGTATTGAACTGAAAGTTTTGTTGATCTATGATTTTGTGAGAAGTTTTGTCACTAAGTGACATAATTTAATTACACACAGACACACATACATTTTTATTGTTGCTGTTATATATATATATATATATATATATTATATATATATATATATGTATATATATATATAAATATATATATATATATGGTGCATAATTTAAGGTAATTACTAAACAGTGTGATTCCTTGAGGCTTTATCAAACTTGGTATTATTTGTCCATCCTCCCTCTTTCTTCTTCTGTATTGTGCTCCCTCCCCATGCCCGCTTTCTACCTTTTTCCTTTCCCCTTCACATCACCTGTACTCTGCTATTTCACTCACAAGGCACATACCCAATATGGTTTCTGCATTCTTTAGTGGTTTCTAAGAGTACTCCATGGTACATATTCATGTCTGAAGATTTGAAACTAGAAACTGCAGATGAGAAAGAACATGTAGTACAGGTAGTTTGTGGGTCTTTGTTACATCACATAATATAGCCCTTTCTAGATCCGTCTATTTACCTTCAAACTTCATTTTTATTTACCTCTGAATACTATTTGATGGTATACAATATCACTTTTACATTATCCATTTATCAGTTGAAGGACATTGAGTTGTTTTCACTTCCTGGCTATTGTGAATAGAGTGGCAATGAGCGTTGCTGGTCAAGAATCTCTGGAGTGGGATATTTTGTCATGTTGAGCATATGTCAAGGAATGTTAGAGCTGGATCATATGGGAGGTGGTTTTTTTCTTTCTGAGGATTCTCCATACTGCTTTCCAGAGTGGCTGTAACAGTTTCTGTCTCCATGAACAGTGAATTTAGACTCTGCTTTCTCCACAAACTCAGTACGATTTGTTGTCATTTGTTTTGTGATTTAGGCATTCTGTCTAGGATGAACAGAAGTCTCAGAGTTTTATTGCTTTGTATTTCCCTAATCCTTAAAGGATACTGAACCGTTTATTAGTTATTTCTTAACCATTTTTATTATTTCTATAGAGAACTCCATTTAGACTCATACTGCATCTTTGGATTTAATCACTAATCTGATGTGAAACAGGGAAACATTCTTTCTCATCCTTGAGTTTCTTCTTCACTCAGTTAGTGGTTTCCTTAGCCATAGAGAAGCTTTTTAGTTTTGAGACTATATTCTATATGATTCATGAGCACTTCTTCAAAATTCCAACTCATGTCAATAAATTCATATTTTGACTTCTCATTTTATGTAGAAAATCATGATTAATAATCCCATGGCACCTTTATTTTCAAAGTTAAATATTCAATGAAATGTTAAAATTTAAGAGTTGTTCATGGAATAGTGAATAACATTGTTATTTATCAATTACAAGCTATCTCCATGAAAACAAATGTATTTACTTTCTTTCCTTATTTTTATAATAATCTAAATTTTGTATTTTAAGGCAAACAATTACTTAGTTTTTCAGTTGTACTTAAAATATACTAATAAGTCCTAGTTTTATCCCTTCAGTCTTTAGCAACAAAGTTTTTGATATATGTTTAATGTGACAGGTTTCAGATTGTAGCTTGTGGTAATATACAACATGAAAAATAGTCCTGTCAACTTTTAAGATTAACTGTTGTGAGCTGGCTGAATAGGCAGTTGGAGCAAACGATAACTCAATAAGAAATCTTGGCATAGGATAAAGTAATGTAAGTGCAAATTCCAAAATGTAACTTTGCATGTTAGAGGTTTACAGAGTATACCATTCACATGAATAGACTCATACACATACTGCAGAAGATGTTTCAAAATACTTATCTGTTTTGTGGTAATTTGAGGAAAAATTTCCAAGTATTAGTATGTATATTTAACTTTCATATAAAATTAAATACTTTCATATAGTTATAAATTCAATATTATTTGCAAATTTGGGCAAGAATTGCATATTATTTAATTAAACAAAAACATTCACGAATATTTGTAAGAAGTATATCTCAGAACAGGAGTATTTGCCTTAGAAAATTTATACATTGGGCAACTTTATTAATTATTTTGTTTTGGCATTTTTTCCAAATACAAGAGAGATTTGGAACATTTCAATATTTCAAGCATAGTCTCAACAATTTAATGCAAATATTTTGATTTAGGTTAAATACTGGTGTGAAGTCTACTTGACAAATATGATGGATTTAAGAAGTTTGCCATACCTTATCCATTTAAAGTTAAGAAAAATCAATAATTTCATCATTTGTGCCTGACCTGTAGTACTCCCTTGAGGCTGAACATGCTAAAGGCACTTGACAGCTTTGTCTGCATTTAACACTAAATATAAAGTTTGATTTGCACAATTTAGGTTTTCTCCTAATTACAATGTATTTGGAACTTACGTTGTAGAAATTATTTGCAAATCAGAGATTAATACAGAGCCTCAAAGATATCTTAAAGTTTGGAGATATTAAAAAGAGCTATTCAGTGATGTTAACATGATACAGTGCTTTCTGTGACTAATCATGTTCTACAGAAAACTTCCAAGTTTGAGGTAAGTTACAGATGTAGTGCCTCTGATGCAGCATTGTGCTATTATGCACAATTAACAGTTTATCTTTGTGATTTTGGCAGCTTTGCAAAGCTCCACACTCAGTTCCCATTAATCTTTTAACATGCCATTCACTGAAAATTCTGTTGAAAAAAGATCCCAAACAATATAAATTTCTTTGAAAATATTGACATGGTCATATCATATTAAGATTTAAAGCAGAATAATTTCAACTTTTGAATTTTCATGAGCTTCCTGTGGCTGACAATGATTCATTGTGTGGTTGAGAGTCTGGGAGGCAAACAATCTTGAGGTTCTAATGAAGGAATAAGTTTGTATTCCATGTGTCCTGGCTCTTATTATGAGTGTTATAATTCTCATCATCCTAAATTTATAATTTAATTTATAAATTAAAAATTTAATCCTAAATTTATAAATGTTGCTTATTTTCTTAATAGACAAAAGTATTTTTCTTAGTGGTACAGAATATTAGGTGACTGGTCATCACCCCTCTCTCCTATTATAGTTGTTATATCAACTGGACACATACCATATACCCTGACACACATACATACATGCATACATACACACATACACACACAACAAATCTATCTTTCCATGTGATGCTAATATATCATCAACTTTTACATTTTAACCAGGTGGAGAACCAAAAAAATGATATCTGCCTAAAATTCTTTGTGGTTTCTTCTACATGACTGTCATAATTAAGTTTCTTGATATAAAATAGGGAAATATAGTCAATTTGTATTCAAAAGAAAGCTGAAGCAGAGGGGTTTGGTTTTTAGAGGATAGGATAAAAAGGAAAATCTCAGAAGGATTTGGATTAAAGAATAGAAAATGCATAATTCAGACATGATATCTCTTTCCAGTAACAAGGTTGAGCAATTATGTATAATGATAAAGGAGTACATGATCAGCTTTCCCCAGAGGGATCAGAGGAGAAAACCAGTCCTGAGCTGGTAAGGCCTACAATAAACCCATCATAGATATCAACGAAAAATATATCTTACCAGAGTAAGTGGGAAATATGGACCAAGTGTCATCTGTAGCAATTTAAAATGACAGAGACTTACATGCTACATGTTTAGTCACCCTAGGCTCTGCTGTGGAACTAACACCAGATTTGTTGGGGCCCAAGGTCCCAGAAGTCTATCAGTCTTCAGTTCAAAGTCCTGAAGATGCAAAATTATTTCTGTGGATGTGGGTTGACTTCCTTAGCAGGGTGAAGATTTAACCCTTCAATATTACAGCAGGCAAAATTAAGGCAGTCCTTCAGTGACTAGTGTAACTACATTTGTAGAAGGTTCTCTTAGTTTGTTTAAATTAACCATCTTGTAGATCTTTTAAAGGTCAACCTGGAGGTAGATTATCATTTTATCTTGGGCCTCCCTGTTGGTATACTTATGTTCATCATTATTGTAATAATTTGATTAGTGGTATATCTGGGGTACTCATGAAGGCCCAACCACATTGATATGATCTATACTTTGGAACTTATCTACTTGGAGTAGCCATCCAGACCCTTTGTTTTGCCTTCTGGGTGAGAATAGAGGACATAATAACTTGGAAATCATTCCAGATGAGACTTTAGGTTTCGATCATGTGTCTGAATTCTCCAACAAAGTTAGACGGGTCTTTAAATAAGGAATCCAGATCCAGGTATTTTTCCAACTGAGAGAGAACAGCCAAAAAAAAAAAAAAAGACAGGTACATGGGTACATGGAGTATAGCATTAGAAACTGCCACCTGTCTGATGAAGTAAAGGTCATTTTATATAGGAGCATTTTTGAGTCACTGGTAGAGACAGTGGAGATAAAGGTAAAAGTGAAGATTGGTTTGGGACAAGGAAGGGATAGTAGTAGATTAGGCTAGGGAGCCACAAGTAGGTTAGGTTAGAGAGGCATCAGTGGGTAATATTGGAGAGGCACCTACTAGAATATTTGTGTCCTGTATGTCAAAATTGAAAGGAGAGGAAGCAGATAGTTTTGTCTACTGGTCAGATATGTTTGGAGATATGACCTGTGTCAGAATAGAATATCACTGGGGTGACAGGAGGCACAGAGGAAGGGGAGTGCAAGAGTGGAGAGCAATGTAAAATTAGATATGAGATATTTTTGAATCATTTGTCTGTTTGGTGACAGAAGTTGTCAAGACCCATGAGAATTTAGAAATTGGGTGTGCCAAAGTTTGGCAACTGAGATTGAATATTGAGACAGTATTGAGGCTATATTAGAGTAAAACAGAAGATCATGAGGTTTAATTTTATCCCTGAATCTAGACTGTGTGGGAGGAATGAGAGTTGATAAGAACAAGGGGAGTTGAGAAGTTCGTTTTTGAATGGGAAATACAGGGTTAGCTAGAGAAAGAAGAGACACTCTTGAAGAAAAGATGGCAGGAAAGAATATCTGGTTTAGAGTAAATACAAGATAGACAAAATATAGAAGACTCATTTCATTCTAAATCCAAGTGTTAGGAGTAATGGAAAACAGCCTCAGGAAGAGAAGGAAGTCTATACAATTACCTTTTTCACACTGAGGGGAGTTCAGAATGAGAGGGAGAGAGAAATAGATGAGTAGAAAGGATAAAGGGATTGAATGTGAATGAAAAGGATGTGTGTTATTGGATGGAATTCTATCAAGAAAGCATCCCCAAGTAGATAAAAGCCCTTCAAGAGAAAGCCCAGGTATCTCCAACCAAGTAGTGGGCACGGAACAGGGCATAGGAAGACTGCCTGACATAATGGTATGGCTTTTATCATAAGGAGGTGAGAGATTAGGCAGGCAGCTCTGAGATGGACAATTGCCCAAGTCAGAAAGGAGAGATGAATATGTAGAACATGTTAAGGAGATAAGCAGCAGAAGGAATAGTCTCTAAATCAGTAGTTGAATGTGGTGGATGGCAGAAGCCAACAGAGGGAAAAGTGATCAAAGAAATCACAAGAAAACATGAAAAGTCAATGAATCTGGATCAAAAGTGGTCCAGACTGAACTGCCAACCAGGGAGCATAAATGGACTAACCCTGGCAGTCTACACATATGTAAGAGGTGTGCAGCTTGACCTTCTTGTGGGACTCCCAACAGCAGGACTAGCATTGGTTTCTGACTCTGTTGATTCATGTGTGATCTCTTCTTTTCTGAAGAAAAAGAGGAGATGAGTGTATTGGGGAGGGAGGCAGGAAGGATGGGAAAAGGGTCTAGAAGGGGAGGAGGGTGAGGAAACTGTGGTGAGGATGTAAAGTAAATAAATAAATTAGTTAACTTTTGACAATGTGTGTGGGGGGAGCTACTGCCTTCAAGGGCTCATGTATTCCTAGGTCTTTCAGTACCAAATGTAAGCAAGCTCAGCAAAATCACTGAACTAGAATACTCCATAGGTTAAAAAATAAAATAAAAAAAAAGACTAATGACAGTCAAACGTCCAGGTTCTCTAATAGAGTGCATTAGCTTGGCAGCAAATCCTGATTTTATATTGTAGCCAAAACGTATGGAGTTTTTGAAATGATGAAGGCTGATTGGGTCAATTGTGGACTAGATGCCCTTTGCCCTCAGCAACTGTCTGTTGTGGGTGGAGAAGGGAAATAGCAGCTCTCCTTACAACTTGAAACAGATATGATATTTTAGAGAAATGTTGAGTTTTAATTTTGTTTTTTTCCCATAGGAATCCAGCCTGGGTTTGTGCCCTGGTCACAATCTTAAGATATTGCCAGGGGCACTGCCATTTTATTGGCCTGCTTTGTGACCAATAAAGACAATAAAGATTCTTTATTCTTAAACAAATAGAAGATTCAGGTGTCAATAAAGGAATATGTACCTACATTTGCTGCTCTTTTCAAACTTTCATTTTCAAAATTTCCAGTTTGCTCATGAAGTCTACATTAAGTGCCTCTATTTTTTTTTTTTTAACTAAGCACACTTCCAAATGTTGAGAAATTATAGGTGAAAAAAAATATCTCTTGTCTTAAGGAAATTATTTCTTACCTCTTTGCAGGCCAGTCTGGCCTTGACCTGGTAAAAATCCTCCTGTCTCAACTTTCTTTGTGCATGAATTACAGTTGGGAGCCAGTACATCAGGGTTCTTCAAAAACTTTAAAATGAAAGGGAAACACATAGAGTGACTTCTGATCTTTACCTCTCCCTCCTCTTCTCCAAATCCAAATCCATAGTCTCATTTCTGACATTGTAGCCAATCATCTGCAGTGCTATCCCCTTCCACTCTGCCCCCATCTTTCCATCGCATGAGTCTTCTCCTGTAACCTTTCTTTCCCTAGCCCATTCCTTTATCACAGACAGAAAATACAGTAGGTGTGACTTGTGAACCCTAGGCCATACTAGACAGAAGAGCAGGTAAGCTATCTGAAGATAGTCAGTTCTCCCTCCTCTTCCCCAAATCTATTTCCTTTATCTCATTCTCAGCACTGCACCAGATGACCTGTTCAAGCCTTTTGTTTTTTGTCATCCCCATCTCCTTCACTATCCAGTGCTTTATCCAAGCTCCCAACTCCGTCAGGCTTTTTCCAAGGCTCTGTCAAACATGCACGGCAGGAAAGAAGATGGGCTAACTTCATCTCTTGACTCTCCTCACTTTTCTCCAAATCTACTACGCCTGAATCATGCTCAGTTCTATAGTAGACCACCTACTAAAGCTATCTGTTCCTTACTGCTGATCTCCAGAGCATCTGATGTCCTCGTCCCAACTTTTGTTCTCACTCATTCCTTTGTGTCAGCCTCCAAATTCAACAGGCAAGCCTGCCAGGGAAGAACATAGTCTAGCAAAGCAGGAAATCTAACTTCAGCTCTTCACTTTCCTTCCTCTCTCTCAAATAAAATCCCCGAAGTCTCATCCCAGCTCTGTAGTAAATCACCTGCTCTAGGTTTCCTCAGTCTCTGTCTCCATTCCCAGAAGACTGAGCAGATCCTGGTATAACATAGGATAAGCCAAATGAACCTAAGTGATATTTACAGAACATTTCACCCAAACACAAAATTATGCACCTTCTTCAAAGGAGTTCATGGAACTTTCTTCAAAGATGAACACATACTAAGACACAAAGCAAGTCTTAACACATATAAGAAAACTAAACCAACAGTCTGTATTATATGTGACTATCACGAATTAAAGCAGAATATCAATAACAACAGAAACAAGAGAAAGCTTACAAACTTATGGTAATTGTCTAACTCAATACTGAATGAAAAATGAGTCCAGAAAATAATTATGAAATTATTTTTTCTAAATTGAATGAAAGTAAATATGCAATATTCCAGAAATTATGGGGCAATATAAGAGCAATTATAATAGTAATTTTAAGAGTACCCAGTGTCTCTGTAAAATAATTAGAAAGAAATCATCCTACCAACTTAATAAGATACTCCTAAAATTCTGGGGGAAACGGGAAGAATCACTGATAAGGAGTAAAAGGTGAGAAACAACCAAATTTAGGACTAAAATCAATGAAATATGAACAAACAAACAAAAAACACAATTCAAATAATCAACGAAGCAAAGAATTGGTTCTTTGAGAAAATCAGTAAGATTGAGAAACCCTTATCCAAATTAACTAAATCGTAAAGATCCTTTTTAATATCCAAATTTAAAAAAGAATTAAAAATAAAAAGGACTAAGCAATAGATGCTGAGAAAACCAACAGAATCATGAGATCATACTTTAAAAACAGGTACTCCACCAAATTAGAGCACATAAAGGAAATGGATAATTTTCTCAGTACATAATTCTTAGCAAGTTAAATCAAGATCAGGTAAGCAATTTAAATGAACTTATAACCACAGGTGAAATAGAAACAGTAATTAAAATCTACCAACACAGAACAATCAAAAAAAACAAAACAACTTCCCCTACAAATAAGGTCAGATCGTTTTGTTGCACAATTTAACCAAGTGTTTTGTTTTCTTTTATACTGTTTTGTTGTTATTGATGAAGATCCAGGGAATATCTATAGGAAAGAAGTCAAAGTATCATTATTTGTAGAAATAAGACAATATACAAAAGCAATCCTAAATATTCCACTAGAAAACTTCTAAAGCTGATAAAGACTTTCAGGAACATAGCAATATATAAAATCAACACACATAAATCA
This sequence comes from Mastomys natalensis, assembly GCA_021653895.1. NCBI lineage: Eukaryota > Metazoa > Chordata > Mammalia > Rodentia > Muridae > Mastomys > Mastomys natalensis. The sequence continues at coordinate 1,053,345 of JAJTUV010000420.1, read as the reverse complement.
AGAGTCCTCCAAGATACCAATGACAAATTGGATGAGAAAGAACTCAGTGAGAAAAAAAATTCCCAGTACATTCAAAAATAAATATATCTTGGCTATAACTTCTATAAAGCAATTCAGTGTCTTTTATGATTAAAAGTTTAAGACATTGAAAAAAGAAATTGACGAAGCTATTAAAAGACAGAAAAATCTCTCTTGTTTCTAAATATTTAGGATTAATATAATAAAAATGCTTATCATATCAAAAGTCATAAGTGTATTCAGTGCAAACCCCAACAAGTTTCAATATAATTCTTCACAGATCTTGAAGGGACAGTTTTGAGCTTCATGTGGAGAAAAAGAAAATGCAATATAGTGAAAACAATTCCAAATAATCAAATAACTACTGTACGTATCAACATCCCTTATCTAAAATTGTTCCAAAAATTATAGTAATAAAAACAACCTATTAATGCCCAAAATAGACAACTGGATCAATGGAATTAAACAAAAAGTCCGGACAAAAATCCATATACCTATGGACACATTTTTGTTTTGTTTTTATAAAGAAACCAGAAACACATACTAGAATAAAGATAGCATCTTCATCGAATGGTGCAAGGCAAACTGGATGGTGACATATACAGGACTCAAAATAGAACCATATTTATCACCCTTCATAAACTCAACTCTAAATGAATCAAATACCTCAATATAAAATCAGATGGACTGAATCTGTCAAAAGGGAAATTGAGAAATAGCCTTGAACTTATTGTTACAGAAAAGACATTCTGAGTAGAACACCATTAGCACAGGAAATAAGATCAACAATTAATAAATGAGACTTCAAGATCTGAAAAGCTTTTGCTCAGCAAAGGACAATATCATTGGCATGAAGTAGCAGTCTACAAAGTGAGAAATTATTTATTTTTTAGCAACTACTAATCTGATAGAGGGCCAATATCCAAAATACATTCAGTACTAAAAACAAGTAGATATTAAGAAAACAAATTATTCAATTGGAATATATATAATTACTGTATATGTATGTATATATATTCAGTGAATTCTTAATAGCAGAAACTCAAATGCATAAGAAATGTTAAAGAAACATTCAACATTCTTAGATACCAGAAAAATGGAAATGAAAACTCCTTTGAAATTTCAGCTTACATCCTTCAGAATGGCTGAAATGAATGAAGCAAATTAAAGATCATGTTGTCAGGGAAATGGAGTAAGAGGAACATTCATCCATTACTATTGAGACTAAAAACTTTTAGAGATATTATGGAAACCAGTATGGTGGTTACTCATAAAGATGAGAATTAATACACTTCAAGGTCTAGCTATAGTACTCTTGGGCATATATCTAAAAGGTACTGCATCTTACCACAGAGAGATCTGTTCAACTATGTTCATTGATGCTTTATTTATACTAGCCAGAAATTGGAAATATCCTAGATATATGTCAGCAGATGAATAGATATAGAGACTTTGGTTTATTTACACAATAGACTTTGACATTAAAAGTTAAATGATAAAAATGAGAGTTAAATAGAAAAAAATTATCCTGGGTAAGGTAGCCAAGACCTAGAAAGACAAATATGGTATATATTTGTTTCTATGCAGATATTATCAGTTAGGTCAGTGATAATGATGCTACAATCCATATAATCAGTTAATTCTTAATATTCATTCTAGAAGGTAGTAAGGGAATAAATGACTAGGGAAGATCTGTAGATTTCTCTAGGAAGCAGAAATAGCATAGATATTTATGAATAGAAGATATTGATATATTGTAATGGGAAGATCAAGCACAGAAAGTAAAGGAAGATTCTGATAAGTGTGGAGATAATGTGAAAGATATTACATTAAGAACATTTTGAAGGGTAGCTTGGAAACCTAATAAAGTAGAAGTTTTTAAATATATATATATATATATATATATATATATATATATATATATATATATAATTTTATAGAAATGAAATTGTCAAGTATTGGAGAACACACAGTTCCAATAGGTTATTTTTTGTCATGAAACAGAGCTAACATTACATCTAATGGGATCCCATGGTTAGCACTTACAAAACCCAGGCTATTGCCAATTTACAGTTTATTCACTGGGAACTAATGACAAGGGTCTATTGCAGAAAAGAATGCCTACACAACTCACTGAACACAGAGAATTCAAGCTGGCTCCTACCTAGATTCTTCACCTTTCTTGGTAATGTTCTTGGTACCAAAACTACCCCTCAGGCTATAAATGGGAAAAAGGTAAAAAACAATCTAGCAACAAACCAGTAGAGCTAAAATGGTGTCCTGGCACCAAGTTACACTAGTGCCAACATGATACAAAGGTTGTGAGAAGCAAACAACCAATTTATACTTTTATTTAAGGGCACTCCATGAGATGAAACTATATTTGACAATAATTGCTTGACCAAGAACCTGAGACTAAATAGTCCCATGAGCTAGGGGAAATTTAAATTCTATTTTTCTTCAAAAGAATGTAGCAATAAAATGACTCTTAATGACATTCTTCTACACTCATATATCTGTGCCAGAGAAACTTCCTACTGCAGCAGATAGAAACAAATATAGAGACCCTCAGCCATAAAATATGCAGAGTGTGGGAGATCTCAAAACACTCAGTCCTAAATGGGATGTCTCCATTAAATCTCTTCCTTTAGGACTTTGGGTACCCTATGGAGGAGGAGGCAAACAATAGTAGAAATCAGGAGGATGCCAAAGGAACAAGCCTTCTAAACACCACCGGAACTATACACGTATGATCTCGAAGAGAATGAGGCAAGGTACACAGGGTCTCCATTAGTCTGCAACAGATGGTATCCTAGAGCTGAACAAAATAGGCATATGCCCTCATCCCGAATCCAGATGCCGTTTCCAATTGATAACTATTTGAAAATGAAAATTTTGTTTTCTCCAATGGAGTCTCATTGAAGAATCAAACTATTTTTTAACTTTAGGCCCCAGGCCTAACCTTATATATAAATGGCCAACAGAAAACAGACTAAGTGCATTTTTAGAGCTTTCTTGCCCTGCAATTTTCTATCTTTCTTTTCTTTTTTAAAAAAATTTCCTTTCGTTTGGGTTTTTATGTTTATAATATTTTTGACCCTACAGGTCCTGTGGTATATAATATGGCTTCCAGTTCTCTGTTTTCATCATATCCCTTAGAAGGTAAACTAGTAGATTTCTATGTCTATATCTGTTTCTTGTGCCTTTTCTTAGGTTCTTTTCTATTGGATTCATTTGTCTTATTCACATGTGCTTGTTTGTGTTTTATCTTACTATATTTATTTTATTGTTATCTCTCAGAAGCTTGTTTGTTTATGAAGAGAGTCAGAGAAACAGTAAATATGGATGGGAGGGTATATGGGGAAGACCCAAAAGGAGTAGAGTGAGAAAAAACAATATCAGAATATTCTACATGAAAATAATCTATTTTCAACTGAAAAAATCAAACTAAAATTCTAATGAAGACACTGATTTTCAAAGAACTAAGACATAAAAATTGGGCAAGAAAAAGAAGTCCTTTGGAAGTGGTAAACATTTTAAATTATGATTCATGGTCTCATTAATAAACATAAAAATAAAGCATTTTTAGGTCTTAAGTGTACAAATAATTTCATTATATTCATTGCATTTAATTTTAAATTTTGATGTCGATGACAGTATGCTAGATATCAGAAAAGATAAATTCACACATCTGGTAGTTTGAATGTAGTTGGCTCCCATATTCCAATAATGAATGGCACTATTATGAGGTGTGACCTTGTTAGCACAGGTGTGGATTTGGTAGAGGAAGTAGACCATTGTGGACAAGGTTTTGTGTACTGATATTTTAAATGTGAAGCAACATCAGGATGTAAAAGGGCTCTATATTTTCACTTTTGTCAAGTTAATAGGAAAGTTATAAATAATGAGTTGAAGAACTGAATAAAGATTACTTGTTTTATCTCTAGGACTTGAGTAAATATGCTAATAGAAAACACATCACAGAAGCTTCTTTAAGTAGTAGCCACAAATCAACAGAGACCTACAACCAATTAACATGCAGAAGATAAAACTGCAAAGTTTTTACTTTGTAGTTATTACTCATAAATGGGATGTTTATGTTGCTTCTCATGACTCAGTGATCATTGTGAAGAAGGGAGGATAAAGACTGTAATAGACAGAAGTAGTGTATACATCAAATGAAATGGTACTTTGTGAACAAAGCAAGACAAGAACTTATAGTGCTGTAAAAACAAACTCAAGAACTATACAAGAACAGGTCAGACAAAAATCTTATATGCCATTTAGTTTTTGTTTTATTTGTTTGTTGTTTGTCAAGTTGACACAAAATATATACATGTGGGAAGAGAAAATCTTGATTGAGAAATACCTCCATTAGATTGTGGTGTATGCAAGCCTGGCAGGCATTTTCTTTATGGATTTATGACTGATAGGGGAAGGCCTAGCCTGTGGGCAGGTAGTCTTGTGTTGCATTGAAAAAGCAATCTGAGCAAGTCATGGAAAAAATCAGTAAGTACCATTTTTCTGTGATCTGGCGCCATGTTTTTGTCTTGACTTCTTTTGTTGATCTATAAGCTGAAATAAATCTTTTTCTTTCCTGAGTTGCTTTTGGTCAGTATTTTATCCTAACAACAGAAAGCAATCTAGGATACTTATAATGGATAAGACTAGGCTTGTGGAATCTCATCTCTACCTGAAGAGCTGTTGGCTATTGATGACTGTTGGGGTGTATCATAGGTAGCGCTTTTATTGCTGTATTAAAAATGATGACCAAAAGCAACTTAAGTAGCAAAGAGTTTCTTTTGGTTTATAAGAATCAGGTCACAATCTATCACTGAGTGACATCTGAACAGCTGTTGGAATCAGTACTGAAACAGAATCCACGGAGGAATACCACTTACTGACTTGCTCCTCCTAGATTTCACAATTTGGTTTCTTATACTGTTACTAACTTACCAGGTATGGCAACACCTACAGTGGTCTTGGTCCTTCAATATTAATCATTAACTAAAATAATAGTAATAATAATAATAATAATAATAATAATAATAGGAATAAAATTCTACAAACTAGCCTGTGGTCCAATCTTATGGTGACATTTTCTCAATTGAGGCTCCCTGTTCTTTGATTGCTATAGCTTGTGTCAAATTGAAATAGAACTAGCCAGCATATTCATAGATCAGTCAAGACTCATTGTTCAGCAATTATCTGAGATGTTTCTTCTTGCAGTAGATGGAGAAAAAGAAAAACAAAGAAAACAAAGAGACCTTCAACTGGACAATGGGCTGAGTGTGAGAGAGATGCTGTAGCTCTCAATTCAAAATTGAGTATCATCATCAGACCCCTCACACAGGAATCTGGGATCTTTGCAGAATAGGAGGCAGAAAGTTAGAGAGAAGTATGACCCCAAGGCAACGTTGTCTTCCAGAAACAACAGGACTGAAGGATTAATATGTGGCATATTTTTGCAAAATTAATTGAAAATTATTATAGAATATGATACCCACTACAAGAGAAAAGCTTTTAAGCAGAGACTACAATTTAAGTGAATACACAATAACTGCTATTGAAGATTAAGAGAGCTTCTTAGAAATGTAATTTTACTCAGACTTTGAAGGTTAAGTTGAATTTTGTAGTACAGTCACAAAAGTATGTCTGTTTGTGATGGAGAGGAAATTGGTTGGGTTCTTACTTCAAATATGAACAATAAGAATAACAAAGAATTTCAGTTTGAAAGCAGACCAAGGGAAGAGTTGAAAATTAGAGATGCTATGATTCCATAGAAATATACTTATTATGACCACCAATGAGAGTCTTAGGAAAACTTACACATCCTAGTAAGAGAGAGAAAAAGGTAAAATGGAATCAAAAGTTAATTTTATTAATTTATGGAGTAAAATGTCTCAGACATATTTACTCCTGCATAGAGAACATCAACCATATTATAGTAATTACTGTTTTTTATTGAACTTGGTAATGATAAGTATATATTTCTGACATTCGTGTCCATCAGCACTTCTCTTTAAATGACTAATTAATAGCTCTATTACATGCTTCACTGACTAGCAACAATACTTAAAGTATGTGTTCCAGTCTGGCTCTATCCATGACATTTATATGCTTTGAGAGATAGATATCTTTATATATTCTTTAAAAAAAAACACAGCACCCAAATAATTTTGAAGGTAACAACTCAATAGGTTCCATGTCTTTATATCTCACTGTGAATATATGCCTTTTCATTTACAAACATAGAATATCAACCCATGCAATGGCTAAATTCTGCTTATGTGGAGAACTTTGTTTTCACAGAACCCTATGCTTACGGGAGCCCCAAATTGGGTTAATGCAACATGGAAATTAGACTAGGTGTGTGCATACATATAATGCTCTATTTATTTTTATGTTTATAAGTCTTTTACTTATGTGTATAATATGTATGCACTGAAACTGGAGAATTCTTTTCATTGTAGATGATTGATTGTAGATTTACTTTAAAATATCTTCCTTGTAATCCTTATGAAATAGAAAAGCAAATTTTCAAAGAAAGAAACAAAGATAAATAAATCCAGAGAATTTACCTTTCATGTTCTACTTCTATATACATAGATTTATATTTAGAAGTGAAATAATATCTCTTTGATTACCAATAGAGAAAAGTGAAGCATTTTGATTTACTCACGCAAGAGTTTTATAAATGTTCTTTTCAGGCAATATCTTCAAACAGCAAAAGAGTTATGACAGGTTAGATTACAGCATTTAGCATGTTTCAACAAGATTTTTAGCTTCATAAACTTTCTGGATTTCAGAAAGATTTTAGATGGAGATCTTAGATATTAAGTAAATCAATTTTTGGTTGTCTTCTAGAGAATGTGCTGTCACTCAATCATTGGTAGTAAATATCTTTCCCTTTTGAAGGAAAATGTTTAAAGTATATTGCTCTCCAAAGGTTTATTTTTTCTTAGAATAAGAATTTAAACTAATCAATATGTGACCAAATAAATATTTGACACATTGAAAGGAAGCTTTAGATAAATCATATCTCAGAATTTGATAATTAAAAGAACAAGATTATACTAATATGTTAATGAGTAAATAACAGCTTTTGCATGCCCTAGTAAACACAGAATCATCATGAGTTTCTGCTTCTGACATGGAAGCTGCAGATGGTTAATTACTATTAACATAGAAGTATTTACTATAATAAAACTACTATTTTGAATTGTACAAATGTCTTCCCATATTGTTACAGGCACAATATTTGGAAGTAAGGCCATTGCCGAGATAATCACATAAATATTAGTGCTAACTAATTTTGTTTTCTACTATTTTCAACATTTGGTGATCACTTCTTTCTCTTAAAAAAATTAATCAAAATATGGAACAATCTGGTTTTATTTCATGCAATTTTTATCACACATTCTTATTCCTATAAAGCATGACCATCTTAACGTTCCTAACTGACAATGGCTTTTCTCAATTCAAGAACAATGATATTTCTATTAAAGTTTACTTGGCACTGATCATTGGTCACATGTTATGTTAACTGCTAAAGAACTCCGATACTCATGTACAATGTAACAATATACTTGTTTTTATAATAGCATACGTCTTCCTTCAACACATACAGAACATTTTAAATAAAGTTTCTATTACATATCTTGTCTGCCTATTTTTATTATTTTGTCTTGTTTGAAAAAGTCATACAATCATACAATGTGTTGTAATCAAATCTATCATCTATTCCCTCTCTCCAGTGTACTCACTATCACTAGTCCTTTTTAACTTCATGTGCTTGAGAAAACAAACAAACAATAACAACAACAACAACAAAAAATTAAATAAATCTACTTAGTGAAATGCATATATAAATAGATGTGAGGTTATTTAAGTGGGCATGTCAGCCTCTCAAAGGACAAAACTTGAAGAAAACTGGGTCTCCTCTCTCAGCATCTATCAATTGTCAATAGCTCTTCAGCTAGTTGTACTATTTTATGACTTCCTACCTCCTAGATGGGATTTTGTCAGGATAGAATTTTCACTGTTCTTGTGAGTGCAGTTTCAGCTTCTGTGAGTTAACATGGTCAACAACACTGCTCTACATAATTTTTTTAACCTCAGATGTCTACCACTTCTGAGTCTTACATTCAACCTTCTATAATAATCCCTGAGCCTTATAGTAAAAATGTGATACAGATGTCTCATTTAGGGCTGAGCATTACACAGTATCTTCCTGTTTATATGTTGACCAATTGTAGGTCTTTGTTAGTCATTATCTATTGCAAAAAGAAGCTTCTCCAATGGGGGTTAAGAAATGCACTAATCTCTGGTTATAAAGATAAAAACTTAGGAGACAGTTTAATATTGTATCTATTTAACATAATAAATAGTATTATATTCACTCCTAAAGCTATTTCATTGCCAGCCATAGACTTTTGGCCCAGTTAAATACAACAAATATGCATTTTGTTTTATAAAGCATGATTTAAGCCCAATTACAAAGAGGTTGATTACCCCCATTGCATTCATGTCAATATTGAACCAGAGGGAACAACTAGCTAAATCAGTAATCATAGATTATGAAATTAATATAAGGATAAAACTGTTTATTATTTTTCTTCTCCATTACTGTGTATAGATAGTTCTAGCACTATGGGAACTGGTCAGTAAGTATGAACAGTCCAATCCAGTAACAGCTTTGTTTATCTATGTTCTGTGACTCAAGTATATGGTGATTTTAGTAGTAATGTCTTACTATCATGTTGCAGATAGTAAGAAAAATCCATACAAATAGTATGAAACATTTGTAGAATGCCCATGAATTTCCACTGAACTGTGGGAAAACAGGGCGCAGCGGTGGTGTCCCGGGCCCATGCGGCAGCAGGCCCCAGGCCCAGGCAGCAGCGGCCCGGGACCTGCGAGGTGGAGGCTGCCTGGAAGCCTCCAGGCAGCCTGTGTCTCCTACAGGAGGAAGGTCCCAGGTTCCATGGGCTGGAGGCTTCGGCAGAGGCGGGCCCGGTAGGCCCCAATGATACGACGAAGTCCTTGGTTCCAAAAGGGTTTATTGTCATGGCGGATGGTAGATGGATGGATCTGGATGTACGTCCCCAAACTCAGGGCAGACCTGAGTTAAGTAGGGAGGGAGAAAGGGGGAGGTTCTGGGGAGGAATGGTTAATTGGCTCCACCCTCTGACCTTCATTAGTATGCAAATCTCTAGGGCCTGAGGCCTGTAGTTACACCCTCTACCTGTGCACGTTGGGAGGGGCTGTAATAGCCTACGTGACTGAACAATGTAGGTCTATGGAGATTAGACTGCTTTTCAGGACTCTTGAGTTCTCAGGGTATGGCCGAACTACTGCGTTTCTCCCTTGGAGTCTCGGGGTTCTAGGCCCATGCCCAGCCAAGAACCAGGATACCCTTATGCAGTCCCACACTGAACTACTAGATTGAAAAGGTAATCCATACGTTTCTGTGGGTTTTTTATGTTAGATAGTCTATGATAACTCTGAGAGGTATCCGTTCCCTACTCACTCCCCACTTTTATAGGCTAAACTCCATTTATATATGTAGGTATTTTAGTAAACTTTTAGAGTAGTAAGTTTCCAAATGACATTTTCACATACTTTAGTGTTACTTTTCATCCCCGTTTTCACTCCTCTATCTTGTAGTCACTCATGTAACTTAACTCTTTCTGTTCCATTATTCATCTTCTCTTTATACAACCATGTGCTATCCTCAGTCTACTGAAATTATATGCCATCTTTTTCTAGTTTAGTAAATTTCTATTGAACTTCCAATTTAAACACATATATCGTAACAAATATAGTACTCATGTATGAAAGAAAGGACAAAATCACATCATCATTTTATTCAATACAGAAAAACCCTTTGACAAAATAAAATGTCTTCTTAACAATGAAAATTCCAAGACTCCTGAGATAGAAAGGATGTATTTCAACATAACAAAGGCAGCATACAACAAGCCCAAAGCTAACATCATGCTAAACATAAAAAACAAAAAGAAAACCAACCAAACAAAAAGACCTCAAAACATTGCAACTAAAACAAGGGGCAAGACAAAAATGCTCACTCTCTCCCATCCAGTTCAACATGATACTTGAAGGTATAGCTAGAGCAATAACACAAGTGAAAGATACAAAGGGCCACAAAAAAAAAAAAAAAAAGAAAAATCAAAGTATCCTTATTGACACAAAATATGATTTTATACATAAAAGACACTCAAATCTCTACCATAAAATTCCTATATTTTAGTAAAAGATTAAGAAAAATAACAAAATATACCATGAACACAGAAAAATAAATAGCTGTCCTCTATACTAACACCAAATACTTGAGAAAGAAATCAAGGAAATATTTCTATTCACAAAAGATTAAAATATATTGGGATAAATCTAACAAAATGTGTGAAATATTATAGAATGAAAAGTTTAAAATACAAAAGAAATAAAGAAAATGGTCATAGGTTGGTCAGATTATTGTAAAAGGGCCACCCTAAAAAAGGAAATCTATATATTAGATGCAATTTACAGATTTTTTTGCACTTTCCATCAAAATATCGATGTAATTGTCAACAGAAAATTTCTGCCCCTTTGAAAATACTGTGGAAAAATTCAAGCTCTATGTCTGGTAGATGATTCTGAAGTCTCAATGCTATTTCTGTTTTGAAGATGAATGAGGATGTGTGATATCTGAATTTAGTATCTTGTCCAATGTTGCAAATATACCAACTGCATAATTGGGTCCTTTTATGTTCAGATCATTTCCATTTTTAATAGTATTCCACTGTGGTAATAAGGACTATTTAGAGTCCCTAAAGTCTGACTAGAGCATGTCACATGTACTAAAGAAATGTCATGTATTTGTAATGGAATTTCAGGGTTGTTCTTTTGTGCTCAGATGAAAATCTTATAATTTTCCTACAAAATAGTCTTTCTGATGGAATGATATCTAGTCCCAGTTTTAAGTAAGACCTTATGTTTTGTATTGGAATTGAATTGAAATCCATAGTTTATTCACTAAACTCCTCTTACTTTTATTATATAATATTCATACTTTAAGAAAATAATTCGTTTCTTTTTAATTTCCTTAAAAATCTAAATTTAAGACTATTTTGTTTAATCAATATTTGATACAAATATTCTAAGGTAATCACAATATAATTCTGTTTGCCCAAAACAGTATTAAATGTAACTGATATATAATAATTGTATATAAAATAACACATATATATGGATACAACATTTTGTATATGTATCAACTCTTGAGTTATCTTAATTATCTCTTAAGACATAAAGATTATTCACCTTTGAATAATATTCTTCAGAAATATTATTGAAACAAGAGAAATGTTGTAATAAGGTGCTAATGCTGGTAAGAAAGGAAAGATGCTAGATTAGAGTATAGGACTGCATGAACAGGTTCACAATACTTTAGAGTAGAGAAAGAATGTACTTGAATAACATTTACGATAGCAGCTAAAAACCGAAACATGAAAAATGTGTAAGGAAAGAGCTCTAAGGAGAAAGCAAATGATTCCTACTCGGCATACTATCATTATTCCCAGAATGTTGCTGAATATACCAGAATGACACATAATACTAATAACAGGGGAGGAAAATCTCTTCGATTTGAAGATGCTCAATTCATAACTTCCATACTTATACCTTTAACTAACAGGAAAGGCTTATTTATTGTTTATTCATTGGAAGATTTTCTTTTTTTTTTTTTGGTTTTCCGAGACAGGGTTTCTCTGTGTAGTCCTGGCTGTCCTGGAATTCACTCTGTAGACCAGGCTGGCCTCGAACTCAGAAATCTGCCTGCTTCTGCCTCCCAAGAGCTGGGATTAAAGGCGTGCGCCACCAACGCCCGGCAGACATAGAAAGATGAGCAGCCATTTTTTGTGTCATTGATTATTTTTATATTGTCTCTGTCTCTATTTTATTGACTTCAGCCCTGAGTTTGATTATTCCTTACTTATACTCCTCTTGGGTGTGTTTGCCTCTTTTTATTCAAGAGGTTTCAGGTATGCTATTAAGTTGCCACTAATATGTTGGAGAAAACCTTTCTACTTAAAGTCAAAGTCTACCATGTCAAAATAGTTCCTCTGAGCTTTGTGCAAAATGGATGACCCCCACTTTGCCAGCAGGACTTTTCCTTCTCTGTCTTTAACTAGAGAGCCTGACTCCCTACCTGAGAGAGATCATGCAGTCCTTCGGAAACCTACAAATTCAGCTTCCTCATTCCCAATAACAACCTTCCTAGCAAGTACCTGAGATTCCTGAAATACTTCTATATATGAATGAGACATTTCCAGTATGTTAAACTCTAGCCAATGATTTACATCACCCTGCGAACTCCATCTTTTGCTTCAAGGTTTATATAGAGCCTTTGGCCACCGCAAATAAAGTGTGTGCACACAAGCTATTTCACTGAATGTCTTCTAAAAAAGCTGTTTCACTGAATATAATCTAAGATTGCTCTAACACTAAAATTCTCAGAAGACCTCCTCTACCATACCATGCCAGTCTTCTTCTTTTATGAACTGGGTATGCTGTAGACCCCATCTTTTCCAGGCTCTGCTTCCTCTAGCACTGTGTATAGCAGCATCTGTACCCCCTTAGGGAGGAAGCACACACATGCATCCTCAGATGGCACTCAATAAAAGCACATACACAAAACTGCAGTATGAGATCTCACTAATTTATATTGAAGGCATTTAGTGTTATGAACTGTTCTCTTAGCAGTGCTTTCATTGTAATCCATAAGTTTGGTAGGTTGTGTATTCATTTTTATTGAATTCTAGAAAGTCTTTAATTTCTTTTTTTCTTCCTGGACACAGTGGTCATTGATTAAGAGTTGCTCAATCTCATTGAGTTATTAGCTTTCTGTTTCTGTTTTGTTGAGGTCCAGGTTTTAATCCATTGTGGTCTGATAAGATCTGGGGTGGGGGGTGTTACTTCAATTTTGTTGTACGTACTCAGACTTGCTTTATTACAAAATATATGGTCAATTTTGGTGATGTTTCTGCTAGGTGTTGAGAAGAATATAGTATTATCTGTTTGAGTAAAATGTTCTGTAGATATGTTAAGACCTTTTGAATCATAAAGTCTGTTAGTTCCACTATTTCTGTTTAGTTCCATCTGGATGATCTGCCCATTTGTGAGAGTGGGATGTTAAAGTCTCTCACTATTAATGTGTGAGGTTTAACATTTGAAGTTAAGCTTTAGTATTATTCCTTTCATGAATGTGTGTGCCTATGTATTTGGTTCATAGATATTCAAAATTGAAACATCATCATGGTGGATTTCTCCTTTGATTAGTATGAAATATTCTCCATTTATTTTGACTAATGTTGGTTCAAAGTCTATTTTATTAGATATTGTAATGGCTACTCCAACTTGCTTCTTAGGTCTATTACTTGGAAAACCTTTATCTGCCCCTTTAATCTGAGGTAATGTCTTTCTTTAAAGTTAGGGTATATCTCTTGTATGTAATAGGATGATTAATTCTATCTTTGCATCCATTCTGATTGTTTTTGTCTTTTTATTAGAGAATTGAGTAAATTGATATTGAGAGATACTGAAGACTAATGATTGTTACTTTCTGTTATATTAATGTTGCTAGTAATAGTAATGTGTGTGTCTCTGTGTGTGTCTATGTCTGTGTGTGTTTCCATTTTTGTTTTCTTGTGAAATTATTCATTTCTTGTGCTTTCTTTGGTGTAGTTAACCTTGGGTTAGAGTTTTTCTTTTAGTGACTTCTATAGGGTCAGATTTTTGGATATGAATAAATTTGGTTTTGTCATGGAATATGGTTTGTTTCCATCTATGGTGAGTGAAAGTTTTTGCTGGATGTAATAGTCTTGACTTGCATATGTGCTCTCTTAGTAACTGTGAGACATCTGTCTAGGCTTTTCTGTCTCTTAGGGTCTCCATTCGTAAATCAGATAGAATTTTAATGGACCTGCCTTTATATATTACTTAGCTTTTTTTCTCTTTCAGCTTTTAATATTTTTTCTTTATTTTGTACATTTAGTGTTTTGATTATTATGTGACAGGCCCTTTTCCCTTGCAGATTTATATTTTCGTTTTTTTTATTTAATCTATTTGGTGGTCTGTAAGCTTTTTTTTACATAGGCATCCTTTTCTGTATATTAGGAAAATTTTATTCTATGATTTTTTAAAAAAATGCTTTCTGGACCATTGAACTTTCTCTTTCTTCTAGTCTTATTATTCTTAGGCTTGGTGTTTCATAATATCTCCAATTTTTTATATAGTTTGTGTCAGAAACTTTTTAGATTATTATTATTTTTATTATTATTATACAATCACTAAGCAATAGTACACTCCTTTGGATCAGATCTCTGCAGACCCATAAAGATGTACTGTCTTGTAGTGATGCTATATAGACATATAGATTGTGGGTAAATGGGGTCGCAGCGGGGGAGGCTGCCTGGAGACTTCCACACGGTGGGTCCCACATCCAGGAGAAAGTCTGGAGTTCCAAAGGCTGGAAGGCCCAGCAGGCCCCAATGACATGAGGAAGTCCTTGGTTCTAAAAGGGTTTATTGTTATGGAGGATGGTGGATGGATCTGGATGTACCCCTCCCCCAAACCCAGGACAGACCTGAGTTAAGTAGGGAGGGAGAAAGGGAGAGGTTCTGGGGGCGGTTTAATTGGCTCTGCCCTCTGGCCTTCATTAGTATGTAAATCTCTAGGGCCTGAGGCCTGTAGTCACACCCTCTACCTGTGCCCTTTGGGAGGGGCTGTAATGGCCTATGTTATTGAGCAATGTAGGTACATGGAGATTAGACTGCTTGTCAGGACCCTTGGTTTCTGGGGATGTGTCTGAACTCCTGCCATTTCTCCCTTGGAGTCTCCGGGTTCTAGGACCATGCCAAGCCAAGAACCAGGATACCCTTACGCAGTCCCACAATAGATGACTTCTTAAGTCTTAATGATGATTCTATAAGAAATTCTAAAATTATATCAATGATAATTTAGCTTTTTATAGTGGGAGTGGTATTAAGTCCCTTTCTGATAATCAAAACTACAATGAGAACTCTGCCAGTCTCCTGAGTGTCATCAGTTATTTACCCTTAGATAGTAAACAGACTTTATCCTGCTCAGAGCACATTCCAATAAGGTTGCAAACAATTAACCAAGGTCACTAAAAGAGAACTCACGATTTATTATAGGTGCTAGGACAGAAGAGAAAATATTGTCTGGGTTTATTTATGCAAAACTTCACTAATTTCTTAGTTATAGTTTTAAACTTTCCATGAACCTATGGAGCTAGACAGGTGATGGATGTTTAGCTAGATAATTACTCCTAATGGATATGCATGTAAATATTCTCTGTTGTAAACTTCTATTTCAATTTATGATTTGAATTTTGGTGTGAACTTGTGATGAACTTTGTATCATGTACTCTGAATGATGTATAAGTTAAAGGGACGTTCATTAGGGTGCTTGCTCTCTCTTTCTTCCATCCCTGCTTAGAATCTCTCCACTTAGAATTTTTTCCCTTTCCCCACTTAGGACCTTTCCACTTTTTCTATTAGATAGCTTTCATAGGAAACTTTTTACACTTAGTAATAAACCATAATAACGTCTTCAAGTGTTTTTTCTTTCTGTGACCTCAAACTAACAGACCTAAGTTAGAGCCTAGCAGTGCCTTCAGAGAGAGTACAAAGGCTATTTGCCTAATCCTCTGCTCTTCTTGGGCTGAGGTGTTAAGTGTACCCAGAAACTGCAGTTTCTGGCCTCAGAAGATCAAACAGATAGCAGGTCAGCTACAGTAGCCTAGTAAGTAAACTTTAGTAATGTAAAGAAGTAAACATTATTATACAGCAGCCTTAAATATCTCCTAAAACCAAAGTCTTACACGGAATCTCATAAGACCAAGTCTCACCTCCTCTGCTCTTCCAATTCTTATCCCCTTTGACTGCCTCAGGTAGAACCAATAAGGAGGATAAGAAAGAAGACTCTATTCTCCTCCCACCAAGCTGGGGCTGGCTCCTGGCAGAAACAGAAAAACTAGAAAACTGTAGTGAATTTATTTTAAATACTATATACCTACTGTGACTCTAAGACAGTAAGAGTAAGCACAATAATCTATCTTGGGGAGTCCTTACAAACTATCTGGTTCCCTTTCATTAGGTACCATCTCCACATAAAGTTGTACTAGAGAGTAAATCTGATGAATTGAGATGGGAGAAATCGCATAAAGATAATAGCAATAGAATAAAAAAGTATTTCTAATAATAGAAAATACTTTTAGGTTTTCATCCACAGGAAAATTTATGGAAGCTTTTCATAGAAATATAATATGGTAATAAGGAAAGTTAGGGTTTCTTTTCTTTAACCTTATATTAGTAAGTAAGCTACATTTAGATAGGGAATGTGTTAGTGTGTAATAATGGCAGAGATTTTTTTAATTTAAAACATAATGACCTTATTTCACTTTCCACTTTATCCTTCCAAACCCTCCTATATCCTCCTATCCCTCTCAAATATATAATCTTGTTTCTTTATATATATATATATACAAATATATATAAATATTTATTTATATATTTGTTTAGATATATAAATAATCTTATAGCAAACACTCTGTTGCTCTGTGTCAACATGAGACAAGAAACACAGGCAGTGAAGGGATGCTGAGAGTTAGAAAACAGTTTTCTCCAGGGATATATGCATATGAACACATGTATATACACATGTATATAGTAGGTATGCATATACACATATAGCCTGTATTTGTAATTTGTAACTCTGTTCTAAAGTTTTATCCTATAAACGTAAGTAAATATAGATTTCACTCCTCAATATATATGACTAAATATATAAATACAACTTATTGAGCTCATCTGTGTTACCTGTGCATGTATATATTTTTTGACTGAACACTTAATATTGAAAAACTAATTATGGGGCTCATCTCTGGGGAAAACTAATTTTTCTTGTCTCACAGTTTTTAATTGCCTACAGATCTTAATCTAGGGGTGGAGCAATGTGAGACTTCCCCAATGATTGATATATATACATATACACCATATACCTACACACATACACATATACATATAAAACTTATTTATATTGTGAATAACTGAGATAGGTAATATATGAATTGGGAACTATATTTGTATTACGCATCAAACCTTATTACAAAATATGTCATTAAAAAGGAAGGTTCATAGTGTAAGTGATGTGCATACCTTTAGCTAGTAGCCCATTTTTTTCAAGCAACATTCAATATAGAACAGAGACATTTTCTCCTACCTTTGGAAATCACTAAAGGTTCATGGAAAAACTCTTAGAAAAAAAAAAAAAGAAACTGTTATTTGACTCAAATGTTTTTAACCATTTCTAAAACTTTAATAAAAGTAAAATCTCTAGTCCAGGTTAGGAGACCATCAGAAATACGGTAGAAATGTAAGGAAATGTAGAATGAACTGATAGAGATTACAACTAAGACTCTCTATATTGGGGAATGTGCCTAGGTGTCAATCTTTTGGACAGAGGTATATAGCAATGTAACCCAGCAAGTGGTTTTGTTTTATTTTGTTTGTCTTGTTTTTAATGACCTTTAATCTTTTATTATAGTTGGATAATTAATCTCCTCCTGCTCTCCTTTCCAAAAGTTCCTCATCCAATACCTCCTAACATGCTCCCTGACTCCCAGCTCCATGAGGATGTTTCCTGCCCTCCAGGTCTTCCTAGGGTCTCAAGTCTCTCAAGGATTAGGCACATCTTCTCTCACTGAGGCAAGACCCTGCAGTCCTCTACTATATATGTGTCAGGGTCCTTGGACCAGCTTATATATTCTTCCTGGTTGGTGGACCACTGTCTAAGATATCACAGGGATCTAGGTTATTTGAGACTGCTGGTCTTCCTATGGGGTCACCCTCCTCATCTACTTCTTCCAGCTTCTCCCTAATCCAACTATACGGGTCCCCAACTTCAGTACATTGGTTGGGTCTAAGTATCTGCATCTGATTTTTTCAGATGCTCGTTGGGCCTCTTGGAGTGCAGCCATGCTAGGCTCCTTTCTGTAGGCACACCATAGCATCAGTAATAGTGTCAGACCTTGGAGCCTCCCCTTGAGATGCATCCCAATTTGGGACAGTCACTGAACCTCCTTTACCTCAGTCTCTTATCCATTTTGTCCCTGCAGTTCCTTTAGAGAGGAACAATTCTGGGTCAGAGTTTTTGACTGTTGGATGGCAACCCCATCCATCCACTTGATGCCATGTTCTACTGGAGGTGGATTCTACAAATTCCTGATAATAGCTGAATCCATTGTGGAAATGAATCACATTTTCTGTGTTTATTCTTCCATTGTGAAACATCTGGTTTGTTTCCAGCTTCCGGATTTCAGAAATAAGGCCACTATGAACATAGTGGAGCAGATGCCTCTGTGGCATAGTATGTCATCTTTTGGATATGTGCTCAGGACTGAGTCTTTTGATAGATTTTTGGAGGAACCTCCTGATTGATTTCCAGAGTAGTTACCGGTTTACAATCCCACCAGCAATGAAGGAATATTCCTCTTTCTGCACATCCTCCCCAACATGTTCTGTCACCTGAGTTTTTGATCTTAGACACTCTGATTGATGTAAGGTAGAATCTCAGGGTAGTTTGATTTGCATTTCCCTGATGACTATGAACTTTGAACATTTCTTTAAGTGCTTTTTGGACATTCAAGAGTCCTCTTTTGTAAATTCTCTGTTTAGCTCTATATCCCATTTTTGGTTAGACTGTTTGATTTTTTGGAAGTTAGCTTCTTGAGTTCTTTATATATTTTGGATTTAGCCATCTATCGGATGTAGGGTTTATGAAGTGTTTTTCCCAATCTGTATGTTGCTGATTTGTCCTATTGACTAAGTTCTTACAGAAGCTTTTCAGTTTTATGAGGTCATTGACAAAGGAGACAAAGATATACAAGTGTCCATAAGTAGGTGGTTTTCTTTCTAGGTCTTCAATTCTTTTCTATTGATCAACCTGTCTGTCTCTGTACCATGCAGGTTTTATCACTATTGCTCTGTCGTATAGCTTGATGTCAGGGATAGTGAGATGTTTTTTGTTGTTAAGAATTGTTTATGCTATCCTGGATGTTTTGTTTTTTCATATGAAACTGAGAATTGCTCTTTCCATGTCTTTGAAGAATTTTGTTGAAATTTTGATGGAGATTGCATTGAATCTGTAGATTGCTTTTGTTAGGAGGGTCACAACTGTCCATGTCAAATTAAATGGGAAGATACTTGAAGCAATCCCACTAAAATCATATACAAGACAAGGATGACCACTCTCCCTTTATCTATTCAATATAGTACTTGAAATTCTAGCTAGAGCAAGAAGACAACAAAAGGATATCAAGGGGGTACAAATTGGCAAAGAAGAAGTCAAGATGTCACTATTTGCAGGTGATATGATAGTATATATAAGCAACCCAAAAAAATTCTATCAGAGAACTTCTACAGCTGATAAACAACTTCAACAAAATGGCTGGATATAAAATTAAGTCAAAGAAATCAGTAGCTTTCCTTTATATAAATGATAAAGAGGCTGAAAAAGAAAGTAGGAAAACAACCTCTTTCACAATAGTCACATATAATATAAACTATCTTGGGGTAACACTACTGAAACAAGTGAAAAAGCTGTATGATAAGAACTTCAAGTTTCTAAAGAAATAAATCAGAGACCTCAGAAAATGGAGAGTTCTCCAATGCTCATGGATTGGTATGATTAACATAGTAAAAATGGCCATCCTACCAAAACCAATGAGAATTTTTGATAGAGGAAGTGTCACATGGAAGGCAATATCTTTTTGAAGGTATATAGTCTTCTATTTTGGAGCATAAAAGCAGCTGAGTTTTATTTTTGCACAAATAATGAAAGGGCATAAGCATTGAGGCTCATAGCTGATCTGTACATGAGCTCATATTTGGGATAGTTTATGAACTTGCAATCCTTAGAAAAATTTGGCATATTAGAGTGACAGCCTCCTAATTACTGGTAAATAAGTGGATTTGCTGTTCTGATTCAAAGATATAATCTAATTAAGCTTTTATTCAATATCAGACTCTATGAGAATATTATATGAACCATATTCATAAGTTTACTTTATTAGATTTATGAATTATTTAAATACACAGAAAGATTTTATTTTTGTCAGAAAATTGAAGTAATTTAGAAGGTAATTGAAAATATTACATATGTAAATGAAATTTAAAGTTTAAAGTTAATCACATTTGAAATCCAATGTACGTTATACAAAGATTCTTTTGAAACTTAAAATTGTTTTGCACATGCATGAAATTATTAAATATTAAAACCATAAAATTGAGAAATTGAATATTAGTTCCTAAAAGATGAAATATTGTTTTAGTAGGCTCTTGTGAATACAAATTAATCTCTGAGCACATAAGCTCATCACAATAGAAAATATTTATATTAAAACACTTGAGAGAGGCCTCTAACAGGAAAACATACTTAAAACTGTCACTTAAGAAGAAAAGGATGAAGAAATACGTGTTTTTCACCTTTCTTAGATTATGTTTAGGCTACCATGTTCATGAGGCTCTAAAGATACAGTTTCTGACTTTTCTAGAAGATGGAGTTTGATGGAAAACTTGTTCCTCTGTTGTCCACAGGAAACTAGGATTACAAGTGGTTAAGGATTGCAGAGGTGAAAGAAATACTCTTCCTTTTATAATTAAAACTTAGGGAACATTGGAGAAAAGGGATCTAAAAGATTAGAAGATCAACTTCAAGAAAATCTTGTGTAGACATGAAAGGGAAGCTGCATGAATTGAAATGAAACTTCAAGAAAAGTTAAAAACATGGTTGCCTATTAAAGACCTGTAGAAGGACAACATCACTTGCTGACTTGGATAAGGAAAAATATCATAAGACCCTAGCCACAGATGAAGAATTCCATGCAATGATGGCTGCTGAAAGATGTACACTCAGTCTGCCTCAGAGATGAGTCCTATGATAGATAAAGTTATCCTAGTAAAAGTGATAAGTCTTAAACTGATATAAATTTGGTCAATACTGAATATACTCTATATGTTGTTTTCCTGTTTCTTTTTTTTTTTAAACTTTTTTCTATTTCTCTTTCTTTCTTTTTTTGTATGTAACAAAGTTAATTAAACATGATGTCCTGAATATGTGTGGCTGTTGGAGAGACATGTAAAGAGTTGAGGAGGGAGTAAATATATATATAGTATGAGTATAGGAAATTTTTGTAAAACATTAAGTAAAATTATCTTTATATAACAGACTATAAATTTAACAAATTTAAATACAATTAACAAATATTTTTATATTTATCTGTATCTGTTTTTCTTAAATTATCATCCTGAGTGAGGTAACCCAATCACAAAAGAACACTCATGGTATGCACTCACTGATCAGTGGATCTTAGCTCAAAAGCTCACAATACCCAAGATAAAACTCACAGACCACATGAAGCTCATGAAGAAGGAAGACCAACATAACTTTAAATCAAAGTTGAATTTTGCTATGAAATTTTATTAAAACATACCTAAAGCAGGATGGTTCACTTATGTGTTCTTATTATAACAGGGTTCAATCATTATTTTAAATAGTTTCCATTGTTTGCTTACAATGTTTAATAGAGGAAAGAGGTATGGTTTTATATGAAGGCAATAATCATAATGCCAAACAGACATTCAACAGATTAAATTCATAATAATATGGTAACTATCAAAGCCAGATTTGTGTATACATTTTACTTTGTAACTTACAAATGAAATCTATATGGACTTAAGTAGGAAAGGATGAATCTAGGTTGAGCTCTGACTTAAGTGATTCTCTCCCCCACCCCGCCCCACCGTTACATGGTTTCTGATGTGCCTCGGGCATTGGACACTTGTGCTTACCATTTTATTTCTTCAATGATTTCTGTGTTATAAATTTCTTGATAGGATAGAACATATGTCTTATTTGCTTTTGATGCAAGAGCACTATATGGCTAATTCATGGTTGGACCTTTTATACTTTTTGTATCTCTGACTAAAGAAACACCTTGCACTCACCTGTAAGTATAAGGTAGTTTTCAGAAAAAGTATACAAGGGTATTGGGTGGGTGTGAAAGCACAACTCAGACAAGCCCTGATAGTGTTCTGTGAATGTGCTGGGCTATTGCTCACTTGGCATTTATATTTTTAATGGGAATCAGACAAGAGAGCTCTAGAATTAATTCTCTATAAAGTCCAAATATATCACAAGATACTCCCCTTTAAACAGAGCATTTCTATGTTTATAATTATTCCTTTAATTCGATGCCAGTATTCTGAATTGCTAAAGTTCAGTTCAAGTTGTATGATAGCACTTAAGTATTATAAGAAAGTAATATAGATTCCAAACAAAAGTAGTATAAATTTTTTATAAATTAGTCAAATCAATGGACCAACTTCACTGGATATATCTTCCATTATCGCCTCTCTTTTTATTCCTATCAAGTCTAATTTTTTACTGATGCCCATACTCGGAAAGTAAATAGAATATTGGAAAACAATAGCTATTATAGAAAAATGTGTTTGAGGAATAGGAAGTTGATTGTGTACCTCAAGTCCATTTTATAGTATAAATGTCTCCTTGTTGTCATTCATTAGAACTCCATTTTTACTGTACCTCCAGTCAAATAAATTCAGTAGCTGTTTAATTTTTTTTTAAATATTATATGTCAGTAATAGCATTTCTTACTTTACTTCCCTCCCTCTAAAACATTCCATATAATCCTTCCCACTCTCCTTTACATTCATGGCTTCTTTTCCATCAATTGCTATAGCACCTATATATGTATATATATATATATATATATATATATATATATATATATATATATATATATATATATATATATACATATATGTTCCCAAATATAACCTGTTGAGTAGTAATAATGTTATTTTAATGTATGTTTTAGGGCAGAAATAAGCTTCCTTAATATTTCAAATCACAAAATTGTTTGACTTATACTGTCTCTACCTTTTTCTTTCGTGGGATACTGAGTTACATATAAATTATGCATTTTGTATGTTTAATAAAAAATATGTATTTTGAAAAATTGCAGGTAAAAAGAGTTGTTTTACCGGCCAACAAAGTCAGCTCTTTCCATTGCAAACATTCAGTGAATATTTTGCAGTTGAACTGATATTATGTTCAATTTCTCTGCCTTATTTTGCCTTTTGCTCTGATGTGTAAGGCAAAATCCATTCTTTTGGCTTGATTTTCTTGCAGCTGACATCTGGTGCTATCAGTGCTATCTGGAAATGGTTCAGAAAACATAGCTCCCGGGGAAAAAATATAGGAGCATTTTCTCTCCTTTGTAAATGTTAGACACTGATCCTCCTAAAGCTAACTAACCTTTCCACTAGTCTCATTTGAATGAAGTTTTATTGATAAAAGAGAAATGAGTCAAGTTAATTTTCATTAAGGAAAATTATCAAAATGTAAATTGGTTAGTAATTGGTTAATGTTTTAATGCCTAACACAAAATATTTTACAAACATTTATCATATATGTTCACTTCACTTTTAATGCTGTTAAATCATTTGAAGGTGGGGCATTCAATAATATGTGACTTAGAATTCTGAGATTGTGTTGCTAGTGATAGACAATATGATTTTTTTGTGTGTGATAATGACCCATCTATGACACTCCACTTACAAATCTAAAGACAAAACAAAAGAACCCTTCTATTCAGAATGGAGATAAATATATTAGCAACAAATTGTAACTTGAAAATTAGTCTAATTCAGTAAAATCAGTGCAGATACAAGATTCAACTCAGAATGGCATTACTGCTCCTATTAAAGGTATTCTATACAAACTGGATGCTTCTAAAGTAATGTGAGTGCTGATAAAATGTCCTACATTGGTCCTCTCAGAACACTAAGTGATCAAGAGTTGTGTTGTATTTCCCCCATAGAATGCTCGAATCTTAGGTCAGTACCAGATGAATGAATGCAGGAATATTCTAGCCGGACCACAAGCATTAGTAGTCACTACAGAAATTTCAGCTTGACAGCAAGGAGGGGCTGATTCCTGTCCTTGCTGCTGATGTAGTTTCTTTTCATTTTTCAATAGATTTGAGGGGCTGAAAAACTTCATTACATACATTCCTAAACACATGTTGAATATTAACAGCTTTGAGTATATTGTTATAAACATATGTTCTATTGATATTTTTAACAGTGTCAGGAGGACCTGATTGGAAAGTCTTGTTTCAGAGAAAACTCTGAATTATAGTTCTAAAATTTCTAAGTTGTATGAACACAAAATATCACAGTATAAGGAACAGAATAAAGACTGGTCAAAAACTAGCATGCTTCTGAATTGTGAGGAGGACAATTTTTCAAAAGACTTAATTGTTGTACCAATTGATGTATATTATTTATTTTAATAGTTTTAAAAAATTAACCATGATCCATGTCTATGCAATACTGGCTCAAAATAATATTAGTGGATTAAAAGGATGTCCATGCTAGATAAAAAAGAATGAGAATAAAGTTATTATGAATGTCTTCATTACATTTCTATTGCTGTGAAGAGATATAACTACAGAGAAAACTTATAAAAGAAAGTTTTTTATGGGCTTTGGTACAGTTTCAAAGGGTTAGTTCATGACAATCATAGAAGGAAGGCATGATGCTGAAGCAGGAGATAAAAGAGCTTACATGTTAAGACAATAGCCAGAAGGCAGCGAGAGAGACAGAAATAGAGACACAGAGAGAGACAGAGACAGACAGAGAGACAGAGAGAAAAAGAAACAGAGAAAGACAGACAGACAGAGACACATAGAAAGACAGAGACAGAAAGAGAGAGATGGAGACAAATACTTCAAAATTCTCATAGTCTTTCAGAGTCTGGACACAATTTCAAAGTCCAAGAATGCCTTAATTATAATCCATAAAGGTAAAATCAACATGCAAATGTATACTTCTTACATTCAATGACACAGAATGTACATTAACATTCTAAAAGGGAGAAACAGGGCCTTAATGAAAAAATGGTAGACCAAAGTAAGACTGAAACTCAGCAAAGTAAACTCCAAATGTGATGTCAAAGAGGCTATGTCTATCCTTTCAGCTTTGCTGGCGGTCACACTTCTCTCTCAGGATTGTTCCACATCCTGTTTGCATCTTTTCTTGTGGAATCCCATATCTCTGGGATCTCCAACATATTGGTGTCTCCAACAAATTCCAAACTTCTTCACAGTTTCACATAATGGCCTCCATGGTTATCCACACAGAAACTCTCTTGTCATCTTCCTTGTTTCAATGGCTTTACTCAAATGAAGAGTACAATTCCACAATCCTTTTACTCCAGTATTCTTCATAAATTTAAAGCCAGAAGGTTGTTGCCAAGTCATGTGCCCTGCTTGGGATGAAAGCTGGCCCCCTTCGTGAATTACATGAGTATAATCTTTGACTCGTCGATGTGTTCCATTGTTTAATAATATTTCCTTGGCATTAGAAGCAAAAGATTTCTTAGATATTTATTTTATCCAAGTTGGAAAAGCAATTGGGTAGCATTTTGCCTTAGGGGAAATATTATTTTTATTCATTTTTACATCTTTTATTTACATCATGCATCAGACTTTTTTTTAATTCCCTTTTATTTATGAGCATTAAGAATTTGCTTCAGGTTTACATTTCCTAGTATTTTGATTTTCCTCAAATTAAATAATTTGAGTTTTGGATAAAATGTGAAATATAAATCCCATGCAATTATGAATTTTTAAGGAAGGAAAATTCAATGAGAAATTTTTAAATTTTTAGTTTTCATGAAAATGAGGGAGTGAATGTCTGCTATGCTTGTGGTTTCTGTATCCTATTCCTGTAATTCTAGTTATAATGTGTTCAATTCCCTTGATAATATAGAAGGGCATTATTCTTTTAACTGTAATTTTTATAACAGGAAGTCTTAGCAAAAAATTATGAATGAACAGTGATTAAACCTCAACTCTAAGGTAAAATGTCTTGAACTGATAACAACTTTGGTTATCAATTAGTGTTATCACTTTGGAAAATTAGTTTAGTTGTTTAGAGGATAAATTCCTCCTTTTTTTCCCCAAGAGAATCATAATCATGGTACTGATTTTATTCATTTGGTATGAAAGAAAATAGCATCACCCTTTGTATGTTCTGTTATTGAAAACCCTCCTTAGTAGATTCTTTTTGTTGACAAAATGTTTATTGTCAGTAGATCTAATACAGCAAATGAAGTTTTGGTCATAGATTGAATAAGATTTGAATCTCCAACGTTTCTTTGGCCAATATTACTATTTCTTCAGCTGGATTAAACTCAGCAGTCAGGAAAATGTCAGTTGAATGAATTGTGCCATGGCTGTGCCCTTTCATATGGCATGAGCATAATGGGGACACTCTCCCCATTAGGGTGTCTTGCTCTGATGAACAGAAACTCCTTTGAAGTTGCATTGTCTGTCATGAAATGTATAACCTTGTATATCAGGGCAAAGGGGCATAACAGAATGATGTCTGACTTGAAGTAAATCTATGAACCATTTTCGTCCATTATGAGCTCTATATCAATTTTTGTGACGTGTGTTATGAAACTTAGTGCGACCCTGTAGTGCTTTCTGTGCAACTTGAGGGTTTTTTCCTACATAAGATACTGTGTTGACTGTGACTTTATTTACTCTTGAATCTTACACCAAGTCGTATTTGAAGTTCAAACACATTCACATCTTTCCCTGTTCCAGCTTTGTTAATATGCCTGGTAGGATCAGTGTTGACTGCTATTTCTTAGAGAAGAAAGTATGAGATGTGTCTTCTTACCAAGTAGTGCTTCTTCTGTGACTTTAACCGTAGGTTCTGCCTCCAGATACCTGTTTCTTCTTTGAATATAATAATGTTTTGATGAAACCCACAAATTTATAAGTGGTCATGTTATTAATTACTGTGTTTTCTACATTGACACATAGTGACCACAATAGTTTTGATCATTTGTCTTGATCACTGAATTTATTTGAAGACCCTCAATTCTTAAACTTATCTTTTAGTAAAGATTCCCAGTCCCACACAACCACAGTCTATAGCAAATGGTGATTTTATATTTTACTCTATATAATAAATATTCTAACTGCAATCTTCTCCAAAAAGTATTTATGTATTGCAAGGTTAAGGGAGGAAGGACGCATATAATATTGTTAGCTATTGCAATGAAGTAAGTATAAGCAAAATACTGTCACAAAAATCAACACTCCAAAGTCAAGTCAGTGCCACGTTACAAAACAACGTTCAAAAACAAACAAACAAAAAACTTGTATAGGGAAAGAATCAAAGTTATTCTAGAAAATTTATGAAGACCAGAACATAGTTCCTTTGAAATTCATGAGCATCAGGATTTATGAATCCCTTCATGAGCTCATCCTTGCATAAACTTTGAATGAGTATTTAGTAGGTGGTGAATACATAATGGTCACTATTAAAGAATTATTGAATACTCTTACTTATTTCCTTGTAATTTTATTGAAATATTCTAGAAGTAATAACAATTTAAGACTATGTAATATTACAATATATTTATTATCAAAATTCTCTGAAAGAAGTTGAGAAGTCACCTTGGGGAGATTTGTAAGGCCAGCATAAGAAATGGTGAAAGATAGAGAGAATGCCCTCTGCATGGTACAGATGAAGCAAGATATTACTCAGTACTGACAACAATCTGTGCAGCCTTTGTTCACCTAGGTATTGCATAGTTGTAAGTAATCAAACTTGTCTCATGAAATCTCATCTCAGTTAATTACTGGGTCAGTATAAACCAAATTTGTAGTAAATTTAGTATTTTATATGCCATTATTTGCTTTAAATCCATTTGGTCATTTGTTTTTCTTAACAATATCAGTTCCAGCCAGGCTTCTTGAATTCAAGAACTGCTTTCTTAGTTCTAGATTAGTATACAGTGCTCTGGTAGGAGGTGAAAGGATCATGAGCGCTGTTGACATTGGCAAGGCACTACTTGCCAAAATGTTACCATCAAAGTTATGGAAGACGTTTTTTTCTTGTTTGATTGTGGTAACTGATTTTAAGGGTGTACAGATACTCCAGTTTAAAAAAACTTGAAAAAAATTAAAAGAACAAAATCAACAACAAAAGTCATCTGAATCTTCATCTCCATTTCATGGCGCTTTTTCTTTCCTGCCGCTTCCAGCATATCAGACATTATAGGCGTGGTTCTACCTCCAGGTACCTGTTGACTTATTTAGGTTATTGTAATATCTTTGTTCTCAGTGAAACTCTCCTTTTGGTCCATCATTCCTAGCACCAATTACCCCTGTTCCTTCTGATTATCAATTAAATCACAGCATGATCTAGTATGTTTGTGAAGGACCTTGAGCACAGACAAAACGACGGACACATGGACATAGGAAACCAGTGATTCAAGCAGTTGCTATGTCAACTCTGGAAAAAACTACAAACGTCTTGGGACAAATAAACCTTTATTCAGCACCACGAGTGTACCATTTTCTGTATCTCTGAGTGGTTTGACTTTCCTCTTTTATTTACTTAAGCCTTTGTTGTTTGGCCAGCTGGCTGAAAGGCAGGTACTTGAATGCAAAACAATAAAGTCATCAAAGGTGCTGCAGCAAATCTGAAGGTCATTTACCCATTTTATTTTTGATTCCTTTTACAGTACCACAGAAGCCATTTAAAAACAGTGTTTCTTTAAATCACTGCAACGTTTGACATTTGAATAGAGTTTACTAAGCTATTTTAAATCAGCAAATACGATGTTTTGTCCATCATTCCTCTTTGAAGTAACTGCATTTGGTTCATTACCAAACAATTTCAATTGACACTGTTTTGAAATTCAGTTTTATATAAGAATATATATAATTCATGAGATTTAATTTTAGAGCCGTTATTTTCTCTGCTCAAGTCTCAAGGTTAAAGCTGCTGTCCCCAAGCATCTGATTCAATGAATGCTGCTCTGTGTAGTGTGTATTTCGCAGTAGACCAATAAAAACAATCTGATTGATCTGTCTCGTTATGGACTTGATGGCTTCCAAAGCACTAGCTATAAAATAAGCTAACTGGAAAATCAAAGCTTTAGTGACCTCAGAGGACTCTTCATCTCATACTGCAGTTTAAATCATGTTACTTTAAATTTAGATATCTCATGCACACACATTTTATATAACAAACCAGCGAAAACTTGTAATAGCATTTTATTTTCCACACTTCCAGACTGGTACATTTGGATGAGTTAGGAGCTTTCTAAGTGCCCAACTTCTCTTGTTGTCGTGTTTAAACTTGTCTCTTGCAGAATATGAAGAGCCTTGAATCTCTTTTTCTAGCATCTATACTTTTATTTAAATGCTGCATCCCAAAGAGACCCACTATCATTTCTGAACAACTCGCCCCTCTTCTCACCTCTGTTGCCCTTTCCTCCCCCTCTCTCCCTTCCCAATCCCCTCTCTTTCCCTCATTTACAGACAATGATTGTTAGTTTAACGCATTTAACATTAATATCTCAACTTGTCAAAACACTGAATATATTTATCTTATTGCGATTTCTGTTTACCGGCTCACAGAACCTAAAAAACTGGCTAATGCAGGGATATCCCTCTCTCCATCCCTTTGTGTCTTTTCTTTATCAAATTCCTATATTCTGACACATATTAAACATTTATTTATTTCCTGATAGTTACATACTTGTGGTGTGTGATCTAATCATTTAAATCTTAGTCTCTCTCATTCCTCCTTCCGACTATTTTTCCCATAATTATTTTTCAACTTTCAAGATAGACCCCCACACACACTTTTTTTTTTAAAAGACAACTGTATCTGCAACAAAGACACAGACTGACTTGAAAGGTAGTAGAAACTGGCAGTGACTATATTTATCCATTTATTTGGTTAGATTTGTCTATTAGAGCCCTAGCATTCAGTTCCTCCTTCTATAATAATTGTCATACTCAATAGTATCCCTTGTTCTTATTACCATTGTCCTGAATATAGGTTTTCAGCTTATGCATTATGAAGATAGCATCTACTGGACTACTCATGCAAATCCCTCTTCAGTAAATATCCATTCTGTTGGTTTTATTCCTCTTGAACCCCTGACAAACATAAATATTTTTAGTTAGTTCCTCATACCTGAGCCTCTCTATATGGCATGATTACATGGTATGTACCAGATATTTCCATTACAATGATCTCTGCCAGCTCTCTTTGCCTCCTTTACCATCACAAATAATTTCTCAATTCCTGAGCCCAAATAATTAAGTTCTCTCTGTTGTTTTTCTTGGGTATTTTGGTGTACCAATTCCAACATTATTAATACAATTGGCATGCAATTCAAACTCAGGTGTTTGTATTTTCATACTCCTCTCTCTGCTCTATTTTAGGCACTTCAACTCTTACTGCACTTGAACTGAGTATTTCTCTTTGTTAAACTTATCAGCAAATTTGCATAAGCATTGCTCCCCTTAAACAGAACATCTTGAAAATAGCATTCTGCTTTACATTTTTTGTTGTTTTTTTATTGGATATTTTATTAATTTACATTTCAAATGTTATCCTCTTTCCAAGATTCCCCTCTGGGAAGTTCCTATTACATTCCCCCCTCACTGTACTTCTATGAGTGTGCTCCCCCACCCGCCTACACACTCCCGCCTCCCTGCCCTGGCAGTCCCCTACACTGGAGCATTGAGCCTTCACAGGATCAAGGGCTTTCCCATTAATGTCCGACAAGGCCATCCTCTACTACATATGGGGTTGGAGCTATAGGTTGCTCCATGTGTACTCTTTGATTGGTGATTTAGTCCCTGGAGCTCTTCCAGTCTGGTTGGTTGATATTGTTGTTTATCCTATGATGTTACAGACCGCTTCAGCTCCTTCAGTCCTCTGTATAAACTAATATCTATCACGCACTTTCCTTACCCTACATTCATTTAAGCTATGTTTTGTCATCTCTTAACATTTGACAGCTCCTCATGAGATCTTTTTTGCTCACCATCTGATGCTTTGTGATATATTTTCTCACACTTGAATGCAATCTAGCCCATAGCCTATCATGCCAGCATATTCAACATGCAGATGTTCTTCAGATGTTTCTTGAAATCTCTTACTTTGTTCTGAAAGTTCCAGATCATAATTTTATAAGATACTCATCTGATTCTTTGGTAATAATTTTCTTGCCCAAGGGACACAGATAACATCCTGGATTAGCCTAGCAGAAACAATACCAGGGATTCCTTCTACGGAGTAATGTTTGATAATGATTGGTTCCTTTACTTGGCATTTTATTTGTATACATTTATTCTATACCTACAAAAACACATTCTATCTACTTGTCTTGTTTTAACTTGGCATTTATTGGGCAGGAACCTTGAAGCCATATGTAAAATTCTGTATCTTGCCTTGCTTTCTTCTCTTCATTTTCACATGCTTTGAAGTTTCTGTCTTGAATGAAAAAAATAATCATCCTTAATGGCATGATGCTACATTATGCCTTTCTTTTCCTTTTAAAATTGAGTGAAGACAAGAGAACAATGAATATATAGGACAGAAGGAGAAAGTTTCTTTGCATATTATATTGCTAATTATAAGGATAGATTAAATAGTATAGGTCCAATTTTTTTTTTAAGGAAGTGAGGACTACAAAGCTGAGATTTGCTCATCTACTACCTTACATTTTTCTGTATAGTATGTTAGATTATATGTTGATGTTTAGAGTAGAACATGGTAAAGATTGCTAAACCTTCAGATGGTAACTGTGAGGAATTAGAAAATCACATGACCAAACAATACTGACACTCAATGGAAACACTGAAGGTCTTGATTTTAGGATGTACATGTAATGTTTACTTTTCCCATGAATGTATTTTTAGTATTCAGCCAGACAAATACTGAATAACCAGTGATTCAGAAGCTGGAGGTTAAGTTGAATTATAATGCTAGGAGACAAGGAGAAAAGTAAAGGTACTAAGAGCTGTGTTGTGCAAAAATGTGAAGTACAAAACATCTGTTATGTACTATGCTATAAAAATGTTTCAATTTTCAGGCAGGTTGTAGAAACTGTATCTTGTTCAATAGGTTTTACAAGCAGCATTGAATGACCTCAGTCATCCTTAAATTAACACTAGAACACAACTGAATGTTATTCTCTTTTACATCTTTTGTGACTTGTTTGTAGCCCAAAAGAAGTACCAAAACATTTCCATAGGTTTTCCCTCTATGGCTTAATTTATGTTTTTTTAGTTATTTCTAAGAATTTTTCTTTTACCTGCTCCTTTTATAGTCACAAAAGCCTTGGATTTGGTTCTTCCTCATTTTTGATAACATCCATCCTTGCTAGGTACGCATCATCTCAATCCATACGGTTGAGCAAAATACATGGCTGGGCTGTGTAAGAGGATCTCCTGACACAAATAATTCTGCTATAATGTAGCATAACTGACAGCAATGAGTCTTCTCAAGTTCTTTTCTCTACATCTCTCCCTCTCCCCCTCGCCTTTCTCCTTTCCCCTTTCCCTCCTCCATCTCTTTCTCTCCCCTCTGTATTTGTAGTCATGGTGTACACACGTGTCTGCATGTGGAGGGCATAGGTTGATATTGAATGTCTTTATCAATAGGTCACACCTTATTTTCTTAAGACAACAACTCTCCTTGAACTTGTAGCTCACCAATTTCTATAGAAGTTCAGGCAAGTGAGATCAGGGATGCTACTGTTTCTGCCCAGAACTCAGCACAGAGACTACAGATATATGCTTTCCTGTTTATTTCCACTGATGCTAGGAATCTGAATTCATGTTGTCAAGCTTAAACAGCAAACACTTTACTTAATCAGCCATTTGCACAGTTCTCTCAAATTATTCTCTCATAGAAATCAGTCTTTCTCCTTTTATTAAGTAGGTAATGAATACTTTTGTCGAGGCTTGTGTCAGAGTCTGAAATACTGCTTCAAGTAGTATCTTTTTACTCCAAAAGCCATTTGAGTGATTTTAATTATTATTTAATTATTAGTGGCTATTTTACAAAAAGACAATAACCCTGTGGTAATAACACAGGGCTAATTGTTTATGATAAAACACAGAGAGACACACACACACAGATACACACAAATGAATGGTACTTCTTAAAATAGTTCCCAACAATTGATAAATGTATAAAAGCTAGCTACTGAGAAATGGTAGGATTACAATTTTTTAATCTCTTATAAAGGAAACTAATTTATTATGGTTAATGCTTAATAAAATTTAAATTCAGTTCAGTATTTATCTTTCAAGCTCTTAGAGAACTGCTATATTACAGAAAGTATGATCTCCCTTAAATAAAAAGACAAGGGCACAATATTGAGGGTATCAAAGATACAGAGCAAGAGAAGGATGTGGCTAGGGGGAAGGCTGCCCAATTGGCAAAGGTAAAACCAAAGCAGCTGTTTGGTGAATGTTTTACTGTAAAGAGTGAGTTGATTTGGATTCAAGTCAGAAATCAAGTGCATTTTTTGAAGAGATATAATCAGAGAACTAAATCAAAAACTGTATTTATCAAGAATTGGAGTCCTGAAATTTTGCAGCAGTGAACAATCCAAGTACCAATAAGTGACCAGTCCACACTTATTTTGGGGAAAGTAAACTCTAGGATTTTGTAGAGTTACAAGCATTATAAACTCAATGTTATTTTCTTTGATTCAAATGCTGATCACTTTCAAGAAAGCCATGACACTTAGTTCAGATGTAGGTATCAAAGTGCTGTTTGCAAAAGCATAAGAATAGGGCTGGATATAACTTCACCTGACAAGTAGCCATGTTTGTCCCTTTTAACTTTGTCAGTAAGCTAATGGTTCTACTCTTGCCAATAAGCTTTAATTGCAACTACCAATGGATACTATGAATTCTACATTTTAAAGAAGAATCCAGAATGCAATGAAACTCTCAGATTTGGAAGCATACAGAATTCTTATATTTGAATATCTGGCTAAATCTACTTTTGCATTTATTATTGTTGCTCTAAGTTTGATCTGAGTATATTATTAATATTCTGTGTATTACTTTCCTTCTTTATTAGGTGGAATAACTTACAGTAATCAAGCAAGTGATAAATAGATTAATCCTACCCAGCACTGAAGAGATTCATTCCATTATGTTTCGGAACACATGGCAGCAAATAGTGAAGCCGTAGTGCCATGAACAGAAACTATAGGCAATTAGAAAGCTTCAAGGCCTGACCCCAATGATATATTTTCTCTGGTTATGCTTCACCTCTTTTATTTTAATTTTATTGGTTATTTTATTTATTTGTATCTCAAATGTTGTCCTCCTCTTCTATTATTTTATAATATTTAATTTTATTTACGTGTATGTTTATGTATGTGTGTATTCATGTGCAGCCATACAGGGTAGCAATGGATTCCTTGGAGTTCTAGGGATGATTTTGAACAGCCATGAGTATACTGGGGGCTAACCTCAGGTCTTTTACAAGAGCAATACACAGTTTTAACTCCAGGCCTGAGGTTTCACCTTTTAAGGGTTCTACAACCTTCACAAATAATGCCACTAGCTGGGACCCAAGTATTCAAATACAGAACCTCATGAAGGATATTATAGACTGAAATTATAGAACACATTTGAATTAAATTTCAGAACTATACAATATTTAATACTATGTGAAAAAATGGTTTTGTACAGTGAAAAATTATTTGTTACAAAGAAGATTCAAAGATCCCCTCTATTCTAATCATTGTCCATCTTTTGCTCAACTCATTGAAGCCCTCTCTATAAAAATATACCCCCATCTCACAGTAGTATTACCTGGAGGCTAATAAATCCACATAACATGTTGTAGTTACTTAGTTTTAAAATATTTCATGCAAATGGTTTTGTAAATACACATACCATTTAGTTTTCTATTACTTAATGTGATTAAAACAATACATATTTTTCCAGTCTGAAAAGCATTGTAATTTGGAGACAATCACAAAGAAAACATGGACATATTTTCCTTAATTTATTGGTTTGACATAGATTACATGGTTCAGTCTGTAAAGTGTATAAATTTATTCAGATTTACATACTACTTGTATCATAATTACTTACATTAAGAATACTAATTTTGTGTGGGCTTTATTTTCACATTGTATATTTTAATCAAAACAAACAGCATTGTGAAGTTCAGACTATAGCTATTGACTTTTTAAGGTTAATTATTTAGAGTGATTTTATAAAAAATATATATATTTGTCATTTGTCATTTTGTAGTTCTGCTAAACTATGTTTATTGAACATACAGCTATTAAACGCCAAATGTATTTATCCCAGGAAAACTATCTCCAATTTGGCATAGCCCAAATTTTCTTACTTTCAGAATTTTCTGAGCTTGTATGTAGTAGTACTTGTGAAGTTACAGATATCAGCTACTTTGTGTTTTCTATGATTTTGCATAGAACGAATAATTAGTGTAGAGCAATGAGAAAAAAACACAGTAGAAAGATACAGAAAATGTTTTCAACAAAGTTAGAGAAAAATATTTTTCTAACTTAAAGAAAAAGATTCCTATAAAGGTAAAAGAAGCCTACAGAACACCAGGTAGATTGAAGTAGAAATGAAAGTTCCCTTTCTACCTTATAAAACAAGCATACAGAACAAAGGAAGAATAATAAAAGCTACAATGAAAGAAATACAAATAACATATAAACACAGACCTGTTAGAATTACACCTGACTTCTTGATGGAGACTCTAAAATCCAAAAAGCTTAAAGTGATGTGATGCAGACTCAAGAGACCACTAATGTCAGCCAAGACTATTAATTTCAGCACATCTTTCGATCATTGTGTATAATGAAAGTAAGATATTCTATGATAAAGCAAAATTAAAAAAAAAATCTATCTAAAAAGCTAGCCCTACAGAAGTCGTTAGAAGGAATACTCCAACTAATAAAGGTTAACTATACTTAATGTTTTGATTATTATGTGGAGAGTAGTGTTTTTTTTTTTTTTTTTCCAATCTATTTGGTGTTCTGTAAGCTTCTTGTAAATTTATTGCCAACTCTTACTCTAGGTTGGGAAATTTCTTCTGATTTATTTGAAGGTGCTTTCTGGCCCTTTGAACTGGAAATCTTTACCCTCTACTTTTCCTATTATTCCTAAGTTTGATCTTTTCATAGTGTCCAAATTTCCTGGATGCTTTGAGTTAGGGACATTTCACATTTGGTATTTTCTTTTACCTATGTATCCAATTCTTCTATAGTAACACACTCACAAACCTTTCAACCCAAAATTTGTTCAGTCTAAAAAAAATGCAGGGATGGAACAGAGACTTAGGGAAAGGCCAACCAACACATAGCTCAACTTGAAACCCATCCCATGCGCAACCACCAATCCATGACATTGTTAATGATACTCTGTTATGCTTGCAGACAGGAGCCTAGCATAACTATCCTCAGAAAGGCTCTATTCAACACCAGACTGAAACAGATGCAGATACTTATAGCTAAACATTAGAGAGAGGTTGTTTACATTTATGGAGAAATTGGGTAAAAGATTCAAAGCCATGAAAGGAAGAAAACCCTACAGGAAGAACAACAGAGTCAATTAACCTAGACCCCTAGGAGTTCTCAGAAACTGAGCCATCAACCAATGCATGTGCACAAGCTGAAATAAGGGCCCCAGCACATATGTAGCAGACATGCAGCTCAGTCTCCATGGCTACCATGTCCGGCCTACTGGGAGAGGATACACCTAATGTGGCCCAGACATAGTGATTCTGGTTAGGGGGATACCCAGGACAGACCTCACCCTCTCAGAGAAGGGGAGGAAGAATTGGGGAAGTGACTTAATGAGGGTGGGACCGGGAGATAGGGCAGCATTTGTAAATAAATAAATGAATAAATAAATAAATAAATAAATAAATAGATTAACTACATTAATAAAATAGCAGAGAATAAGGAATGTCATATCATAAAAATTTAAAGAAGGAAAACCTACACACACCACCACCAGCAGCTACACTACCGCCACCAACAACAGCAAAAACAAGAAAACATCGTGAATAAAGAATAATTGGTCATTGATATTTCTCATATCAGTGGTTTAATTCCCCAATAAAAGTCAAGAAACACATCTCAATATCAAGAGTATACATTACTTTAGGGTAAAATTTTGGAGAAATTACTTACTATGGCAAATGACCCTACAAAGAAAACTGTTTTAGCAATTTTAATATCTAAGAAAAAAGGTTTCACACCACAACTAACCAAAAGAGATAGGGAAGAACACTAAATACTCATTAAAGGAAAAATACATCAAGAAGACATTGCATTTGTCATAACACAATGGCATTTCAAGTTTGTAAAAGAAATATTTCTACAAGATTAATCACATATTAACCCTCACATACTGATAGTGGGAGACTTCAATACCCATCTTTAACAAACACACCTGTCATTCAGATGAAAACTAAACAGAAGGACATAACGTATATTACAAACCAAAGAGTCCTAACATATTTAGATGAAATTTCACCCAGACAAAACAGATTATACTCTTTTTCTATTAACTTGATAAACCTTTCTCCAAAATTAACCACATACTTGACACAAAGAATGTCGCGTCTGCCTTGACCAGCAATTAAGACACAACACGGTCGGATCCTTCTCAGTCAGCTTTATTGCAGGAAGGACTCTTGACTTATGGACGGGGACAGGGATCCGGACAGGGTCCGGGACCAGGACGGGGACCCCAAGCAGCAGAAATGAGCTGCTGATTTAACTGCCCAAGGCAGGTTGGTTTTCTCTCAGGATAGGTTAAGCTGATAATACCTCATTAGCATAAGCCCGCTCGGGAGGGGCAGGAAGCGGACACATGCACAAAGGACTTGTTTACCAGTTTAGCTGATCTGGCCACGCTGGAAGCCAGCTGCCTACATTGTCAGGTGCTAGTCGTAAGACTTTGCAACTGTCCCAGGTGCTATCTTAAACATGGCTGCCTACAAAAGAAAGTCTCAACAGATACAAAAAATTGAAATGACTCCCTTCATCCTATCATATCAAAATTCAAAACTGGATATCAACAACAGAATCATACAAACAAACAAAATATCCTACCAATTCATGGACACTGAACAACTGTCTATGGAATGAAAAATGGGTGAACACAGAAATAAAAAAGAAACTAAATACTTTATAGAATATAATTTAATTGAAAACAATGATTATCCAAACATATGGGACAAAATGAAATTGATGATAAGAAGAAAGTTTACTATACTAAGAGCCCACTTAAAAATCTGATAGAAATATCTCATATTAGCAACTTAACACCACATATAGAAAGCTCTAGAACAGAAGAAATAGTCAAACATAAAATGAGTACATGTTAAGAAATAAACAAACTCTGGGCTGAAATAAATAAAATAGAAACAACAATACAAAGAATTAATAAAACAAAGAGTTGGTGTTTTAGAAAATCAAATAAAAAACCCATAGCCAAACTAAATAAAAGGCAGAGGAGAATATTTAAATTAATGAAATCAGAAATGGGCATAACAACAGACATTGAGAAAATCCAGAGATTCATAAGACATATTTTAAAAACCTGTGCTCTACCGCATCAAAATAGATTAATTTTCTTGAAAACTTCCACTTACCAAAGTTAAATCAAGATCAGACAAATAGTTTAAATACACCTGTAACTTCTAGTGAAATAGAAATAGTCATTAAAAGTCTCCCAGCCAAAAAGAAAGCATAGGCTATATGAGTTTAGCTCACTATTCTATCTGAATTTTAACAATTTAATTCCAATAGTCCTAAAATTATTTCAGAAAATAGAAAAAGAAGGAATATTGTACAATTCATTTTATGACTCCACATTTGCCCTGATACTCAAACTACATAAAGACTCAACAAAGGAAGATAATTGCTGACCAATATCTTTTATGAACATTGACATGAAAATACTCAAAAAACAGTTGGAAACTAAACACATTTAAAAAGTTTATCCACCATGATCAAGTATGCTTCATCCCAGAGATTTGAGAATAGTTTATTACACAAAAATCAGTAAATTTAGTTTGCTATATAAACAAACTGAAAGAAATAAAACAGCAGATCATCATTAGATGCATAAAATGCCTTTGACAAAATCCAACACCCTATCATGATAAAAGTCCTGAAGGGATTGAGCATACAAGAGACATATCAAAACATAGACAATTTACAGGAAGCCATGTTCTAGTCTCTTTGGTAAGGGAAGTTACTCTGCAGGCTTCCAAGATAGAAACATGGACACCAATCCAGCCCTAAATACTTCATATTAAATG
The DNA here is from genome assembly GCA_021653895.1 of Mastomys natalensis. Lineage (NCBI taxonomy): Eukaryota > Metazoa > Chordata > Mammalia > Rodentia > Muridae > Mastomys > Mastomys natalensis. The sequence continues at coordinate 1,013,980 of JAJTUV010000420.1, read as the reverse complement.
TTGTCCTGTTGGCAAAATATACTCTGTTACGGTGGCACAGAACTTCTAAGAGTACCCAAACAATGTGTGATTTGAAATAGACCCACTCCATGATAAAGAACCCACACCTGACACTACCTGAACAACTAAGAAACAAAAACTAGATAGCTCAGATACCTACTGTAAATCCAAACAGTACTGGTCAAAACAAATGAATAAAATTATTCATAAAGACATTCTCAAAATACTCATAAATGCCTATCCAATCATCATCAGAAAGGCTTCCTCCAGTAGCAGTTGAGAACATATGCAGAAACCCACAGGCTGACTTCTTGCAGAGAGGGAGAATCTAAATTTAAGGTCTCTGTCAAATCCCTTCCCTCATAACTCAGGGAATCCTTCAGAAGAGGAGGTAAAAAGATTGCAGGAGCCAGAGAGAATGAAAGTATACCAGGAGAACAAACATCTCTGAATCAACTAAGCAAGGAATACAAAAACCTGTTCTCTTCTAATGATAAACAGAAGTAGAATGAATCTGGAGGGCAGATGAGATGGAGAAAAATTGAGAGGAAGAGAGAAAGAAAACTATAATCGAATATAGTTTATAAGGAAAGAATCTATTTCATTAAAAGAAATTACGCTTAACATTTTATATAGTAGTTATGTTACTAAAATCAATCCTATAAAATTTATAAAATTTTCTGTTCTATCATATTTACATATTATATCATTTCAGTTTGTAATTGTGAAGACATGAGGCAATATAAAGGTCTTTCAACAGAAGAGTTAACTTATAGCATACCCTTACAATTGATTATCAAGAGTGTATTAAAATTAAGCCAGTAATGCAGAAGTAATAGAAGCTTAATTAAAAATGTTTATAAAGAAGGCAAATAATGATTAGAGTAAATGTCTTCTCACAGATAAGTATATATCTTAAAACACATGCTTTTAAAATGTATAGTTATATGTGTGTATATGTATGTAGTCATGTTGAATAGGACTGACTACCAGGGTGACAGTATGTCTAACCTTTCATTCTCTGACACACATCATTAAGGGTGTAAAATAATTTTTCATTATTTGATTACTTTCACTGAATTTTTTAAAATTATTTCAAGATACATAATTATTGTAGCTAGAAACTAAAAAATATTCTTGGAATTAAAATAATGTAGAATTAAAATGCTTATTTTATTATTCATTTATGTATAGATATTCTGAAAATGTACCTGAAGCAGCTTGCTCTGTTCCCCAACGATGGTCTTCATACACATTCCATCATTTCTTTACCCTTTAATCAAAATATACATAATTACAAAGGCTTCCATCTACTAATATATGCCAACTGCAAAATACTGGCTTGCCATCACAGAGTTGTTCTGTAACTCATGGGATCCTCTCTAGAGGGCATGGAAAGTATCACATTAGCTCCATTGTACAAATGTCAAATCCAAGTCAGGAAGGTAAACAACTTCCCCACAGTCACATGGTATAAGCCATTTTACTTTCTTTTCTACAATTGGATTAGAAAACAAAAGATACTTGACACTGAAAAGTATGAGGCCATGTTTCTATGATGTAAGATATGTTATTTATTTTTATTTACTAGCATGAAATGATATATAACTTAGGCAAAACACTATCAATTTGTGGTTAAATTATTAACAGATGTATAATAGTCATATCTAATGCAAAGTCTGCCAACTCTCCAGTGGCTCTCCATATCCTTTAAAATGGCTATTGCTACAACTGTACTTTTCATTCCAATTAGGACATGTAATAGTTGATTTAAATTCAGCATATGGAGAATGAGGCCTTTATTGGGTATCTGAGATTGGTTTCCACAAAGAGTAAAATGAACTAACCAGCTTCACATTGATAGAAGGGTTTAGAATAAAGGAAGCAGCATGTACAGCTGGAGCTAATTACAAATTTGGGCTTCACTTTTGTTAACAGCAGACTAATGTTTGCATACCAAGCATTTGTTGTAAATAAATAGCTTTAATAAGTGGGGGGGAAGACAGTAAGCAACACAATGCCAGGGGTAATTACAGCTATGTTTACCAAAGCCACAAAAGCAGTGTATAATTATCTTAATATGAAAAATGAAGAGGATCTCATATTTTAAGCTCTTTATCAGGAATAATTCTAACATGTGAATAGTCTACTACTTGAACAGTTGTCTGAGGCTGACTTAATTTTTCTTGATATGCTACTTTATGAAATGCATGAATACAAAGTGATGTGGCTTCAATGAAAAGATGCTTATCTATGAAAAAAGACACTTGAAAGCACTCTTGATCATGCATTTACACCTTGTTCCAGTAATGATGTACCAACAGAAAGAAGGATGCTATTAAAGAGCCTTTGAGAGATGGTTCATTTCAAATTAGACTCCATGCAAAAACATATTATCACATTCCCTCTTCCCAAAACAAAAACAGTTTTTATTCTCTCATGATATCAGCAGAAGAGAGATTTAGAATTGTATCATATGACCTAAAGTCACCAAATACGCCATCACACCGAGTATGGAACAACCTAAATTATTTACTTAATTCTTTGAATTAGCCTCTATTGAGAGATGTGACTCTGATTATTAAATATCATGCTAGCAATCAGTACTCACCTGCACTGAATATTCTGATAAATAAAATCCAACACAGTGATCACCAAGTTAATTACTAGCTACACAAAAATCCACATACAAGCATTTGTATCAGATTTATTACTTAATTCTAGAACTTTGGATCCCCCATTATATTTTTAACTGATAAAGAGATTCTGGTGTATCAATAGAAGATTTTTTTTCTGTGAGCAGAAGATATAAACTGTTTTTCATTGAAATGATAGGAAGGAGTCTTAAATGGATGTCTTCAAATGAAATGGGATATTCTGAGAGACTATGTGCTGTTTGACTTCAGCCATATGACATTTTGCACAAAGGAAAAACTTATGACAATAGAATGTTCAGCTTTGCTGGTTCCAGTTCTGCAGAGAAAAGATAAGAGAAATAAGAGAAGTGCATCCAAAGCAAGTGGGTATGATGCTGCAGTTGATACTAGGATTTATAGACTTTATGTGCCAGAATTCTGTAGTAAGTGAAACACAAACAGTACATCATAGTGCCTGCTACGGATTATAGAGATAAGACATTGATAAAGGTCATCACCATGGCAAGCATAGTACACTAAAGCAGGATGTTAACACAATGACATGTGGGCAGGAGAGAGGATATAGCCAATTCTTTAAATCTCTAATAAATGATTACCTAAATGTTCTATAAAATTGAAGTCTGAATAGAATATATATTTATTGGACCAAGTGGGAGGAGAAGAGGAGAAGATGTAGTGGGAACGAATATAGGAACAGACAGCAAAATTAACAGGTATTAGAGGAATAGTGCAACCTAACACAGTAGAAACTTTCTAAAAATATTTACATATATAAAACCAATCTAAATAAAATTGCTAAATTATGTAGAAGACACAATTGGCCAATTCTTGTCATTAAATGAAGCATCGAATACCAGGTTTGGGTTGTATGTAAAAGACTTGTTGGCCAAAGGAGAACTATGTAAATTTCCAGACAGCCCATGCTGTTGCCAAGGCAATGAAATAGGTTGCTCTCATTGACAGCAAAGTGTCATTGTTGAAGACAACACCTATACAACTCTGTTGAACATGGAGTTTTCAGGCTTTTGCCTATGTAGAGGATTTATCTCTGTGTTCTGGCATCCTTGTTGGAGGACGATACTCTGCAAAATATCAAAAGGGATCATAAACACCAAGTCACCCACAAACTCTTTTTATCTACAATGGTGTCCTGTTTGGAAAATATGCTATGCAATGGTGGCACAAAGCTTCTGGAAGTAATCAATCAATAACTGATATGACTTAAAGTACACTCAATGAAATGGTATACTCAACACAGATTGGGTGACCAAGAACCTAAGACTCGATAACTCTGGGTAAAACCAAATATGACTGATCAAAAAGAAATGTAGAGATGAAATGACTTCTTCTGAAATTCTGCTATACTCATAGGTAAGTGTCTTGTTTAACTATTATCAGAGAAGCTTCCTCATGTAGAAGACAGGAATAAATATAGAGACCCACAACCATGCATTATGCAGTGAATGAGAGACTTTGGAAAAACTTAGCCCTAAGTGGAATGTCTCCATTAAGTCCTTCCCCTTAGAACTCACAAAAAACTGTGACACAAGAGGCAGAAAGAATATAAGAGCCAGAAGAGATGTAGTATATCAAGAAAACAAGGTCCTCTAAATCCTCACAGAGACTGAAGAATTATGAACAGGAAGTTCACAGGTCTGTACCAGGTCTTTTGCATTTATATTATAACTTCCAGTTTAGTGTTTGATGTGACTCCTGAGTGTTTAACCTAGTGGGTCTCTGATTCTTGTACCTCCTCTTGGCTATTTTTCTTCTGTTAGGTTGTCTTATTTAACTTTGATGCAATAGTTTTTGTTTTAGCTTATATTTTATTTTGTTTTATTTTTAAAAAGAGGAATGAATGAATGAATGAATGAATGAATGAAACCTAGTGTCTAGGGTGTAGAGAGCCACTATGTGCTGCACCTGAGGATGGTGCTGGCTGAGAATGCTCCTTGTGGTAAACAAGTCCTCATTTGGCTATACAGCTGTGCAGGGGCAGGGAACGGTCATACATGGACGTATAGAGAGTTGATACGTGGCATATGCTCATTGGCCTTTGCTTAGATATAAGCCTGGTCCCGGGGGTAGGTGGGGCTGCCACCACCAGAAAGCTACAATCCTGAGTAAACTGCCTTAAGAAGGAACTTTGTTGTCTTGCATCTAATTTCTTGCTGGCCAGGAAGGGCACCGGACACTAGGGTAAAAGTTAAGACCTGAAATATTATGTATACCCTCTGGGAGAGATAAAATCAGTTTTTCTTAATAGAACGACACTGAGTATATCAACCACTCTAGGCCAGGTCTCATATTATGGTAGAATTGAGCGACAAACAACAGACACTACATTTTGTGTGTGTGTGTGTGTGTGTATGTATGTGTGTGTATGTATGAGTGTGTGTGTATGTGTGTGTGTGTGTGTGTGTATGTGAGCATGTGCATGTTTTTATTTGATTACAGTTTGTTTGTTGCTGGGTGGTTTTGTATTTTGATTTTTAAGTTTTTCAGACTTTGTTGTATTGGATTTTCTTTTAGAAAAAAATAGAAGTTCAAGACAAAAGGAGGGTGACAGTATCTGGTAGGACTTGAGGAAGAGGTAAAATATAATCAAAATATATTTAAATTTTTCAAATAATAAAAATGTAATAATAAGTATAATATATATATATTAAAGATAATAGAAGTTGAGAATTTACAAGTTAATTCAGAAAAAATCATTTTGCAAGTATATTTATATAAAATCAGTTTGAAATAAATTTTGCCTAGATGTGCTCAAAGTTTCTTCCTAACTTCATATTTAATATTTTTTAAATTACCAAAACTATCATTGTTTAATACAGTAAGTGTGATCACTGACAGGCAGCTTATTGCTAAGATGGTTATTTCAAGACAAAAGCTCAACAGAACCAAGAGTAAATTTTTTATTTTACTGGTTTTCTTTGTCCCAAGGGGACAAAGGAGGTCACACACTGAAAATAACTGAGCTATAGCTTAGATACCACTTCAGTGATGTGAAATATGATTTTAGTTGTACTAGTAGCATAGGAGCAAATCATATAAAGGTTAAAATTCCGAGATCATTCCTAACAGGGACAGTCCTATACTGTGATCCCAAACACCATACAAAACCAAATAGTGATTATAAAAGAGGAGAAAACTTATATTTATGGAAACAAAGTATTACAATAATGGAATAAACTTTCAAGTTAATTACTAGTAAAGAATCTGATAAAGGACAATTCTACTTATTCACAAGTAACCTATGAAACAGCTGCAGTAATAGGCTGCCACTGACTGACTAAGTTACTAGGCTAGATAACCAATGTATTTATTTGGCCTATAAAACAACATTATTAAATTATTAAAACAGTATTCTTTTAATATCAGTACTTTATTTTTTTTTAAATCAAAGCGTAATTTTTACTTATTTACATAGGAGTTACAAACACAAAAAGGCAGGATGTGGGGAAAGGGATGACACCAGTGCATAGGTGTTCAGAGGGAGTACAGATATCTTTCAGAACAGGGTATCGGTTGGGTGAAGGTTCAGGGGACAAGTCACTATGACTCTGCTTATGATTCCCTTGTCCTTATCTAACTTGGTACTATCCACCGAGGCTACCTATTTATAAGATCTATGACTACTCAGGCTGGTAAATTTTCAAAGAGCTGCCTGTTTACAATAGCTTAAAGTCATCTGTTTCAGTGTTTTTCCACAGAGACCCAAGACTTTGTGTTAGCATGTATACATGTCAGGCCTATGGCTGATTTTAGGCCTATGGATGATTTTAGTCCCTCAGTGTATAAGCAGGGTTGCCCCTGACATCTCCTCCCTTCTCTAACAGGTTATGATGAATGCTATGTAGAAAATAATGTAGTTTGCAAATCATAACACTCGAGACCAGCTAACTGAACAGAAAAAAGATATGAGTAACTGTACTAATGCAATAAAATGATGCTTTTTGAACTTGTAAAATGAGGACTAACAAAAACAAATTTACTTTGATATTTTGTATTGTAACTTGACTAGAAATAAATTCTAGGACAATAGCAACAACAAAAAGAAATGAGGTACAGAACTTGAAGAAGAAGAAGAAGAAGAAGAAGAAGAAGAAGAAGAAGAAGAAGAAGAAGAAGAAGAAGAAGAAGAAAAGATTTCTCAACTGAGGAATCTCCAATGACTGAGAAGCACCTAAAGAAATGTTCAATATCCTCAGTCATCAGAGAAATGCAAACTAAAACAACCCTGATATTCCACCTCACACTAATCAAATGGCTAACATCAAAAACTCAGGTGACAGCAGATGCTGGTGAGCATGTAGAGAAAGAGGAACACTCCTCCATTGCTGGTGGGATTGAAACCTGGTACAACTATTCAGGAAATCAGTCTGGCAGTTACTCAGAAAATTGGACTTAGTTCTATTCGAGGACCCAGATATACTACTCCTGGGTATGTACCCAAAAAGATACTCCAACATATAACAAGGACATATGCTCCACTATGTTCATTGCAGACTTATTTATAACAAAGAAGATGCTGGAAACCACATAGATCTCCTTCAAAGGAAGAACTGATCTAGAAATTGTGGTACATTTACATAATGAAATACTTCTCAGCTATTGAAAACAATAACTTCAAGAAATTTGCAAGCAAATGGATGGAACTAGAAAATATCATCCTGAGTGAGGTAAACCAATCACAAAAGAACACACATAGTATAAAAAGCTGATAGCTGGATAAAACTAGGAATACATAAGACTATTGTTAAAGGTGCTGCTTCCCTAATTTCTTTCTCAGCTAGTATATCTTTAAGTAGTGGAAGGCTACTGATTTTTTGAGTTCATTTTATATCCAGTCATTTTGCTTAAGTTGTTTATCAGATGTAGGAGTTCTCTGGTGAAAGTTTTGAGGTCATTGAAGTATACTATCATATCATCTACAAATAGTGATATTTTGATTTGCTTTCCAATTTGTATCCCTTTGACCTCCTTTTGTTGTGTAATTGCTCTGGCTAAGAATTCAATTACTATATTGAATAAGTAGGGAGAGAGTGGGAAGCCTTGTCTACTCCTTGATTTTAGTGGTATTGCTTGAAGTTTCTCTACTTTAAGTTTGGTGTTGGTTACTTGTTTGCTGTATATTGCTTTTACTATGTTTAGGTATGGGCCTTGAGTTCCTGTTCTTTCCAAGACTTTTAGCATGAAGGGGTGATGAATCTTGGCAAATGCTTTCTCAGCATATAGTGAGATGATTGTGTTTTTTTTTTCTTTGTATTTGTTTATATAGTGGATTACGTTGATGGATTTCCCTATATTGAACCATCCCTGCATTCCTGGGATAAAGCCACTTGATCATGATGAATGATTGTTTTGATGTGTTCTTGAATTCAGTTTGCAAGAATTTTATTGAGCATTTTTGCATTCATATTCATAAGGGAAATTGGTCTGAAGTTTTCTTTCTTTGTTCTGTCTTTGCGTGGTTTAGGTATGAGTGTAATTGTGGCTTCATAGAATGAATTGGGTAGTGTTCCTTCTGTTTCTACTTTGTGGAACAGTTTATAGAGAATTGGCATTAGGTCTTCTTGGAAGGTCTGATAGAATCTGCACTAAAAGCATCTAGTTCTGGGATTTCTTGGTGGGGAGACTTTTAATGACTGCTGCTACTTCTTTAGTGGTTATTGAACTATTTAGATGGTTTATCTTATCCTGATTTAACTTTGTTGTCTGGTATTTTATATGAAATTGTCCATTTCATCGAGACTTTCCAGTTTCATTGAGTATAGGCTTTTGTAGTAGGATCTGATGATTTTTTGAATTTCCTCAGTTTTGTTTGTTATTTCTCCCTTTTCAGTTCTGATTTTTATTAATTTGAAATACTGTCTCTGTGCCCTCTGGTTAGTCTGGCTAAGAGTTTATCTGTCTTGTTGATTTTCTCAAAAAAAAAACAAAACAAAACAAAAAACAAAAACAAAAACAAAAACAAAAACAAACCAGCTCCTGGTTTGTTGATTCCTTGTACAGTTCTTTTTGTTTCTACTTGGTTGATTTCAGTCATGTGTTTGATTATTTCCTGCTGTCTACTCCTCTTGGGTATATTTGTTTCTTTTTGTTCTAGAACTTTCAGGTGAGTTGTCAAACTGCTAGTGTATTTTCTCTCCAGTTTCTTTTCGTAGTCACTTAGAGCTCCGAGTTTTCCTCTTAGCACTGCTTTTATTGTGTTCCATAAATTTGGGTATGTTGTACCTTCATTTTCATTAAATACTAAAAAGTCTATAACATTTTTCTTTATTTATTCCCTGGCCAAATTGTCATTGATTAGAGCATTGTTCAGTTTCCACACATATGTGGGCTTCCCATTGACTTTATTGTTGTTGAAGAATAGCCTTAGTCTGTGGTGGTCTGATAGAATGCATGGGATTATTTCAATTTTCTTGTATCAGTTGAGGCCTGTTTTGTGACCAATTATATGGTCATTTTTGGAGAAGATACCATGAGGTGTTGAGAAGAAGGAATATTCTTTTGTTTTTGGATGAAATGTTCTATAGATAGCTCCTAAATCCATTTGGTTCATAACTTCTCTTAGTTTCAATGTGTCAGTTTAGTTTCTGTTTCCATGATCTGTCCATTGTTGAGAGTAGTGTGTTGAAGTTTCCCACTATTTTTGTGTGAGGTGCAATGTGTACTTTGAGCTTTAGAAAAGTTCCTTTTATGAATGTGGGTTGTAATGACCCGTTCTGTTCCACGTTCGGGGGCCACTATGTCCCGGCCTGAACTGCTGCTCCGGTCTGTCAGTCAGGGTCTAGCAAGAGAGAGAGTGGGGATGGAAGTTCAAGAGATGCAAAGAATGGAGACAAGGCAGAGAGTCTGTTCAAGTCTCTTTTACTGAAAAGAAATCATGAGTATCTATACACTTTACCACGTGCCTTGCAGCCGTGGACAAGCAGGGGAACACAGCTGAAGACACTTAACCACATGTACATTGCAGCTGGAGGCACTATACAACAAAACAAGTATGGGAGGAAAACAAGATGTTTATCAGAGTGTGTTCAGCTGTTGTAGGCTGTTGAAAACAAGTCTCTTGTCAGGGTATATGGCCTGAGATGGCTGCAAAGATGATATCCGCTTTCTGCTAGGAGTCTGCTCCCAACAGTGGGTGCCCTTGAATTTGGAGCATAGATGATCAGAACTGAAATTTCATCTTGGTTGACTTTTCCTTTGATTAGTATGAAGTGTCCTTCCTTGCTTGGAAAATTGTTTTCTAGACTTTTATCCTGAGGTAGTGTCTGTCTTTGTCACTGAGGTGCGTATCCTGTATGCAGCAAAATGTGGGTTTTGTTTAAGTATTCAGTCTGATAGTGTATGTATTTTTATTGGGGAATTGAGTCCATTGATGTTAAGAGACATTAAGGACAAGTGATTGTTTCTTCCTGTGATTTTTGTTATTAGAGGTGGAGTTATGTTTGTGTGGCTATTTTCTTTTGTTTGTTGGAAGAAGATTAGTTTTTTGCTTTTTCTAGAGTATAATTTCCTTCATTGTGTTGGTAGTCTCCCTCTTTTATCCTTTGTAGGGCTGGATTTGAGAAAAGAAAATTTGATTTTGTCATGGAATATCTTGGTTTCTCCATCTATGGTAATTGAGAGTTTTGTTGGGTTTAGTAGCCTAGGCTGGCATTTATGTTCTCTTAGGGTCTGTATGACATCTGTCCAGGATTTTCTGGCTTTTATAGTATCTGTTGAGAAGTCTTGTGTAATTCTGATAGGTAATTCTGGCTTTTATATGTTACTTGATCTTTTTCCCTTATTGCTTTTAATATTCTTTCTTTGTTTATTGTTTTAATTATTATGTGACAGAAGGAATTTCTTTTCTGATCTAATCTATTTGGAGTTCTATAGGCTTCTTTTATGTCCATAGGCATCTCTTTGTTTAGGTTAGAGAAGTTTTCTTCTGTAATTTTGTTGAAGATATATACGGGCTCTTTAAATTGAAAATCTTCGCTTTCTTCTATATATATATTGTCCTTAGTTTTGGTCTTCTCACTGTGTCCTGGATTTCCTGGATGTTTTGGGTTAGGAGCTTTTTGCATTTTGCAGTTGCGTCAATGTTTTCTATGGTATCTTCTGCATCTGAGATTCTCTTTTCTATCTTTTAGATTCTGTTAGTGATGTTTTCATCCATGATTCCTGATCTCTTTCCTAGGTTTTCTTCTATCTTCAGGGTAGTCACTATTGAAATTTCTTTGTTGTTTCTACTTCCATTTTTATATCCTGGTTGATTTTGTTCAATTCCTTCACCTGTTTGGTTCTGTTTCCTTGTAATTCTTTAAGGGATTTTTGTGTTTCCCCTTTAAGGGTTTCTACCTGTTTACCCATATTCTCCTGTATTTCCTTGAGGGAGTTATTTTTGTCCTCCTTAAATTCCTCCATCATCAACATGAGAAGTGATTTTAAATCTGACTCTTGCTTTTCTGGTGTCATGGGCTATTCAGGATTTGTTATAGTCAGAGAAATAGGTTCTGATGAGGCCAAGTACCTTTGGTTTCTGTTGATTTTGTTCTTGGGCTGGTTATCTCTAGTGTTACCTTCATTCACTTTCTCTGACTGGAGCCTACCTGTCCTGTTATCTTGCTTGTGTCAGAACCCCTCAGAGTCCAACTGACTCTGTGATCTTGTGACCCTAAGAACCTGGGTGTTAAAGCTCTGGTGTTCAGGCTGCTTCTGGGACCCTGAAATCCTGATGTGACCATGCTCCTGAGATCCTGTGATCCTATTATCCTATGTACCTGGGTATGTTAGAGCTCCTAGGAGTCCAGCCCCCTCTGGGTGTTCTGAAATTTTGTGCAGAGCTTGCACCCTGGGACTGCTCAGGGCACTGGCACAGACTGGAAGGAGCCCCTGGACATGAGGTAGTTCCTAGGTCCCAGTGGGTCTCAACCACTCTTTGCTTGGAGAAGGGGATATTGCAGCCTCCAGACCTATGATCCTAGGTGTGTTAGAGTTCCTGGGAGTCCAACCACCTCTGGATGTTCTGGAATTGGTTGCAGGTTGATTTCCTTTTTCAACTGTAAATTCAAATATTGTGTTAAACAAAAACATAGAATATGGGCACCCTGTTTGTTCTAGGTAATGAAAAAAATTCATTTTTTCAAAAGTGAAAAGAGTATAACCTAGCATGATGGAATATGTAGTCTCTATTCATATCTTCTGGATATATGTAATGTTGACAGATTTTTAAATATAAAATTGTTATATTTTGTAGAGTTAATCTATTTTGACAATTTTATGTTTTGTACATTATTCTATAATTGTGATATATTATATTTATGGTCTACACACACTGATTCTTCCTTGTGTCCCACATATCAATCCTTCCTGCTTGTTCAAAGCACATGATTCTTTCAATGTTTTACTGAGTTCAGTTTGCTAAGAAGTTAAGATTTTCGCTTCTCTATTGATTAAAAATGATTGCCTACTATATGTCCTTCTTGTTTGGTCTTGAAAGTATGTTAATGCTGACCTCAGAAAAATATTATTTAAAGTGCTCATTGATCTTCAAGTTTTAGAAAAATTGAAAATTATTAATACTATTTTAAAAATTTTAAGTCACTAATTAAATTCTATCATGAAAACTGCTTGTTCTCAACCTCTCTTAGTTAAGGAGAATGATAAATGGAGAGACAAGTAAGAAGACTGTTTGCTATAGCCTTACATAATCATATTAATTTATATTTATGTGACACAATAAACAATCAATCAGGTACACACATAACAATGATATAAAAAGAGATTGTCAACTTTATAGTAGGGTGGAAACTAGGGAAAGACAAGAGGAAATATCTTTGGGAGGTCATGAAGGTAGAATGTGAGTTAATTCTATTTTAATTAAAAATAAATTTAAAATTATTTTCTTAGTAAATTTTTACATCACACCAATTGAGCAAGGAGCAGAAAAACAGTAAGTGCGAACATATCAAATGTTAAACATTCTTTATAGCTAAAAGAGTTAAACAAAAATCAACCAATGGAATGGAAAAAATATATATACAGTTATTATAGCTGAGTTTCAAAAAAACACATAATTAAAATAAGCAATTTGATCATTTTCACAGAGAATGTGTTAGATTGGGCAACAGGTATGTAAGAGATATAATATCACTATTTACCAAAACAGAAATAGAATACTATAGCATACATTTTAGGGTTAATAGCATCAAAAAGTAAGAAATTAGAAATTACCTGAAGAAAATATTTCATAATGATGAAATTATGTCAAAAAAGACTTCTTCTGATGAACTATTTGTATCCTTTCTTTCCATGCTTGGAAATACTTCAGGGATTGCTCTAGCTGCTGAAACACAAGAGTGAATACAGGATAGGCACATGCCAAAAAAAGCTGGGATCAGGTGTTCTGGTTTCATGGATGGAGAGATGGCAGCACCCTAAAACCTTAGCATGTTTATTAGATACAGGTTGAATAGGAGGATGAGATTATTGTTTAGTAGGTTCAGCTAACCTAGGTAGAACCAGTCTTTGCAGGAGAATGGTCTTCAGGCTATAAAAATGTTCAGCAGGGGCAGCTATGGTAGGCAGTTTTTGTTTCGGTTAGCTGCTTATTGGGCCTCTTGGAAGGCAGCCATGATAGTTTCCTGTCAGTAAGCACACCATAGCATCAGCAATAGTATTGGTTCTTGGAGCCTCCTCTTGAGATGGATCCTAATTTGGGCTGGCAACAGGACCTCCTTTCCCCCTAGAATTCTCAATTTTTATCCCTGCAGTTCTTTTAGACAGGAACAATTCTCTGTCAGAGTTTTTGACTATGGGATGGTAATCCCATCCCTCCATTTGTGCCCTGTCTTCTACTGTTGGACATTTCATCTAAGGTCCCTGACTTTAAATCCTGAGAGTCTCTTACCTCCAAGGGTTGTGGTACATTCTAGAGGGTCCCCCCACCTCCCACATCCCAAGGTTGCATATTCACATTTATTCTGTCTTTAAAAGAATGTACTATGGAATGCAAGTGTTAATATATTATGGACTATCAGTGATAAAAAAGCACTGTAAATTTTTCACTGGAAACTTGGAAAGTCAAGTGTGTATCAAATTGGATGTGTTAGGCTATGTAAACCAAAATGGATTTCTTTAGGATCCAAACATTTGCTATCCTGAAGAGTAAAGCATAGTTACCATGAACAGTAAATGCACATGTACTCAACAAATATATGGAAAAAAGATAGCAAAACAAGTGGCTGAGTCATTTCTCATAGAGAATTGCTTACTAAACTTTTGAGATAAAAGATTAGTGCCATTTAAGAAAAGATAAGTACCAAAATGTGTAATACTTTCTTGAGAATGTGCTAGATTCAGGATTGTGTGTAGTAAAGTATTAATCTATGGAAGCCTGCTCCTCATATATTCCCCTATATACAGTAATATAAGAAATTACTACATTGCATGAATAGTATTCTCTATACTGCTGAGGATGTATTAGTCAGGGTTCTCTAGAGAAAGAAACCAATATCGTACCTTCTAATGTTTTCCAAAATAGGGCCAGTAGCAAAGAATTACATGTTCTAAGTACAACCTTATATGCATATTCAAACTGCAATAGAGTGCTATAGGTGTTAATAACAATACTATGTTGTCATGGATCATTAAAGAGCATCAAATAATAACTACTATAATAGGACCATGTGATATTTTTAATCCAGTCACAAAATACAGAAACAACCATCAATATAACTCTTTTGATGGAAAAACAATATAGAGAATTATTTTGAATAATGTATAGTTCTTTAAATTTAACAATTTTGATTCTTGTTGATCTGTACTATATAGTATTTTTGAGAATATGATAGAGTCCAGGGTCTCCTATCAGGAATTCACACAACTAAAAACATATTAATGCAAATTAATTTAAAAACTTGTGAGAGTTTATAAGCTATTTTTTAATCTTTTTCATCTAGCCAGAGTTTTGCTCAACCCTCCTTCTTGCTCCTACTCCATATCTCCATTCATGGAAGCTCATTATCCCCCTATTCTTATTACATACATTCGATTATTCACCATATTATATTTTTAACTGTGTTGTGAAATTATAGGTTTCCTTATGTCTCTTCATGAACTCTCCTTTTAGGCTAATCCCACATGGTTTCTAAATCCTCCTATGTTCTTCCCCCTTAACGATTTTCCACTCCAGTATCCCACATTTCTAATTTCATTTTACTGACAATCTATTATTGCACCTTAATTAATACCTTTGCCATCCTATCAAAGGTACCTCACTAATTCCCTGGCTTCTATTTATGCTCTAGTGTAAAGGTAGGATATGCATGTGAGTGAGCATATGTGGTATTTCTCTTTCTGTGTCTGATTTAACATACAAACTACAGTAGGATTTTTTTCTAGTTCCTTTTATTTACTTGTATAGTTTAGTGTTTCAAATTTATACATTCAGATATATATACATATTTATCTGTTGATGATTCTGTCAGCTAGAGATACATGTCCACATACCTACAGTTACTTGTTTTCTTGTAACAATAACCTTTTCTTTTTATTGTTATGCTGGTATAATATAGTTGGAAATCAGGGATGTTGAGACCTTGGGCAGTATTGTTGTTGCTTCTGGTTCTGCTTATTTTTTCATTTTATTCTTGTTCTTTTATGTCTGTTTCAAATGTTTAAATGTTTGGATTGCTTTTGTCTGTGTTTTTGAAGAATGATCATAAAATTTTCATTAGTATTACATTAAATGTGCAGACTGCTTTTAGTAATATGGTCAGTTCCACACGATTAATTTTCTAATTCATGACTAGAATAATTCTCTCCATCTTCTATTGCTTTTCTTACATTTCCCCTATAAATTGTTTAAGTTTTAATAGTTTATCCATTTACTTGGCAGGAGTCAGGTATTTTATTTTTGTGACTAGTGTGACTGGGTTTTCTCCTCAAATTTATTTATTTTTATTCACTTTACATTCAGAACATAGCCCATCCTTCATTCTCTCCTCTCAGTCATTCACAATTTTATACACCCCTCTACACAATATCTCTTCTTTTCTTCTCAGAAAAGGGGGAGCCCACCTTGGGTACTACCCCACTCTGGGACACCCAGTTGCAGCAGGACTAGACACATCCTCTCCCACTGAGACCTAACTAGGCAGTCCAGGTAGGGGAAAAGGATCCAAGACAGGGAAGAGAGACAAAGACACCTCCTGCTCCATTTATTAGGAACCCATATGAAGAACAAGCTTAAAATTTGTAACACATGTGTAGGGGGATTAGGCCCAGCACTCTGGTTGATTGTCTTGTCTTTGTGAGCACCCATGGACCATGTTAGTTGACTCTGTAGATCTTCTTTTGTGTTCTTGATCCCCATGGCTTGCTCAATTCTAGCCCCTACCACCCATGCTGCCACAAGACTCCCCAAGCTTCACCTGATGTTTGACTGTCGGTCTCTGCATCTGCCTCTGTCTCCTGGATGAAGCCTCTCAGGAGACAATCATGCTAAGTTCCTGTCTACAAACAGATTAAAAAACAAAGTCATCATGAATTTCACATGCAAAAGAATGGAACTTGAGAATATCATTCTGAATGAGGTAACCCAGAGCCAGAAGGACACATATGGTATGTACTCACTTATAATTAGATACAAGCCACATCAATGGGAGGAGAGGCCCTTGGTTTTAGGAAGGCTCCATGCCCCAGTCTAGGGGAATGCCAGGGCAGGGAGGCTGGAGTGGGCATGTGAGAACCCTCATAGAAGCAGGGGCGAGGGAGGATGAGATAAGGGGTTTCCTGAGGAGAAACTGGGAAAAGGGATAACATTTTCAATGTAAATAAGTAATTATCCAATTAAAAAACCAAAACTGCGTAATATGGAGGTCTCAAGGAGGATGCAAAATCTCACTTAGAAGGAGTAACTAAATAGTCATCAGAAGTGGATGGAGAGGGGGAGTTGGGTAGGAGAGGAGGTGAAGTGGGAAATGGGGATGGTAATCTGATGTGGCAAGAGAGGGGCAGGAAAGGACTTGGAATGAGAATTGAAATTGGTTGGGGCCAATATGGGTGACTACCTGGAAGCCTGAGTTAGAAGAGGGTATGGGGAGTCTATGGGGTTGACCCTCATTGAGATTTTACCAGAGGGGGATAGAAAGACTGAGTGGCCACCTCCTCAATCCTGGCAGGACTTCTAGATGAAAAGGAGGACATCAATCCACCCACTAAACCATCACCCAAAATTTGAGGAGGAATAATTAGGGAACAGAGACCTAGGGAACATCTAACCAATGATTGCCCTACTTGAGACCCATGCCATGGAAGAGAGTCAACTTCTGACACTGTTGATGATACTTTGTGAATGTTTTTTTTTTTTTTTTTCCTTGACTTCTTTTTCAGAATGTTTATTATTGGTGTAGAACTTTTAATTGTATTGGTTTGTTGAGTTTGTATTTTGTCATATTTCAGAAAGCAATCTATTGACACAATTTCAGACTTTGAGTTCATTTATATGATGAATTGCATTTATTAATTAATATGTATTGAACTATTCTTATATTACTTGGATATGGCCAACTATGGATGAAGAATAAAATTTTTTATGTGATGTAAATTTGATTTATAGTTATTTTTGAGAATGTATTTGTTTTTGGTTATTAGGGCAGTGGATTTGTAATTCTTATTTTTGTGTATTACGTCTATACGGTTGTGATATATAGCTCTCTTGCATTGGAGCTCTTTTAATGATTCCTCAAAAATAGTTTTTGCCTGGAGACCATAAGAGCTGTGTAGTAGAGTAAGACTGTTTGAACTATAGGTCAATTCCTTTAGCCTTTGCCCAGTGGTTCTGGTGGAAACATCTACAGAAGCTATGCAGAGTAATCTTTATTATGAAGCCAGTCATGGTTATTAAAAGAAGGATGCTGTCTTTAAAATCTGAGACTGATATAGGTAGTTTTTAGTGAATAAGATTCTCTACACTTACACAGTCCATTACTTCTTAAATAAGGAATGGTGTCACCCCTAGAATGATGGATAGTTCACATCAGTTAATGAAACCAGGTAAATCCTTAGCAGATCTTCATATAGGCAACCAGATCTAAAGCATTACTCATCAAGCTGATAACTAAAACTATCACAGTATCATGGATCTTAAAGCTTTTATGTAAGAAGTATGTAGTTAGTATTGCAGAAAAGATTATCCAGTATCTGGGTATTTTGTAATCATTTTCTCTTCGCACATTCAGAAGTTGGCTGCCTGTTATTTCAAAATCTGCAATGTAGATTGTAACACAGTGAAATAAGGCCATAACACAAAATCACCAAATATTTGAATATAAGCATGGTGTTCTTTTCTATATTTAATAAATTGTCCAAAATATAAAATTAAATGCTTTGTTCATTGAATTTAACTTCTACACATTTATTGATGGTTTCACATCTTTATCATTTATTTGTTTCTTTCTGACTTCTGGATATGAGTTTCTTATTCATGGGAGACAAATTACTAGAGTGATAGCGTTCTTAAAAACACTAGAAATCAAATCACCTTATCTGATATATTTACAAATGTGTTATATGTTTGGTAATTGTAATTCTTCAAATCAGTCAAAAAAAAACCTCTCTCATCAAATTCTATATGCAAAATGCATCTTACAGAATTATGTTCTATTAGAAGTGCAGGTGTCTGACATGATTTAATGGAGCCCAGTGGTATCCCACAACGTCATTGACAACCTGAAGTGTGTCTCCTGGATAGACTTGTGAAAGTTTAATTGGATAGGAGACCACTCCACCAGAGACCACTAGCACTTTAATAGCTAGCTGCAGAACCCCAGTGAGGTTGAAAAATTATAATCAAAAAGCCATAGCCGTTTCCATGACTGCACTTATATTTTTGCAGAAAGAACCATTTTCTCCTGCATGACAGTCACTTTGTATTAATTATAGATTACATGCATCAGCCCTCTATCATTATGTTAGCATATTCTCATAAAAGATGGTACATTAAGTATAATATTCTGTGTTCACTGTATGTATGATTGTTCAACTCCTGCAGTGGGTGTGTTTATGTGGAAGAAAGGAAAAGGAGGTCACTTCATAAATGTCAAAGGCACCAGATGTGCAAATAACACAAATGTGCAAATGAAAAGCCAGCAGTGAAGAGTTGGCAGAGTCTCAGCAGTGTTATTGTGCATATGCTGTTCTCTATCCACCTCCCCTCCTCCCTGTTTAAGGATGCCGGGGAACTGAAACATAGTTAGTATTAGATAAATAAATTCTTCCTATTCAAGCTTAAGAATCATCCAACAAAGCTGCACATCTTTTTCTTCACACCTCTTTTTTTGTGAGCAGTGATGGTAGATCTTGAACCAGGTAAGAGAGATTATTTATGTGCAACCATCAATGAAGTAAAACATAAATTTGTGTTTTCATGATGAAAAACTCTTTTAAAGCAGGAGTTATTAGGAATAATTAGTTATTGTTCCAGCAATAGGGAAGCCAATGTAAGCCAAATGATATTTCTTTGCATGAAAGTGGACAGAATTGGGTATAATTTTAGGATACTGTAATAGCTACAGTTGTACCCATTTTGTTATATCATGTCTCCAGGGACAAAGAGAGTGATGAAAGGAAAAGAGGACTCATGTGGTTTGCCTCAACCTAGAAGACTAAGTTTTATTCATGATAAAAAGAAATAATGCTGAGAGGTAATTCAATTTCAAAAATGGGATATTAATAAAAATTTATGGTCATCTGAACAATATTAAACAGACTCAATAGAATATATATTATATATATATATATATATATATATATATATATATGAGAGAGAGAGAGAGAGAGAGAGAGAGAGACAGAGAGACAGAGAGACAGAGACAGAGAGAGAGACAGAGAGAGAGACAGAGAGACAGAGAGAGACAGAGAGAGAGACAGAGAGAGAAAGTAAGGAGGTAAGGAGCTGCATAATAAAAGGCAGGGGTATAAATGATGTAACTGCAGTACTCGTATATGAAATTCTCAAAACCTATAAAGGGAGAACAAAAATATTTCATAACAATCTGTGATACCAGAGAAAAGTGTATTGATTTGGGACTTCAAATTTCAAATTATTATTCTTTCTGTGAGTTATATTTATATCTGCCCACTTATGCCACGGCACATGTATGGCTCTCAGAGGGCAACATTATGGAGTTAATTCTCTCCTTAAAAATTTATATGGGTCCCAGAAAACTAATTCAGGTGGTCATACATATGTGGCAAGATCCTGACTGGATGAACTATCTTGGCAGCTTTGTTAATTGGATTTTAATGCAAATATAATATTATAGGATAAAAATTTCAACATTAACATTCTTCACACTTTCTTAGAATTAACTCTTATAATTTCTTTCCACTGTTTACCAAATGAAACTGTGGCAAATATTAAGTAGAGTACAGTTTCTATATCTGAATTTATTGTTTGTATATATGAAAATCCATCACCTACACAGATATATCATATCTTAGAATTTGAGCATAACAGATTGAAAAGTCAATTGATATGATTTTGTAACAAGATTCTTGAATGAGCAATAAATTTCTCTTTTTATAACATTTTATGATAATTTTTATTTCTGCAGTAAAATGTATATTATAATATGTGTTCTTTCCCATTTGACAGTTCACATTTTAAACACTGCGTTGTTTCATTGATGTTTTAAAGTATGTTTGTAAACTCACAGATTCAGTCATACCCTTTCATAATTTTAGTGCATGATAGTCATGTATTTCTTCTGCCTCTACTATCCAAGTAGTTGAACTAGAAGCATATGATTCTATGCTGGATACAATAGTCAGTATTTATTGATTTATTGATAACTATTGATAAGAATTAGGTAATTTTAAAGGATGTCTCATGTTTTGTACCTACTTTTAGGTTAAACTTATGTTTAGCATTTGATTATATTCTTTGAATGTTTTTAAGTTTTATTTTTGTCTCTACAACTTTTTCCTCTTGGCATTAATGTTATTCATAGTTATTCAATAATATCCATATTGCCTCTAAATTGCAATTATTCAAAGAATTGAAGAACTTGAGGAAGTTTTAACCTCTATTTCTTTTTTTACTGTTATATCACCATCCTCACCTTATATGACTTGGCTATAATGTCATAAAAATTTATTTAATTTGATTCATTTTTTTACATTTTATAAATATTTATATATGTCAAACATTTTAAATATACATAATTATTTTACAAATATAAAAATTATTTGTAAAATTAAATTATAAGTTTAGAATGCTTGTCAAAGAAATCTTATAAAAATTTTAAAATTCTTTCAGTTTGGTGATGCACATATGCTTACAGGTCCTTTAGTGGTGAGATTAAGATTCACACAGAAACATTGTGAGTTCTAGGGTAGCCTCACGTATTTGTATGTTGTAAGATATTTTCTTTCTAAGGGAAAAGTAGGTAGAAGAAATAGTGGGGAGGATGAGGAAGATCAGGAGGAGGAGGAATCCTCTCATTTTTATAATTACACCCAAAATACATATTCTTATTCCTTCCTCTCTATATCAGACACACTTTCAATATTTATTTTATTCAGTTAGAAAATTTGCTCATATTTTTCATAGATTGCAATGTAACCGAGCTTTGACTTGAACTCCTGATCTTCCTGCCACCCAGTTTCAGATGATTGGTCAATCATTCTCAGCTGATTCAGAATCCATGCTCTTAGAACCTCATTATGCTACCCTGTTATTTGATTTCTTATTGGGAAACCAGAGCAATCCTGGTTGGTTTTCCTAATGTGCCAGGTTTTTTCTCTTTGTGATTCTGCTTGTACACATGTTGCTACAGCAACTGTAAGGTATGTGATAAGAAAACCTCACACATCTGACATTGTTAATTTGTTCCTTATGTTATTAGCAATAAAATTAAAGTATTCCCATTTAGAAAATACAAGTGTTAGTGGGATAAAAGAAAAACAATTAGTAGATGCACTTGGGTTTCTTTATTATACAAAAGCATTGTGGAATGCTCCTGAGTGCTTCAATATAGGTTGTATGCCATCCCTTATCAATGCTAGCCTCATATCTCAGATGACTATGACCCAGAATTTACTTTATACTGTCCTTTTTCAGCATGTCTCCAGGTCTCCCTAAAACACTTCCCCAAAAAGTTACACCTGAAGTGCCTTTCCATGAAATGCTTTTGGATACTTCAAGCCAGTCATAGAGGTTTAGAAAAGGCTTAGCATCCAGGGGCATAATTATCTCATGCATATTGCATAAACATATAGAAAATACACACACACATACACACACATTTATATATATGCAAAGTATATATATAAACATATTAAATATATAACAAAAACATATTAAATATATCAAAACATGTATATGAATACAGACACACATATGAATATATAGAAAATGATTTATATACATGTTCTTACATGTAAATATTTACATACATGCATGATTATATGCAAAGGTAGGTATATACAGAGAGATGCATGTAGCTCTATAAACACACACACAGACATGGACACACACAAGCACACATACACACACACACACATACACACACAAGAATAATAGGATGGAGTCAAAATTCTGAATACTACCCAGACAACTAAAACAAAGCCATTATAATTTCTTGTTTTGGCTAACAGAACAGACCTGTCTCTTTCTACTCACAGCTGCATTGCTAATTAAATTGAATGGGATCAATTTTAGCTGAACATTAATGGTATAATTGCATTTCTGTAAGTAATTAAACCCTTATCCTACTTATCCTGACAGATGGTTTGGTTAAACATTTCAACAGCAAAGGATAAAACTTATATAAGTAGATTATGGAGAATAGAATTAGTTGCTCATATTTTGATTGACTAAAAATAATTTCGTAGACTTTCATCCCACTGAAATTTGATAAGGGACGTAGTAAGTGCATTAAAATTCCTCAAGCAGTAAAACTCCATAGATAATTATTTTTTATGTGTGTTGACTTTACCCATTATGAAATCTGTATTTATTGTGGTGGCTCAAGGTGTAGCTTGCCATAAGAGTAAAGTAGAATCTTATAATTTAGTCAGAAAAGAATATTCATGTTAAACAACAAGAATGACAGCAAAGCAAGCATTTTATCTAACATTGTGTGTATTTATGTGATTCAGATTCATCTGACCTGCCAAGTCCTACTTGTTCACTTTCTAATTCTCTTTTTAATTAGCATAAAAAATAAGGGTCTCTTTAAGGAATTTTCATAAAACTTTTTCTTGTTCATTCACTTTCACTATTGTTCTTTCTCATGCTGCTGTCCACAGTAGGCTCCCCCAAACACATCCTTCTGTTTTCACAAAACCTAAAATATTATAGTCCCTGGTAAGTTGATCATGTTCCAGTCAAAGTTCAAGCATATATGAAAAATGTGAATTTCACATGAATGGTGAGGGAGAAAGGGAGGGAGGGGGAAATAGAAAGATGGAGGAAGAGAGAAAGGGAGAGAGAGAAGGAGAGAGGGGGAGGAAAGTGCAAATTTGTGAGGGCAAGAAGTGGAAGTGGATGTGGGAAGAGTTAATGAGGGGATGAATATGATCAAATCAGATTGTACACAATTTTCAAGAAGTAATAAAACTCCAATTGAAAGAAAATATTTTATAATTATGTCATGATTTCTAGACAAGTAAATGCTGCAAAATTTTGTTCTACTTTCCCCAATGATTAAAACTGATATATTTCCTGAGGTACATTGTATATGCTAAAAACTTTGAAAATGAAACAAAAATAAAGCTAGTATCATATAGAGGTTTGTACAAACTTGTTTATCCTAGTTAAAATATTTGTATATTAATCAGTTTATTCTGATATACCAGCATTTAAAGTTTTTTGGATTGTTCCTAAGAGCTCTATATTTTTGTAAATACAACTTGTCACAAACATAAAAATTCCTTAGATGGAATATTATTCACATTCTTTTTACCATATTGCTTGTTATCAATTGTCATTAAATAAATCTTTTAGAGTACCTGCCATGCTGAAAGAATTGGTATTTGAAATATATGGTACCAAGGTCCAGGCTAGCCTTCATTATATCCTGCTTGATCAGAACTATTTTGCCACACAACAACCCAATAATTTATCATTTGTGTAGGTCCTCTTTGAAATTTGTGGTGTAGATACAAATGAGTTCGACGCCAGCCTGGTCTACAGAGTGAGTTCCAGGACAGCCAGGACTACACAGAGAAACCCTGTCTCAAAAAAAAAACAAAAACAAAACAAAACAAAACAAAACAAAAAAAAAAAAACAAACAAAAAAAAAACGAAAAGTGAACTAAGAAACAATTTTAGTTTTATTATATATTGCCAACTATAGTGAAATATTCTTCAGTAAAATTTACCTTTATTTGTATATTTCTGTTTAGATTTAGGGCATTGTTTCTATATTTGTTACATTTTTTACCTGTTTCTACTTTTCTTACTGCTGGGTGATATCTTTTTGCTGTATCAGTCAGCTTTGATTATTGTTGGTAGATTGTATCTCTTCCCTGCCACAACTTGACTCAGCCTTCATTTTATAATTTTATTTTTTATTATTTATGTGTTTGCATGTTGATGTGTATATTTGTGTGTAATAGTACACACTTACTTGAGATTACGAGAGCACCTGGGTGGAAATGTTTGTGAGGAGCACAGTATAAACTCAGATATCATTCTTCAGATTCAGTAGACCTTAATTTTTGATTCAGGTATCTTAAGGACCTGAAGATTTTCAAAATGTCTAATTGAACTGGCCAGAGTACCCTAGAGACTTGCTTGGCTGCATCTCACCATTGCTGGAAGTAAAAGTGTACAACTGAAGATAACATTATTTTTCTTGAATTTTTAAATTTTACTAGAATATTCTTACATCAATTCTCCTTTCTTTTTTTCCTTCAAAATTCTCCTGTGTTCTTTCCAAGCGCATTCTACTCCCTCTCAAATTTATGGCTTTTTTAAAAATAATAGATAGACAGACAGACAGATAGATACACAAATAGATAAATAGATAGATAATAGATGATAGACATAGAGATAGACATAGAGATAGACAGATGTTCTATTGAGACAATTTAGTGTTAACCATTACTTTTTGTATTACCGTCCTAGCTTGTTTTACATAAGCTTGACACAAGGTAAAGTCATCTGAGAGAAAGGATCCTCAGTTAAGAAATTTTTCTTCAGGCTCATTAGATTGGACTGCAGGAAAGCCTGTAGGACATTTTAAAATTAGTGACCAATGGGGGAGAGCCCAACCCATTTTTGGTAGGGTCATCCCTGGACTGTTGATTCTAGATTCTATAAAAATATAGTCAGAGCAATCCAGTAAGCTGCACTCCTCTATGGCTTCTGGATCAGCTCCTGCCTGCAGGTTCTTGTCCTGGGTGAGTTACTGCCCTTACTGCTTTTGACAATGAAGTGTTATATGGAACTGTGAGTGAAACAAACACTTTTCCTCCCAAAGTTGCCTTTGGCCATGTGCTTCATAACAGCTATAATAACCCTCATTAAGAAAAGAACCACTTTAGAGTCATTACCTAGATGTAGTTCTTGGTCTGGGTTAAGGCCTCCTGAGATTTCCATCTCCCCTTTCATGATAGCAAAAGCATTAGTGCAGACAGACATGGTTCTAGAGAGACCGTTCTACATCTGGATTCACAAGCAGCAGGAAGAGAGGGAGAGGCACACCAGGTCTGGCTTGAGCATTTGAAATCTCAAAGCCTGCCCTAGTGACACACTTTCTCCACCAAGGCCACATTATCAAATAGTGCCACTTCCTGGTGAAAAAGCATTCAAATCTATGAGACTATAGGGGCCGTACTTACTCAAACCACCACACCTACCCTTTCTACATCTATGAATTGTAGGTTGGTTATCATTTATGTAATGGATAATATCCATGCAAAAGCAAATACACACATATTTCCATTTGTGGGTTTAAGATATTAAAGATGATTTTGTGTGAGTACCACCGACTTGTGTACAAATTTTGAGATGTAAGTTCTTAAATGGCTGATTAGTACACCACTGTATAAATATATTATATTTTCTTTATTCATTTTTCCATTTGGGAACATTTAAATTGTTGCTAATTTCTGGCTAGTATAGAACAGCAATAAACACGTATGTTTGTGGTAGAATGAAGCATCCTTTAGGCATATGTCTACAAGTGATATAGCTGATGATATGTGGAGTAAGAAAAGCTACTCTCCATTTCTAGTGAGAGTGGTAACTTACACAGCGACTATGGAAATCAGTGAGCCTATTTCTGATAGCATGAGTTATTCCTTATTTTGCTGATCTTAGCCATTGTGACAACAGTAAGATGAAGTTGTAAAGCAGTTCTGAATTATTTATTTCCATCATGTCTAGGAATGTTGAAAAATTATTTAAGGATTTCTTAGGCATTGGAGTTTCCTCTATTGAGAATTGTTTGGATCTGTAACACCCCCCTTTAATTGGGTTATTTGTTTTCTTTATATCTAGTTCCTTGATTTCTTTATACATTTGGGTATTAGTGTTGTGTTAGATGAATAGTTCTAAAAGTTTTCCTTTTATTCTATAGGCTAACACTGTCCATATGATGGTCTCTGTTGGCATGCAGAAGCTTATCTGTTTCCTGAGGTCACATTTATTAATTTTTGATCTTAGTGTCTGTCCTAACACTGTTCTATACAGAAAGTCTTTTCCTGTAGCAAGGCTAATCACAAGTCTTCCTTCTACCTAATTTAGTGTATCTGGTTTTATATTGAGGAATCTGATCCTCTTGTATTTGAGTCTTATGCAGGGTGACAAGTAAAGATATATTTTGATTTATCTATAAAGATATTCATTTTGAATAATAGTACAATTTGTTAAAGATGTTGTCTTTTTTAGTGCACATTTCTGGTATTTTTATCAAATCAGATGTCCATAGGTTTACAGACTTATGTTTGGGTCTTTAATTTGAATCTATTGATCAAATCCATGATAGCTTTGTGGAACAACTTGAAATAAGTGATAATGATATCTCTAGTAGTTCCTCTATTTTTCAGTATTGTTTTAGGAATGCTTGGTATTAGAGCTTTCTATATAAACTTTAAAATTGTTTTGCAATTTCTGTGAGAAGAATTGTGTTAGATTTTGATGGTGACTGTATTCAATCTGTATTGCTTTTGGTAGGGTTGATATTTTTAGTATGTTATACATACTGATCCGTGAGTATGGCAGATCTTTGCATCTTCTGATAAATGCTTCAAATTCTTTCTTCAATGCTTGAAGATTTTATGGTACAAACCATCCATTTGCTTGACTAAAAGTATTCCAAGATATATTTTTAAAATTTTTTATGAAAGTTGTTTCCCTCATTTATATTTATTTATTTATTTATTTATTTATTTATTTATTTATTTATCTCTTTCTTTTTTGTTTTAGGTTATAGAAAATACTTCATTTTAGCTTTTCTTTTGTATATGAATTTATCATTTTATTTTTATTTTTTCAATCATTTCATTCATATCAAATGATCTTCTAGTTCCCTCTTACCCCTGCACAAATGCCTCATGCCATACTCTTCCTCTCTCCTCTCCAATTTGTCTCTATGAGTGTGTCCACTCACCCACCTATCCTCTTTTGTCCCACCACTCCAGCATCCTCCTATGCTGGGGCATCACATCTCCACAGGACCAAGGGCCTCCCATCCATTGATGTCAGACAAGGCCATTCTTTGCTATATATGTATCTGGAGCCATGGATCCCTCCCTGTACACTCCTTGGTTGGTGGTCTAGTCCCTGGGATCATTGGGTGGTCTGGATAGCCAACATTGTTTGTTGTATGGGGTTGCAATCTACTTCTGCTCCTCTAGTCCTTTCTCCAGCTCCCTACAGGGGTCTGAGAGCTCAGTCTGATGGTTAGCTCTAAGTATGCACATCTACATTGGTCAGTTGCTGGCAGAATCTCCCAAGGAACAGCCACACCAGGTTAAGTATCTCATTGCAACAGCAGCAGTGTAGGTAGGTGTTTGGTGTTTGCAGACAGGATGGATTACCTAGTGGGGGAAGTCCACAGATGTCACTTCCTGCTGTCTCTGCTCCATTTTTTGTTTGTTTGTTTGTTTTTTGTTTCTGTTTTTTGGCCTTTGTTTTTCCTTTGGGCAGGAACATTCCTGAGTTAAATACTTTGAGATGGGTGGGTGGCCCATTCCTCCAACAGGAGCCTTGCCTATCTACTGGAGGTGGTTTCTATGAGTTCAATCTCCCCATCTCTGCACATTTCAGCCAAAATCATCCCTGTTGAGTCCTGGGAGTCTCTGACTTCCCTGGCATCTGGGACCTTCCAGAGGCTATGCCCAGTTCCTCATTTACCACTGCTACAATTTCTTATTTGAGTTCCTGACCCTCTGTATTTCTCTCTTGCCCCCTCTAATACCTAATATTGCCCTCCTTATTTCCTCCCCTCCTCTGTGCCTCCTAGGTACCCCCTCCATGTACCTCCCAGGATCATCTTGTTCCCCTTCAATGCAGGACATCCACAATTTGGTCTTACTTTTTGAGCTTGATATGGTCTGTGAGTTGTATAGTGGGCATTCAGAGCTTTTTTTCAAAAAACCACTTATCAGTGAGTACATACCATGTGTGTTCTTTTGTGACTAAGTTACCTCACTTACGATGATACTTTCAAGTTTCATCCATTTGCCTGTTAATTTCATAAAGTCATTTTTATTAATAGTGGAGTTGTACTCCATTATGTAAATAGACCACATTTTCTATATCCATTCTTCTGTTGAAGGACATCTGGGTTGTTTCCAGTTCTGGCTATTATAAATAAGGCTGCTATAAACATAGTGTAGCATATGTCCTTGTTATGTGTTGAAGCATCTTTTGGTATATGCCCAGGAGTAGTATAGCTGGGTCTACAGGTAGAATTATTTCCAATTTTCTCAGGAGACTTCTGATTGTTTTCCAGAGTGCTTGTACCAGCTTGCAATCCCCAAAACAATGGAGGAGTGTTCCTCTTTCTCCACATCCTTGCCAGCATCAGTTGTCACCTGGGTTTTTGATCTTAGCCATTCTGATTGGTGTAAGGTGGAATTTCAGGGTCGTTTTGATTTGCATTTCCCTGATGACTAAGCATATTGAACATTTCTTTTAAGTGCTTCTCAGCCATTCATCATTCCTCAATTGAGTAGTCTCTGTTTAGCTCTGTACATCATTTTTAATTGGGTTATTTGATTCTCTGGAGTCTAACTTCTTGAGTTCTTTGTATATTTTGGAGACTAGCCCTCTATTGGATATAAGGCTGGTAAAGATCTTTTCCAAATCTGTGAGTTGCTGTTTTGACAGTGTTCTTTGCCTTACAGAAGCTTTGTAATTTTATGAGGTCCCATTTGTTGATTGTTGATCTTACAGCATAAGCCACTGGTGTTCTGTTCAGGAAAATTTCCCCTGTGCCCATGTGTTCGAGACTCTTCCCCACTTTCTCTTCTACGAGTTTGAGTGTATCTGGTTTTTGTGGAAGTCCTTGGTCCATTGGGGTTTGTGCTTTAAACAATGAGATAAGAATGGATCAATTTGCATTCCTCTATATGCTGACCTCCAGTTGAATCAGCACCATTTGTTGAATATGCTGTCTTTTTTCCACTGGGTTGTTTTAGCTCCTTTTTAAAAGATCAAGTGACCATAAATATGTAAGTTCATTTCTCGGTCTTCAATTCTATTTCATTGATCTACCTGCCTGTCTCTGTACCAATACCATGAAGTTTTTATCACTATTTCTCTGTAATACAGCTTGAGGTTAGGGATGGTGATTCCCCCAGAAGTTCTATTATTGTTGAGAATAGTTTTCATTATCCTGGGCTTTTTGTTATTCTAAATGAATTTGAGAATTGCTCTTTCTAACTCTATGAAGAATTGAGTTGGAATTTGTTGATCTTTGTGAGCTAGTTTTATATCCAGCTACTTTGCTGAAAGTCTTTGTCAGCTATAATACTTTCACAGTGAAATTTTCTGGTCATTTATGTGTACTGTGTTATCATCTCCAAAGGAAGATACTTTGACTTCTCCCTTTCCAATTTTATCACCTTTATCTCTTTCAATTGTCTTATTGCTATAAATAACATATCAAGTTCTAGATTAGAAAGGTATAGAAAGAGTAGACAACCTTTTATTGGAACTGATTTTAGTGGAAATGCTTAGAATTTCTTTCCATTTAAGTTGTTGGCTATGGGTTTGCTATAAACTGGCTTCATCATACAAAGTTGTGACCATTTTATTTCTTATCTCTCCAACAACATTCCCTGTAGGCCAATATTATCAATGAACATACTCTAAAATGTTATCTATAATATACTTTCAAACACAATGTATCCATCACAAAATTATACACAATGACACAATATTATACACAATATTTTTTTATATTAGAAATTCAGGAATGATACAATATGAACAAGTCAATTAACATAATACACCACATCAAGTGACTAAAGACAGAAATGACATGACTCTCTCAACAGATGACAATTCATCTTTGATAGAATTCAATTTGACTTCATGATGAATGTAAGGCTGCAGATAACAGTCTCAAAATAATGAAAGGTGTACATAAGAATCTACAGCTAAAATTATGCTAATGAAGAAAAGCTTGAAGCAATCCCACTGAAGTCAGGAATGAAACAAGTATCTCTACTACTTCCAATCATTTTAAACACTGTGTTCAAAGTGGTAGCTAAAGGAATAATGGATCAAGAAATTAAAGTAATACAAGAAGAAGTAAAGTAAATTAAAGTAAGGCAATTCTATTAGCAAATAGCATGATAATAATATTTGAGATTCCAAAAATTCCACCAGAAGAAATTTGTAGATACAATATAAAAATAATCAATGTGGCAGTATACAGAATAAATTTGCACAAATCAAATGTATTTTTTTTTATTTTGTATAACAACAGTGAACATAAAAGATCTTCGAAATGCTTCCATTCACAGTAGCCCTAAGAATATCAAGGAATAAATTTAACTAAGGAAGTGAATCACCTCAATAATGAGAATTTTAAACCTCTGAAGAAAGAGATACACATTAGGAAAGAGAAAGTGACTCTATGCTTATATAACCAACAGTTATATATCAATTCAATTCAATCCAAATATAAATGCCTATTTCATTTTCTTAGAAAATACTACAGGTAACTAAAATAATCCAGAACAAAAGCAGGAGGTTTTACCATTCTAGATCTTGAGCTATATTTCAGACCCATATTAAGAAAAGCAATATGATATTGACACAAACAAGCATATATACTAATAGAACAAAATTGAAGACCAAAACCTCAGTATATATAATTTCAGCTATTTAGTGCCTGAAAGAAATCTCAAAAAACATGTACTAGAGAAAAGTAAACTTCCTCAGGAAATTGTGCTGGATTTTCATATGCAGAATAATAAAGCTCCACTCCTATCAATCCCTTTGCATAAGAACTAATTAAAATGCATAAAAGACCTAAATGTGGAACCTATAAGATTGAAAGTACAAGAAAAAATTCATAGGCATTATCCTACATAAGATAGATGCAGAAAATGACTTTGTTAAAATGACTCTATTTGCCCAAGTTTTAAGTCAAAAAATTGACTTAATAAGATGGAAATGTTTCAGCAGAGCTTCCCCAGGTGAAGAAGAAGCCTAGAGAATGGGAGAAAACTTTTGCCAGCCATATATCTGACAGAAGATAAATATCAGGCTTAGATATTTTAAAAACTCAAAAACAGATGACCCATTCAGAAAATGGGTCTAGGTCGTGAATAACAAGTTCTCAAAAGAAGAAATAAAACATAGGTAATATGCTTGTCTAAAAAAATTGCTTTGTCACTAACTATTAGGGAAATTCAGTGAGTCTAAACAATTTTGAGATTTCATCTTACCCCAATCACAAAGGCAAAGATGAATAAAGGAACTGACAACACATCCTGGAAGTGGTGGGTACAAAAGAGAATCCTCATTCACTGTTGGTAGGATTGAAAGCTAATGCAGCCACCTTAGGAATCAATATTGATAATCTTCCCTTTAAAAAAATAAAAATAAAACTTCCATATGACCTGTCTATACCACTTCTTGTCACATGTCCAAGAAACTTGACATCCTAATCCAGAGATCCTTGATCAACCATGTTAATTTTTGCTCTATTCACAATTGGTAAGAATTGGGAACAGTCTAAAAGTACATTAAGTCATGAGTGGATAATGAAAATGTGGCACATATATATTATGTAATGTAATTTAATTGTTAAGAAAAATGAAATAACAAATTCTGATGGTAAATCTTTAGAATCAGAATAGATCATATTAGGTGAAGTAACTAAGGCCCCAAGAGACAAATATCACATTCTCTCTCACTGGAGGTGCCTGTGGGAAATGGGGGGCTGCAGTGGCGGAGGATTCCCCGTGGCCACATGGCAGCAGCCCAGGACCAGCATGGTGGAGGCTGCCTGGAGGGTTCCAGGCAGTGGGTCTCACATACCAGAGAAAGGTCTGGAGTTCCTAAGGCTGGAAGCTTAGGGCCCCAATGATACAAGGAAGTCCTTGGTTCCAAAAGAGTTTATTTTCATGGTAGACGATGGATGGATCTAGATGTACCCCCCCCCCTAAAGTCAGGGCAGACCTGAGTTAAGTAGGAAGGGAGAAAGGGGGAGGTTCTGGTGGTGGTTTAATTGGCTCCGCCCTCTGGCCTTCATTAGTATGTAAATCTCTAGGGCCTGAAGCCTCTAGTCACACCCTCTACCTGTGCACTTTGGGAGGGGCTGTAATAGCCTATATGACTGAACAATGTAGGTCCTTGGATACTAGACTGTTTGTCAGGACCCTGAGTTCTGGGGACATGGCCAAACTCCTGCCATTTCTCCCTTGGAGTCCTAGCCAAGAACCAGGATACCCTTATACAGTCCCACAGGTGCCTAGCTTCAAAGTTTAAGATTTGATTACATATCAAATAGTATCTTCAGAAACAAGAAATACAAAGGAACAATTGCTCTGAGTTAGAGGGCTTAGGGAGCAATGAAAAAGAGAATAACAGGGTGTATGAGAAATGATGGGTAAATGGAAAAGTTTGAACCCAGAAGAAAGAGAATAAGATAGCAGTAAGTATGTCTGAAAAAATTGTAAGGAATTATGCTCTTAGTTATCTAAAAAGAAAATACATACAGTGTATTATACATATAGATAGATAGATAACGTATAGTAAATATACATATTCATATATAATATGTATGTATATGTATTTAATATTTGTATTTATACATATAGCTAGTTTAAATAAAAAAATTTTTATCTTGGTTAACAGTTTTCCCTCCAAAACCCAAATATTAACAAACAACAGTACCAAAACAGAGTATGAGCTGCCCAGTTTGTATTGTTGGTCAGAGTTGTTCATGAGACTCCCAAGACATACATCCTATTGCTGTTGCCCTTGATAATTCAGCAGAGCTGTAAGATAAGCCCTTATTGATGAAGCACCATGCACAGGGGATCAGATCCTTTGAGCTGAAACTAAGTTGAATGCCTCCTCCCTGACAACTAGGTTTCATGGTCTCAGAAGACACCATGACTGTTTCCAAGGGAGTGAAATAACTGTCATTTATGCATAGCTATGTATCCTATGAACATCAGCAATGATCAGGAAGTCATAGTAAACATACTGTGCTGTAGGGATTACCATTGTTGGCAGTAATCAACAACTCTGTTATTAGACATAAGGTCCACTCAACAAGAGTCCAATTGCCTGGAGCTGGAAATCTAACCAACTATTTAGAGCTAGTGAAGCCATCAATCTTAGAGG
This sequence comes from Mastomys natalensis, assembly GCA_021653895.1. NCBI lineage: Eukaryota > Metazoa > Chordata > Mammalia > Rodentia > Muridae > Mastomys > Mastomys natalensis. Next base: position 980,494 of record JAJTUV010000420.1, on the reverse strand, counting down.
ACATCCCACAACTACTGTTTTACTAAATCAGACTATTCCCTAACTATATTCTAATATTGGTCCTTATATTACCAGATAGTCTAGACCTTATCCCTTATCAAAGAAGCTTTTTTTTTTTTTTGCTACAACCGAGGCCTGTATAGAAAGTCACAACTATTCCAAATAAAGGATTGTGAAGCCCAAATTCAACAAATATATATCTACTGAACCTAAAACCTAGATGTCTTGTGGAAAAGTCAGTAGAAGAATATACAAATCAGCAGATTGAGGAATTTGTTGTGAGATTGTCCTCTAAGATTACCAGAAGCTACATCCATAAAGTGTTACCAATGTAGCTGATGAAACCTAAACTGAACAAGTGAAAAACAGATAGTTGTACTAATATAGATTGCACACCAGTAGTCCTTAACCCTAAACAAAGAACTACAGGCAACTAAGGACTGTTGAGAGCTGGAGAAATGAACTTCCATGGGGTAAGTAACAAAAACTAATTATCAAATACCAAATGATCTGCTTAAAACTATGTATACAATTAACATTATATAGATTGAGAAGATTGTGTTTACATTTTTAGGAATATATTTGCATACATGCACAGTTTGTGTTTGGGTGTGTGTTTGTGTGTGTGTATGTATGTCTGTATAACAACAATTAATAAAACATTAAGGGCATGAATTTGAAAGAGACTGAGGAAGGATATACTGGAAAGTTCGTCAGGAGAAAAGTGAGGTGAGAAATGTTGTAATTACATTATAATTTATGCACTGCCTCTGAAAAACCGAGGGTATCAAACAATAGCTTTGATCATACTAAGCTAATACTTTATCCCTAAGCTGCAGTCTCCTAGTTTTTTTTAAAAAAAATACTCAGTAAATGTAACATTCTAATAAAATCAATTTAAAATATAAACTGCTTATTTGGCTCAAGATTCTAAGTTGAAATCCAAGAGTAGGAACTTGTAGCAGCTAGTCACATCATAGTCACAGTAAATGACAGAAAGCAAAGAACTAATCTAAGCATGCTAGTCCTCAGCTCAGGTCCTCTACTTGTATTCACTCTAGGTTTCCAGATCATGGAATAATGCAAATTTGATGGTGGTGCTGATTTGGATGAAAACAGACCCTATAGGCCTATATATTAGAATATTTGGTCCATTTTGGTGGAGCTGTTAGAAAGCTTCAGGAGGTGTGGCTTTTTTTTTTTTTATAGTTATTTAAATCACATCGTAAGTTACTTATTTACACAGAGGTTATAAACACAAAAAGGCAGGATGTGGGGAAGGGAATGGCACCGGAGCATAGGTGTTTGGGGAGTACAGATACCTTTCAGAACAGGGTATCAGCTGAGTGTAGGTTCAGGGGACAGGTCACTATGGGTCTGCCTATGATTCACTTGTCCTTATCTAAGTTGGTACTGTCCACTGAAGCTGCCTATTTATAAGACCTATGACTACTCGGGCTGGTAAATTTCCACAGAAGCTGCCTGTTTACAATGGCTTATAGCCTTCTGTTTCATTGCTTTTGTACAGAGACCCAAGACTTTGTGTTAGCATGCATGTATGTTAGGCCTATTGCTGATTGTAGGCCTATGGCTGATTTTAGGCCTTTAGTATGGCTTTATTGAAGAAAATCTCTGCCATTCCAAGTTAGCTCTTTGCCTTCTGATAATTTTGAAGTTTCAAAACACCATGCCATTTCCAATTACCTGTCTGATTTTTCTTTGTGGACTGTTATGTAAGCTCTCAGCTACTGATGTAACACTTTTCCTGCTTGCTCATTGCCATGATCCTAACCATGATGGTCAGAGATTTCTCTTCTGAAGCAGAAAGGCCCCAATAAACCATTTCTTCTATATAAAATGCCTTGGTCTTGTCTTCACAGCAACAGAAAAGTTGTGTTTTCCCAATTAATTAATGTAATAAAATTAATCTCATCCACAGAGGTGCCCAGAGGTCAAACTAACCTATATGGTCAGCACTAGTCTGAATGCTATCTTGCCTTGAAATTTCCTCTGTCAAATGAGTCAGTCTACTACCTTTAATCTTATTGCTAACCATATCTCATACCATACATGGAATGTAGCCTGGCCAACCTATCACATGAATGGCTACATGTCCAGTTTCTGATAGAGTATTCACTTATAAAGCCTAGTGAGCTAGCTAGCTAGCCTCTTACTGTCCGCATTTTTCTCAATATTTTTGTTTTCCAAGCTTTCACCAGAATTGCCTACTAACTGTTGCTTCTGGCATTCGAAGGCATTTGTACCCCAAATTTCCAGGCTCTTCCACATTCCTGTCATGACAGAATTTAAGTGATATAATAACCATGTAATTGGATATATGATGACAGTGATGCACTCTTGGTACCAATCTCTGTCTTGGTTTCTCTTCCATTGCTCTAATGAAATCGCTCAACAAGCCAGTTAGGGAAGAAAAGGAAATTTCGTACCAGAATCCATCTTTGCAGGGAGGTCAAAGTTGGAATTTGAAGTCACTGACCACATCACATTATAAGCATAATCAAGAGCACAGAGTAAGTAATTAATTCATGCATATTAACGTGCTACTTTCTTTCCACATTCCTCTCCAGTATTCTATGATATCCTGACTATTGAACAGAGCCACCTCAAACAAAGTACAATCAACATAATAAAGATAATCTTATGAATACTTGTCCCAAGTCCAATCTAGATAATCTCTCATGGAGACTGCTCTAGCAGGTGATTTTTAGGTTGGGTCAAGTTGAAAATTAAATCTAACTGTACCTTAAAACAAGTGTACTAGAAAGCACATGTTTATTTAATCTGTGAATTCATTTATATTTTTTTTTTTGTAAGACAGATTCTCATTCTGTAGCTCAGACTAACCTACCAGTCAGTAAGTATCCTCAAACTCATAAAAATCCTCCTGTCCTTCCTAATGCTAAGATTATATTTTTGTGTCTTTAAGCCTTGGGAATTAGTGTTTAAATTATTATTATTTTGGTTAGGTCTTACACATAATTTCAAACTTAAAATTGAATTTAAAAAACTTATTGATTTAGTTACCTGAATTCAAATGTCTTGAGAATATCTAACATTATTATTTTTTCTCTCACTTGGCATTGCCAAATAAAATGGATCACTAAAGTAAATTGGAAATTTCAAGTATATGATGAGCAAATTTCCAGTGAAAGTGTGTCAAAATAGTATGTTGTCTATCAAAAATTAAATCTTTAGTGACTCCTTGAGGTTTCTATTATTATTTTTTCCTAATGCATACAATTTAGTCACATCTAAACAAAGTTAAATCCTCTTAAATTATTACTATTAGAACTTTCAAATAAGAAAAGGAGAAATATATATTAATTAGCTTATTTTAAGTGAAAATTCATGATAATGCTACTTATGATAAAGTCTATAAAGGATTAATTACACTATGCTATTGCAGTATCCAGCCCAGGATGGAAGACTCAGGAAGGGTTTTATTGGTATTCGCATTTACAGAAAGAAGCAAGACAAATTAGACCTCAGTTATTAAATACATTTTACTATTAAAACACAATTCAACTACCAATTAAAATAAATGTCAGATTGTTTCTATAGTAGAAATAATTGCTATATGCTCACATGGGAAGGATTCATTGTTTTGTTAAAATTGCTAGAGTTGGCATATTTCTTGACTGAACTTCAGAAAACTCAATTTTTTCTCCTGTTGTCTGTCATAGAGATCTTGTTTTTTTGGTATTTTCTTTTTTCCATTAAAATGTCTATTACTATTGGAGGCTGATATTACTGCAGCCTAGTATTTGAAAGTCACTTTCACAGACAGTATTTAATTTAACTGTTTCACAGCTCTGTGAAGAAGTAGAGGAAGAAAGTATTATTATTGACATTCTCAGCTGAATGAATCAGAGGTCCAGAGCATCTAAAGTTTGGAGTTTTATTCATAACAAATAATATGCCTTGAGGCCTTTACTTTAGCTAAAATCTGATCACGTCATTGAATTTGTGCTTTATGAAATTTCATAATACCACAATTCCCCTTCATTATCTCATCACGGAGTCCTACCAATATGAGTCACCTGAATTTTGGGATATTAGGGAATATGGAGAATATATCAATATTTCCTTTCTGAGCTTGACTCCAGATGCCAAATATAGTATGCAGCACTCATCAAAATAATTGAACTTTTATTATTTTCAGCTGTCAATCTCCACATAGCTTATTTGGAACAATTTAAGAATGGAAAGAAAGAGTATGCAATCTCACAAATTTAATTTTTTACTTGGCTGAGATTATTACATTTTCCCACCTCCATTGCATTTTTATTTCCCTCCTGGTTTTTTTTTTCCTAACATGTTTTTATGATTTCACTGTAGAATTGAAATCTAAAGACATTATCAGAGAAGTACCTGTAAAAAGTCATTCAGAGTGGACTGTGAAGTATTATTTTAATACTTCATTTTAATTGGAATGTGCTCTTGAATAAAATTAGATTCTTCAATTTACAAAGGTAAACTTCAGAAACATTATCTAATATGTTTAATATTCAGAATGCATAACTGATTTAATCAGTGTGACTATTAGATACTTAAATGAATGAATTAGACATACATAATCAAAAAAATATTATTTGTAATTGACCTAAATGCCAAAATCTAATTTATTATGAAGTATTGAAGATGTTTATATTACTTTGGAATACATTCTTCTTTCCTATCCTATGCTCAGAATTATGAGAAATTATGTATGGGTCTGAAATATAAGAATTATCTCTCTGTTTTCAAAGCTATTTATTCATTAACAAAAATCTTAAATTCTTTGGAATTCTGTCTACTCTAATCTTAAGTACCAAACTCATTTTACATTTTAACTGAAGTAAATTCAATTTTGTATGTTTATTTTGGTCTTTTGGATCTCTCTGTCTCTCTCTTGCATTATCTTCAAAACAAAATATTTTAAAGCATCAAGCAAATGATCACATTGAAATAAAATTATAAGGTATTTCATTTTATTAAAAAGGTTTTATTACAGTATATTTCTAAAAAACCAAATGTAGATGCTAAAAGTAGTTCCCTATATTAAGAAAGTTCAAATACAAGTTATGCTTATGCTTTCTCATATATACTCAATGTCCTTCTAACACCAAACAGGGAAAACACATTTTTTGTGCTACTTGCAAAATTATTTGTTGGTATTACTATTATGAGGGGATGATTCCCTCATTTGTAAAACAGTATGAGACCTAAGAATATTTCTGATACTCTTATAAGCAGTAAAAGGAACAACAAAACAAATAGGATACGTGGAGAATTAAGAAAATCTTGATTGTATATGAGTAAGGAGAAACCATGAGTGAATGTGTTATTATTAATATGAGCACTTGAAGAACCCGTGTCTCAGACATTAAAAGTTTGAAGATCATCCCCATGTGGGTCAGGTTTGGAATGACAAAGCCTTCCTCTGGACTGCGAGCAAATGTTAACATTGTGTGCAAAGACTACATTATATGTTTCTCCTCCAAGATGTTGAAAGCCTGACACTGCTGCCTATAAAGACAGCGTACTGAGCCTAGCACATTCCTCCCTGCCATGTCGCACATGGTAAATAAATGTGCTGAGGTATAAAATTTAGACTAATATTGTCTGAATGTCTGTTCTGGCTGGAATACAGACACACCTTTAGTATATCTTTAATCTCGAGTAATGTAGGTAAGAGTAGTTTGTAGAAGGAGGCAGGCATGTTTGAAAGGGAGGCCTAATGGAGGGGGAGAAAAAGTGACACATCAGAAAACGATTTGACAGAATGAGTCAAAGATAGGATACACCCACCTCTCATGAGAACAGACAGATTAGAGAATCTACTTACAAGCAGTGCATGAAGAGAGAGTTGGTAGTCAGTTCTGTTCAGTCAGTTAAAGTCAGGCAATGTAGTGGGTGATTTGTGAGTCAGTGCAGTGAGGGAAGTGCAGTAGAGTTGAGTTAACTCATGTGTTGATGCAGTTCAGTGAAGGTCAGCAGAGGCAGTAGAAGTAAGAGAATAAGAAGGAGACAAGGGATTAGAACAAATTGCTAGAATTAGAGGCCAGGCAGAGCAATTCAGTGAGAAACTGAGAGAAGTAAGATTGAGTCTATCATCTTGGAGAAGAGTTTGTGCCAGAAAAGCTGAGTTGCAGCAGCCAGCCAGAGTTCAGAAAGAAAAAGAAAGGGTGAGCTTATTCAGCAGGAAGGCTCTGAGAGGACAGATACATAAGGCAAATAAAAGTTACTTTGCAAAACAGCAGGTTTTTCATTGGACTTAAGTCCCAGTAAGCAAAAGGGAAGTCATGCCTGGTATTGGAAACCTAGCTAACCACTAGAAATCAGTGAGACTATGGTTCTAAGAGGATAACTTACCATGACACATTAATAGCAAGATATCTATCTAGTTGCATTTCAAATATGTAGCATGATACCCACAATAAAGATAGCCCTCACCACTCATCAAAGAAAATTATCTTTGAAACAGAAGGTGATAAACTGAAACACCCAGAAGATCAAAATACAAAATAGAAAAGAAGTGATTATAGAGAGCCCTGCTCAGACTGATACAACGATATCACAATTCCTGACCTGAGTCTCAGAGAAATTTGAAGAAAATGAAGCAGAATGATTGTAAGGTTAATAGGAGTAGGAAAGCTGCTATGTGAATGTGTCTTCTAGAAAATATATGGATACTTCATTTGTGGTATCACAGTACAGTTTCTTAAACAGGACCCCAAGAAATAGAGTCAATAGCTATGCTAGTATAAAAGGAATAAGTATATCAGGGCTTCACTCATACACCAAGAACTACAAGCAACTAATGAATGCTAAGAGTTTGAGAAATAGCCTCCATCACAGATGAGCCACCTAATTAGTTATCCAATACTAAATGATAAGCCCTGAAATCATATACATACAAGTAATATAGAAAAGGACTCATAGGTTGCATTTATACATTTCTCTGGGTGTTCATGTACATGTATATTCACACACAGACATATAAATATGAGGGCATGATTTCTGAGGGGGCAAGGGAGTGGGTTACTTGGGAGATATTAAAGAATGGAAAGGGAAGGAGGAGATATTACTAATATAAATGTAATTATAATAGAACTATTTGCAGAAAATTAATTTTACAAGTGTAAATAAACATTCAATTAAATGTTTGTACTCCCTTGCCCACTCCATTCTTCAAAATAGATGGAAACAAACTAAGTAAGTATTGAATGTTAGATGAGCCATCCAAAGTCATTCTGACAAGTTTCTGTAATAAATAAACTTCAAGACAAAGCAACCTGTTTATTTTAATGGTAACATCCAGCCTTGTTTAGTTTCTGAAATTTTCTACTAGACTTCATATTCTTAGACCAACTAGTAGGTAAAGCTAAAACACAATTCACTGTTTTCACATGTTTCTGTAGGAGAGACTCTGTGGATATCACTAAAGAAAAACTTATTTGTTAAGAGGCACAGAGTATATGGCAAATTCTTGCTTTTCACTCAAAATCCATGTTTAATTTCCAAAGTTTATTGAATATATGAGAAGAAACAGAACTTTTCTTTAGAAATACCAGAGAAATAAATCATTGCCCAGTAAGCTAAAGTAAGGTGCTTTCAGATCTCTGCATGTAGTATTTCCATAACTGTGAAAGACCTCTGAGTTTTCCCTGACCAAGTGTTTGAATACACCCTTGAACTTTGTCTGTCATGAGGCTATTCTGAAACACCATTTTCATAGTCTATCTTGGGTCATGCTCCAAGTAAAGGTATGATGTGTAGCATGCTGTGATGAAGAGACAAAAACTGACGTGAGCAAATGCCCACCGCCTGGTTAGCTTGGGCATGCTCATTTTTTTTAAACTAATAATACTTTAACCATATTTGCACTATTTCACCAAGTATGGCAACATACACATGTAATTGCATTGCTAAGGGACAGAAGAAGGAAGACCACTGTGGTAGACTCATTGTCATACTGTCTTTTATATCATATTGCATGCCCAACTTTACACATTTTAATAGCAACTCTGAAGATTCCTGAAATTATCCTTACTTTGAGACAACTTACTTTATTTGGACACAATTTACTTAAATATGTCGTGCCCAGTTGGTTTTGTTTATAAGAGCAGAACACTGTTACATCATTTTACTGAAACTATTAAGTGATCTCAATAAACCTCTAGTAAAGTGTACTATTTCACTTAGTTGAATGCAAATTTCCTAAGTAGAGAAACTTACAAAGTTATTTCTGATATAATATTAGAAAATATAAAATATAATATAAAATTACAAAAAATAATATTAAAGAAGAATGGAAAGACTTGAGTCTTGACTAGATTCAAGAATGCATTCTTTCCTTTATTGCATTTCTTTTAGTGAATAATTACTTTAGGCTTCTGCTTGAATCATATCTCAAGGAATTCTGAGTAGTGCATAATAAAGTATGTGTCCGCTTGAATCCTCATATTACCATTAGATGTTCATTGTTCCAATGCAAAGATTCTTCATTACATATATCTTGAAAGAATATTTCATGCATCTTTATTTTCTGTTATGAGAAGCTATTAAAATCTACCTTATAGAAATATTTCTGTCATAAATATATACTATAAATTTTGAGAAACATTATACTATCTAGCATATAATTAATATCCTATTTAGTAATGTATAAAGATTACATTTGATTCTTTGACAGTGTAGAGATAACATCTTCAATTTTGTTTTTTCAATTGCTTTTTTAAAGTTTTTGATATATATAATGTAATTACAAGATTTTCCCCTTCCTTTTCATCTCTCCAAACTTTTCCATATATCACTTCACACTTTCCTTTAAATCCATAGCCTCTTCTCACTAAGATAGATAGATAGATAGATAGATAGATAGATAGATAGATAGATAGATAGGTAGATAATCTCCTAGTCAGTTTATATAATTTTTTGTTTGTACATTTTCAGGATTGATCATTGTTACTAGAGAACTAATTATGATCTTTGAACAGTAAGTTTTTATTGCTGAAAACACCATACTCTATAGTTGCTTTTAAGGTTTAAGTGTATTTGAAAGTTAGTGAGTTACCTAGTGTTAAATCTTAATAGTTTGTAATGTTAAGTACATTTTGAGCTGAATGATATATATATATATATATATATATATTCTTTTGATTACTTTATATATATATAAATATATATATGTTTCTGTCTTGTGATATAGTGAGTTGATTGTGAGACTTCAGCAACATGAAAGCTCAAATTCAAGCCTCATTTAATTTACATCTGCAGAAGAGCACCTGTAAGATTAAGTGGTCATACACAAGTCAAAGTTTGTCAATGATTTAAAAATTGATAGGTATTTATAGAAAGCTAGTGCCATATGGAGTGGGAAACATATACACTAACATAAGAGAATTAAAAAAATAATAAAATTTCTACAGAGCTAAAAATGCCAAAGAAGACAACAAGCAACATAGGGAGTGCAAATTCACACATCATGTTAAATATGACTTTCGGTATCTGACAGTACTAGTAGCTGGATGTTAATATTTTACATACTGTTGACAAAAATCATTCATTAGATACTGTTGTTTCTATTTATTTGAGTCTTCTTTTGTTACTCATTCTTTGAGAAATACTTTAACAGAGAGTATGATATGTTCATTATAAAACAATTTTATAGCTATTGATTAGATTGATTAGTTTTCTTTTATAAACCATGTATTTAGTGACCATCGAAAAATATCCTTAAAAACACATTATTATCTACATTAGTTCCTATATGTCTCCATAAGTATTAAGACTATTTATTGATGAACATTATTGACTCTAAAGCTAAAGTTGGGAAAGGATGGCACCATAACCCTATTGGGAGTCTTTTGTCCATCAGAATGATGTATCTGCTTATTTGATTACTTCCTTTTTAATTCATTCAATTAGTACTTTTCAAGACCTTTATCACCTCTGTAATAATATAGATAATATATTCTTCATATTTTTTAAATTTACACTTATGTATTTTTTGAAGATACTAATGTAAATACTATTACATTTTAATTTAGATTAAGTTTATCTATCTATGCTACAGATGAAAAAAATTGACTTTTATATTCTATCCTTGTGGCCCACAATTATTCTGTAATCCATCATTAGTTCTAGAACTATTTTCCTATTGATTCATTCACAGATAATATTACATGCAAGTAAGTATAATTTTATTTCTTCCTTTTAGTTTTTTCTCTTTTCATTTTTATCTTATTATATTATTTTCTACATGTTTAAGAATTAATTGTAAGATAGATTCATCTCTTTAAGTGTCATACCTTAGATGATAACACAAATTAGCTATTATTTAAACAAAAGAATTTTTATGAAGTATGTATTCATACTTGCTACCAACTATTCTACATCATAATTTTACCAATTTCTTCAGTCATGAAGATTGACCAGTGCCTTATATCGAAGGAGAACTACGGTGATAGTTGTACTTTTCATTCATTACCTCTTTCTATCCCTTCTTTCTTGACTGGTAATGAAACTTTTCCTGTTTGAAAGACTAATAAACAAAGAGGGTATTGCCTGTGAATCTGCCTGTTGCTTATCTTCATTAGAACACTAGATATTCTCTATGAATTAATAACTTAAGAGTTTCACTTATTCTTTTTAACTGATATCACATATCAAAAACCTGATCTATGTGATACTTTTATGTTAAACATTGTTTCTTAACTAATGTATCTATAAACAAGTTTTCATGATGGTGGAAAAGACTATCCACATAAGCATGATCAAATAAGGACTCAGGATCTTTGATCTTCATTTTTATACAATTTTATATAGTTTTAACTATATTAATGTATATGTGCATGAAAGTGTATCTGAATATACATGCTGGTATCCAAAAAAGCAAGGAAAAACATGAGAGCCCTCTGGATCTGATTATATATATAATTGTAAGCTGCCTGATATAGATGTTGGGAAACAAAACCAGGCCCTTTCAAAGAGGCCTGACATGTCATGTTTTCCACCTCTTCATCACCTCTTTAAACCAGAAACTTACATTATTTAATTGTCAATATTAATTCCTGTCCAGGGTGCCATGACACATACAGGTGGGACAAATATTTCTCATAATTAGGATCTTCATTGTCATGATCATTTTAGTGTCTACATATAGAAGACATTGGGGTTGTGAGTATTACTTAATAGAATATAATATGCAAAAAAAAATTTTCAGACATAGAACACCACACTGTGGTCATTACTTTCAGTTTGACTAAGCATTAATTCCCTCAAATTCCCTTTACTAAACACAAAAAGACAACGAGAGTAAGGAGGATCATTTGGCGGTTCCTGTGGTGCCTGTAAGCTAACAGCACAGAGCATCCTTATTGCACTGCAGACAACAATTGTGCATACCAAGAGGGTAATTTCTTTTCAGGAGACTCTAGAAGATAAATTTTTATTGGTGTAAATAATTCAGCAGCTTGTTATAATGAAACCACTTCACATTAAGCATTTCCTTGTTCTGCCTTAAATGCACACAGTTGTATCCACTGGATGCTACTAATATCTGATGCAAACTAGAGGTTTCCCAGTTTATGATGAGTTGTAGCTCTTCACGGAAACAAGCCTACAGCTAGGGGACTTGGTTCAACATTTGCCAGAAAGAGAAAAGCTAATCACAGCATAGAATACAGGGACAAAGAAAATAATGGAGCTTTTCTGGTCATTACGTTGATCTGAGAGGGGATTTCATTCACAGCACATCTGGAGGTTGGTTTTCAAGTTAGTCCTTTAGGGTCTATGAATAGGATTAAAATTTATATAGGACAAATATAATTCTGAATAAAATTTAAGGGGCAGGAACATGTTTCCATATTTGATATTTCTTTCTTCAACGTTTCACTTACAGAGTGAAAGAAGATTTTACAATGTCCAAACTCTTTTTCTGGTGCAGATACAAGGAGACAGTTAATTTACAATATTAAAGGAATGTTGTATGAGCCTTAAGTTCTTCCTTTTATTGAAGCTCAATTTGGCACACAGATATGTTTTATTATGATGGCCTTTATGGTTTACTTTTTAAAAATTTTATTTAAATTTTTTACTTATTCAGCTTACATCCCACTCACTGCCCCCACAGTCACTCCTGACAATCCTTCACCCATCAACCTCCTCTTCTTCTCTGAGTTGGTGGGACCCTCTGCATACCCCTTCACCCTAGCATTTCAAGTCTCTGAGGGGCTAGGTGCTTCTTCTCCTACTGAAGTGAGACAAGGCAGCACAGCTAGAAGAGAATATCCCACATACAGGCAGCAGGTTTTGGGATAGCCCCCATTCCATTTGTTCACGACCCACAAGAAGGCCAGGTTGTACATCTGCTACATATGTGCTGGGAGGCCTAGGTCCGGTTCATGTATGTTCTTTGTTTGGTAGTGCAAACCCAAAGGTCCAGGTTAGTTGACTTTATTGGTCTTCCTGTGGAGTTCCCTACCCCCTTTAGGGCCCACAATCCTTCTTCCTATTCTTCCATTAGAGTCCCCAAAATCCATCCACTGTTTGGCTGTGGGTGTTTGTATCTGTCTGAGTCAGCTGCTGGGTGGAGTCTCTCCTAGAACAACCTGCTCTTGTCTGCAAGCATAACAGTATCAGTAGTAGTGTTAGGAATTGGTGCTTCCTCGTGGGATGGCTCTCAAGTTGGGCTGGCTATTGGTTGATCATTCCCTCAGTCTCTGTACCATTCTCCATGCCTGCATTTCTTGTAAACAAGATAAATTCTTCGTTGAAAGTTTTGTTGGTGGGTTAGTGTATTTATCACTCCTCTGGGGTTCCTGTCTGGTTACAGGAGGTGGCTTCTTTAGGTTCTATATCCCCAGTGTATTGAATTACAGCTATGAAATGCTATCCAGCTATTAAAAACAAAGATAACATAAATTCTGCAGGCAAGTGGATGGAACTTGAGAATATCATCCTGAGTGAGGAAGACCAGTTCTCAAAAGACATGCATAGTGTTTATTCACTTATAAGTGGATATTAGGCATAAAATACAGGTAACATACTTCACAAACCCAAAGAAGCTGAACAAGAAGGAAGCTCCCTTAGAAGGGGGAATAAAAGAGTCATAAGAGGCAGATGAAGGAAGGGAATTGGTAAGGAGAGGGGATGGGGAGGGTAATGGTGGTTTCAGGATCAGGTATGGAGAAGAACAGGAGAGATGGCTAAATGACCAGGAAAATTAATGGAAATGTGCAACTGACAGGCATAAGGAGATGGGAAGCGTCTCCATGATGAGAGATCTAGGATAAGGGAGGCACCCACGAATCTATTATGACTTTTCTTTGAGGAAGAAGCTCATTTCCCTGTGTATTTTTGCCTTCTGTTTGATATTTACATTCCTGATTTTCAGAAGAGGCACTGGTTCTGGAGTATCACACCTTGTCATACTCATCCCCAGTACTCTCTCCACTGTCAGCACCATTTTGACTAGAAACAGATTTCACTTGATTTTTGATGTACAATAATTTAGGTACTCTTTAATATTTGTATACATGTATACTATCAAAATGTTGGTTTCAAAGATGAACTATTAAGGAAGACCTTTGGGAAAAAAATCAAATATAGTTTATAAATATTTTGTTCAACTTTTTTATTTACTACAACATCTGGCTTGTCATTCCTGATGCATAGTTCACCCCCAGCTTCCCATTAAAGCAGAGAAAGAGATGGAAATCAATGCTTCTAATCCTAAGGCTGACAGTCTACCTGAACCGAAATCCAATGCAAAATGATTTGAGGTAAATGAAACCAGCTTAAGAAAAACATTTGAGACTACCTGATACAAGGAAGACATACATTCAAATCTTCGTTTCTCTGTAGTCAAATTTGTGACATTATGCGTCAAAATGTGAAGAACTGAGCTTCTGCTTATACTTCTATACAGTAGCAATTTCTGGGGTAGTGTGTCAGGGCAGTCTCCCTGACTAAAACATTTTAAATTGTGTTTTAATTGATGAAATACATATTTATTTATTAATATGCACCAAGTTGATGAAGAAAAATGCCTCTATTTATTTCCACTTTATCCTGTATTCTTATTCTGGTTAAATCTTAATATTACTTGCTAATCATTATAAATAAGTCTGGTATGTATTTACATACATATGAATATAGATGTATACAAACAATAGATCATTATTTAATATTTTTATATACCTATACACAACTATTTTGTTATCATAAAAATAAATCATTTGACAGTTTTCACCAGCTTTCTTTTATTACTACCTATGCAGGCTTGGAAAGCATCTTTGAGCAATAAAGAATTGCTGTTTGCTAGTTTGCAATGCAACTTGTCCTTATTTGGAGGCATAGGCAGTCCTGATTCACAGGTGAGTCAATTGAGTGTCTAACTATATAAAATATTTCTCATCCTTGGTAATTTCAGTTTTGTTAATTTATTTAATTTGTAAGTTTAAGTTAATACTTAAATAAATTATTAAATTTAATTATTAAACTTAAGTTATTAATTTATTATTAAATGTAGTATAATTATTTAGGTAATAATTTAAAATAAATATAAAATCCTATTTCTCTTTAAGTCTTCATCAAACAACTTTGGTGTTTTTTTGTCCCTCCTTGCTCTTATATTTACTTTCCTCTACCCTACACAATTAGGTAGGGTTTTCTGTTTGTTTGTTTGTTTTTTGCTTTTTGCTTTTATCTTTATGTCTGGATAAGATGAATGAATTTTTCACATTTTCATCTTCTTATTCCTAATAAATATTTAAAGGATATGAGTTCCTACGCTTTATTATATTTTTTCCTTCATGATCCCTGCAAAATGCCATAATAATCAGCTTGGCAAATATATACTATTAGTGCAATAATGCCATCATTTTTTTAGGAGTAATCAATCACATTGTGGTTGGATTTAAGGACTTTGCTATAAAACATGCCTGCTATACTGTAATCCAGGCCTATCATATCATGGACTGGATAAGCGATAGGCCATATTGAAGAACTTACTATCATCATTTAGCTATATCATTATACTATTAAACTCTATTTTATTTTTTTTTCTTATAAAAGAAAATATTTATTTAGGGCTGGCTTACAGTTTCAGAGATTTAGTCTATTATCATCATGGTGTCAGCATGTCAGCACACAGGCAGACACAGTGCTGGAGGAGCTCTACAACTTGATCCGAGACAGCAGAAGGAAGATTGTGTCACTGGGTGTAACTTGAGCACATATAAGAATTCAAAGCCTGCCTCCAGTGACACATTTCTCCCAATAAGGTCACACCTACTCCAATAAAGTACCTCCTTTTTTTTTTTTTTCCATTGGAAAATTTTTATTGGAAAATTTTTTTGCATTTCAGATGTTCTCTCCTTACCCCATTTCCCCCTCCCTCCTAGGAACTCACTATCCCTTCCCCCCTCCTCCTGTCTTCACGTTGGTGTACCCCCACCCACCCTCCCCTGTACCTCACCTCCCCACCCTCGAGTATCCCCCCCCACGACGTCCAGCCTTCATGGGACCAAGGATCTCTTCTCCCACTTATATATAGCTCCCTTGCATATATAGCTGGAGCCATGGGTCCCTCCCCAAGCGCTCCCAGGCTTGTGGTTTAGACCCTGGGGGCTCTGGTTGGTTGGGATTGTTGCTTTCCTCATGGTGTCTCTAATCCTCTCAACTCCTTCAGCCTTCACTCTATCTTCTCCATTGGGAACCCCGTGATCAGTTTAATGGTTAGCTGTGGGCTTCTGCCTCTGAGTATGTCAGACTCTTGCAGACTTCTAAGGAGACAGCTATATTAGGCTCCTGTCAGCATGTACATCCTGACATCCACATCAACCTCTAACTTTGGTGACTGCACATAGGATGGATATCCAGGTGGAATGGTCTGTCTCTTCCTCAGTTTCTGTCCTGCACTGTGTCTCCATATTTGCACCCTTGAGTATTCTGTTACTCCTTCTAATAAGGACTGAAGCCCCCCCCTACTTGGTCATCATTCTTCATGAGCTTTTTTTGGTCTGTGAGTTGAATCTTGGGTATTTCAGGCTTCTGGGCTAAAATCCAATAATCAGTGAGTGAATACCATGTATGTTCTTTTGTGATTCTTCCCATTCTTGTGACCAAAGTGTATTGTGTTTAAGCAGTAAGGACTCAACTTAATGTTCTAGAAGGAACTTAAGGACAATAGCAACAGACGATATTGTTTTGGTAGACTTTTTTATTCCTCTGACCAATGACTAAAAAGGAGGTTTCCCATGCTAAGACCTGAAGATTTACTTGAATAGTATCTGGATTTGGGGTCAAACACCATCAACATATATGGTATATCTCTATGTATGTATGAACAAATAGTAAAATAATGTTTTCATTGTCATTTAGAAGAACACATAGCATTATCACTTCTTCCCACTCATTTTCTGGATTAATCTAGTTCCCCACTCCCAATTAAATTCAATTCTCCTCTTCCCTTACACTTTGAAGCAATTGTCTTTTACAATCTGTTTATTTAGACCTCCTTCTCTGCCCTTCCTACACATTCTTTTTAAATCAAGTCTTCTTTCTTCATATTGAATATTCAAATTCAAAAATTCAGAGCTAGGATGAACAAATAAGAAAGAACATTTAGAGTTTGTCTTTCTGGGTCTTGGTGAGCTCTCAATATAATATTGTCTAATTCTACTTACCTTCAAATTTAATTTCTCTTTATATCTTAAAAGAATTCCATTGTGTATATGCACTATATTTTCATTATCTAATCATTAGTAGATTGATATTTAGGTTGTTTCTATTCTCCAACTCTTGTGAATAAACTGGGAATGATCATGACTAAGCTAGTATCTGTAGAGTATGATAGCAAGTTCATTGAGTATATACCAAGGAGTAAGTAGTAACTGATACCTTAGGTATTTTTCTATTGATTTAAAAAGATACTGTTAACAAGTCAACTTATTGAAATAGTTTATTGGGCCTACAATCTCAGAGGGTGAGTTCATGACCATGAAGGCTGGAAGGATGGCAGGAGGCAGGCTAATATAGCACTGGAGCAGTTTCTGAGAGCATACATTTGCCCATAAGCAGACAGCAGAGTAAGGGAGAGAAAGGGAGAGAGAAAAGGGAAGAGGAAGAGAGGGGGAGAAAGGAAGAAGAGGGAGAGACAGACAGACAGACAGAGACAGAGACAGAGAGACAGAGAGAGGGAGAGATCTGGGAATGTTATAGGGTGGGCTTTAGAATCTTCAAACTGACCTGCATTGTTATACCTCTTGGAATAGAGCCAAACTTTCTAATCTTTTCAACATAGCTCTACCAACTGTTAGCCACCATTTAAATGTATGAGCCTATAGGGCTATTTTCATTCAAACCAGGAAGACTAAATTATAAGTCAGATTTACTCTTTTTTTTTTTTTTTTTTTTTTTTTTTTTTGTTTTTGTTTTTGTTTTTTCGAGACAGGGTTTCTCTGTGTAGCCCGGGCTGTCCTGGAACTCACTCTGTAGACCAGGCTGGCCTCGAACTCAGAAATCCGCCTGCCTCTGCCTCCCAAGTGCTGGGATTAAAGGCGTGCGCCACCACCGCCCGGCCAGATATACTCTTAGCTTTTGAAGAACTCTCCTCACTGAGGCTGCTACATAGATGCACTCCTACCAAGAGCAAATGGTGATGTCTCTCTTCCCACAAAATTTGCTGTTAATAGTTTTCTTGGTCTTAGCCATTCTGACTGGTTTAACATGATATGTTAAGGAATGTTTAATTGCAATTCTCTGATTGCAATGAATGTTCACCACTCTTTGAGGCAGTTCTTAGTCATTTTTATTTGTTTGAGAATCTCTGGTAAAACTCATACCCCATTTAATTTTGTTGTTGCTATTTTTATTTTTTGGTTGTTGTTTGTTAATTTTTTCTACATTCTGGGTATTATTATTCTGTCAAATAAATAGCATGCAATGATTCTTTCCCAGTCCACAGGCTTCCACTTCATTTAAGTTTTGAGAGAGAGAGAGAGAGAGAGAGAGAGAGAGAGAGAGAGAGACAGAGAGAGAATTTTTTAATCTTTACCATAGAGAAGGTTTTAGGATTTATGAAACCGTTTTGTTAACTCTTTGCTAATTCTTAAGCAATGGAGTCTTATTCAGAAAGTCTTTTCCTACACCTATCTCAACTTTTCTTCTAGTAGTTTCAGTATTTCAGGTTTCAGCTTAGGGTTGTTCACCTAGTTGGCGTTTTCTGTCCTTTTGTTTATTTTTGTTTGTTTTTGTTTTTCTCTTTTATTTTGTTTTGTTTGTTAGTTTTTCAAGCCTATAGTACAAGTCTGATTTCATCCTTCTACATATGGACATCCATTTTTCCCAGCAGTACTTGTTAAAGATGCTTTTTCCTCTCAATTGTGTATTTTTGAAAATGTTCTCAAATAGACAAGTTTGTAATTTTTCTGTGACTGTACTGTCCTGTATGGATTACTGAAGCTCTACAATATAGCTGAAATCTGGTTGATAATATCTCTTTTACTGTTTCTTTCCATGTGACTATGTTGGCTATCAACAATCTTCTATATTACTGTATAAAAATTAAGGATGATTTTTTTCACCCCACTTCTGTGAAGAATATCATAAGAATCTTAACTTGAATTGCATTGAATCTGTAAACTGCCTTTTGCAGATTTTTTCACAATATTGATCCTACCATTCTACAAACATGAGATACCTTTTAATTTTCTATTGTCTTTCTTGATGACTTCAGTGATTTAACTTTTTACTGTAAGGATCTTTCACTTTCTTAGTTATGTTTATTTCTAAACTTTTGTAGCTATCATGGATGTGTAGTGTTTCCATTATCTCAGGATGTTTGCTATTAATATATAAAAAGACTACTGGTCTTTGTAAGTTAATTTTGTATCCTGTCATTTTGCTAACAATGTTGATCATTTTTAGAAGTACTTCATGAAAACTTTGGATGACTATTCCAGATTATCCAGTTGGTTAGGACACTGTTAATATGATGGTGCCATTGAGAGCCATGGGTTTTTCTAGAGTTTCTCCTCCTTACACTGCGGTAAGATTTTGTTTGTTTCCTCTCTATTTTATTCCCAGTATTGTGCCCATGACTGAGAGGATGCTGCTGGTCTTCTGTGGTTTTCTGTAGTTAGGTGTCTCCAATGATTCTCACAGGGATTGAGGAGCTGCACAGATCCCTAAAGGTTAGGACATGTTTCTGTCCTGTTTTCTAAAGTTTTTGGTTTTATTTTTCTTTTAGAACTAGAGATTTTCACCTGTCATCACCTCTTCTGATGGCTGTTACTCAGCTTTTCCCAGTTTATTCCCTGGAGATCTCAGCAGATGGTACCATATAGGATCTCCATGAAAGTCACTTTTTGAACGAAAATATTCAATCTAAATGGAAAGAAAATAAAATTATATCTGTTTTTGTGAAAATTTCTACATCATGCTTTCTTAATGCGAATTAACTGAAATTATATTTTACAAGTGTTTATATAAGATAAGCTCATATACATATTTTATACACAAAACAAAGAATGCAAGTTTTTAAAATTAATAATGAAGTACCTTTAGTGAAAGAAAATTAATGTTACAAAGTAAAAATTTCCAAAAGATAATTATACACAAAATTGTTTTCCACTTAATAGAATTATATTATAATCATAAGAATTTTATTGGAGTTTGTTATAGAAAACCGATAAAGGAACAGCATTGTCATCTTAACAGATAATTAATTACATTGAGCCAATATTACAAGAAAAAGAAAAATTTTTGTGGTAAATTCAATTTAAGGATTTGATGTATAACTTGAACAGTTTGATGTTTGTCTATGATTTTTCAAGAATATCTAAAAATGAAAAAAGTAAATAGAGAAAATTATCAAATAAGTAATGCAGCTTTAGTTAGAAACAAATCAAACTAAACTATAAATATGACAAACAAGAAAAGCAAAGAGGAGAGGCTTGAATATTAAGATATATCAAACTCAAGAAACAACAAGAGCGAAAACTGAGCATGCAAGTGTGAAAATCTCATGTGTGGGAAGGATGGTATAGAAATCTTGGGAAAATGTTTGCATCTATCAATATGGGATTTATGTAACAGCAAATATAAAGAAGATAAATTTATGTATTGAGAGGAGAATATTTTAAACTTTAAAAGTCATTTGTCATTTTAATCTATATAAGAAAATTACTTAACAATTGGTTCATCTCACATACCAAACCAAATTCACGAACACTGTTGCTTAAGATTGTACGGACATAAATGAAATCTGTTTTAAATAAAACATGTACACATAATTCATATACTGATGTTGTGTATATGTGTTAAAATAATGAAGTTGTATACTGTTTAAGATTTAGAATTAATACAGCATTTCTCTATTCAGTAAAAAGTTTAGCAGGTTGTATACTTTAGAGCATATAGCAAAACAGTTACAGAGGCGATCTAATTCTAGGCGTATGTAAAATACTACAGAGTAATTAAAAACATAAGACATTTTATAATTCTAGGAAATACTCTATTTTCAGATAAAGTATTTTGTTCAAAATACTTTACTTGAGCAGTAGCAAGCCAACAAGAATGCAAAGGTAAGCTGACTAACTACACTAGAGGATCAGAAAGATGTTAATTTGAGTGAGAGATCTTGCTTTAAAAAACAAATCAATATAGATTCAGATACTCACAGCCAATCATTGGACTGAGCTGGGGACCACAATTGAAGAGTTAGGGGAAGGACTGAAGGAGCAGAAAGGGATTGCAACCTTCTAGGAAGAACAACTATATCAACTAACCGAACCACCCAGAGCTCCCAGAGACTAAACCATCAACCAAAGAATATACATGCAAGGACCCATGACTCTAGTTACACATGGAGCAGAGGATTGCCTTATCTGGCATCAGTAGGAGGGGAGGCCCTTGGTCCTGTGGAGGCTTGATATCCCAGCGTTAGGGGATGCTAGAGTGATGAGACAGGAATGGGTGAGAGAGCACTCTCATAGAGGCAAAGAGGAAGGGGAATGGGAGGGAGGGTTTACAGAGGGAAAACTGGGAAGGGGGACAACATTTGAACTGTAAATAAATAACCCATAAAATAAATTAAAACAACAACAAAAACAAAACAAAATAAAACAAAACAAACAAACAAACAAAAAGTAGAGAGTGGAGAGTGACCCTCTACATCAACTTCAGGTCTTCATAGAGACAAATGAATGGGATCCTATATTGAGGTTTGGTCTGTTACTATGTGTTTTAATCTAAGTCTAGGTCAACAAGGCCTGGATGTCCAGAGATGAGAAAGTCCATATGTAGATCCAAAAGATGCTATATGTCCTTGCCCCCAAATTGTTTTGATTGGTGAATAAAGATGCCCACAATCAATATCTGGGCAGAAGTAACATAAGCAGAGTTTAGGATTCCCAGGCTTTGGTTTGGAGGAGAACTATGATGGGTAGAAGGTGAATGGAGGAGGAAGCCACCATGGGTTAAGTGCGTGATACAGTAATAGTCATGTGGTTTGGGTAAATTGAGTTAAGAGCAGCCCAGACAAAACATGGCAAATTATATAATGGGATTATTGGCTGGGAAATAAGTATAATAGCATAGAGGATAGATGTCTGCCTAGCTCATGTACAGATTAGACTTATTGTAAATATAAAGGTTGTGTGTGCCTTTTATCCATGAAACTAAATGGTTAAAGATGGGGTAAAAACTCAGATTGGAATTAAATTTTTCTACAACAGTCCGGGACTAGAGCTAAATAAATTCTGACTTGACAAATATGAATCTGGGAATCTGGGGTTCATAACATAAACCAAGACACAGCTGGTCCCCACCTCCAAACTGAACTTTTTGTTTGGAAAAAGCTAAGTATTAGGCTAGGACTTCAGCCTGGAGTCTTCTCAAATGCTGCTCTATGCTGCCTTGGAGATGTAGCTTAATCACAGTAATGCTAAAAGCTCCTGTTGTGTAATGAAGCAAGTAAAGCCCTGCTGCTCAGAGAGCAGAAAGCAAGGCTGCATGCTTCCCACAATCCAAAAAGTATAGCAAATAAAATAAATTAAGATGTTAATTCTACCTTAAACAACTGGTTTCCTCTAGTGTGGGCTCCACAGAAATATTGGGACTGCTTGGCCTAGCACATGGCCCACACATGTTGGCTTGATAATAGGCTTATACGGTAAATAGAAGGGAATTTAGATGAAGTGAACTTTTAGAAAAGAATATTAATTCAATTTATATAAAAGAACAGAAAAAAATAAAGAGAATGGAGACATAAGTATGTTTATCTACAGAGATATTAATCTCCAAAGAAGGGAGAAATAAATGAACATAGATATAAATGATTTTAAGGATAGAAGGGAGAAATAAATGGAAATTGATATAAATGATTTTAAGGATGCATGGGTGAATGAATAAATGCAGGAATTTGATCTAAATGCTTAGGAGAAAAAGGCAAGTATAGTTAGGTTTCTTATGATTCTGAGGTCCACCGAATCTACAAATTCAGGACAGCTTGGACTACACAGATAAAGCCTATCTCATTATATAATTATTATTTTAAATTGTTTTAAATTTTCTGATTATCAAAATGAAGGTGGTCATAAGTTCTGTGGTTATAATGGCATTAAAAATTCTCTTTGAAAAGTCAACGTATGGAAGATGTAAGTAAAAACGAGGCAATGAAATTGAATCAATCTATACTTTTGATGACTTTGGGTTGCTTGACCAAGGACATGCTATTTTGAGACAGAGGGAGGCTCTATATTTGAGTTAATAGAAAAGAAATAAGGCTTTGGACTCCTTTCAATGTAATAAGCATCAGATCTGATAGAAGAAGACTCCTGATAGGAAGAAAAAAACCAAGAAGACCAAACAGGACAGGTAACATCATTTGCTGATACCTCTACATGGAGACACTTCTGAAACTGGATGAGACATTAAAAAGTCATTTTAATTAGTTTGTTTTCTATTATTAAGAAATAGGAATATGTATCGTGTCATTTCAATTTGTTTTATATTTTTATCCGTAGTTTTTATTTATAATCAGAAACTTAACTCTGTAATTCAACTCAATTTGGGCGACAATAAGGAACATATGGAAGTCAAGATCTGCATTGCAAGCCCCTGTTAGGAGATGGGGAACAGGGGTAGTATTCTATGGGAAGGAATGGCTGACCTGTACAGATACATACAAGCCTAAAGAAATAGAGCTCTCCACAATCTGCAGTGGTTAATTTCTTCCTACTCTTGGACCCATGGATCCATAGCTTCTGTAATGCTCATGCCTTCTTTCACCTTCTTTAAGATCATAAGTTTGCTAGCTAACCATTCAGTCTTGGCAATGCAGATTGAAAAGTTGGGAACTATTTGGTTGATTCAAAACTTTTTGAAAATAAGATCCCAAGCCATGTAAGCTTCAAGGTGTAATGTTCATGTTTCTTATTTCTGTTAGTAAATGGACTTGCAGACAGTGTTGATATTTCAGGAAGGTTATCACCCTGGCACCTGAATTCTGAAATTATTCTGTGAAATGAGAAAACCGTATGATTAAAACTTTCTTGCCAGTGCTCAGGGCATAATGTTTCCAGTTGTCTTTAGGACACTGTCTATAAACAACTAAGAGAAATGTGGCCAAGGGCTCATTATCTACTGAAGAACGTAGAAGAGGATGGGGTTGACATGATTTTCAGTAAGCAGTTACAGGTGTCCATGGCATTTGCGAAGCTTGATAATTTTATTACAATAAAACTCACATAACATAAAGTTCACAACATTAACAGTGTATGTTGTAGTGTATAAACAAATGATATTTGTTGTTACTAGAATGTTAATTAGATCATCAGTACATGACCCTAGTTCCTTGACACCACCTCCTAAGGAAAATGCATGCCTGTTATCAATCAACCCATTTCCTTGCTGCCTCCATTTTCTGATATTCACAGATCTACTTTTTCTATCTATAGCTTTTTTTGTTCTGGATATTATGGGATTGCATACTGTGGTATTTTACCATGGCTTTTTTCATTTTACCAATATTTTGAAGATTTTTTAATCGTGGTATATATGACATGTTAGTAACTTCCTATGACTGAACAATTTCTCATTGTAAAGATGGAACATGTTTGGCTTCTCAGTTTTTCATTTAGGAGACATTTATTAAATTAAATTAACTTTATTATAAGTAATGATGCTGTGAAAAGTTCTGTCCAAACTTCTGTGACTCATTTTGTGTTGTTCATTTAAATACCAAGGAGTCTAGTTGCTAGCCTGTTTGATAACCCTAATTTACTAGATCCAGCCTTATCAATGAGGGGAATTCCAAAATCTCCAGTGGATTCTTGAAAGCATGGACAGACCTGAACTTTACAGATGTTTATGTTTCTTGTATTGTTGCACACACAACCATGATGGCTTTCCCACCGCAGTCAAGCAGTATTCTGTAGTGTGGCTATAACCTTTGTTCCTGCAGATATGTCATCAAAACCAGTTCAGATTTAACTTTCCTTGTTCACATTTTTAAATGTAGAAAGGGTCTGTCTTATGTTTGAATAATATCAGTACATTTATTATTTTGCTCTTAAGTTTTCCTTTTAATGATTAGTTCAAAGGGTGCATCTTGAAGATTCTCCTTGGTGTATACAAATTGATTGAGTTAATATGGTTATATTTTGATGTCATAATGAATTTAGTCATTAAGACCTATTGAAACAGTATTACAGTGCTCTGATGGCCAAGATGACTACTACATTACTGAAGGTTGAATAGTGTGCTCATAGTAGCGAATGATAAACAGAAATAATTCCTGGTATGGGTAGCACAGATGGGGATGAAAGAAGATTTTCAACCATGCTGCTCAGAATGACATGCAATTTGAAATTTATCAATTGTCTGCTTTGGGAATTTCCTACTTGGTACCTTGGATCACATTTGGCCATGAAAACATTAAACAAACAATGTGAGTATCGATAAGGGAGGATATCAGTGTTGGAAAATTTTGTCAAACTCCTTCCGGCAGAATCTTTCACTATTTTACATTACCACCAACACTAATGAGGGCTGAAATTGCTTCATATCCTTGAGAATGTGTGCAGCAAAACTAGTGGGTATAAAGTAGTGTTTCACTCTGCTTATGAATTGCATGTCACTAATGAGTAAGGAAATACAATTTTCATGTAATAGCTAGAACTTTGTTTATTCTCGATAGGAAAATATGTAACCAGGCTTTTTATCCATTTCAAAATTGGATTGTCTTTTAATTGTTCAGTTTCAAGATGTTTTATGTTTTTTTTTTTTTTGCATCCTAGAATTTAAACGTGTATAAGCTATAAATGTTTTCATTCATTCATGCAATGTTATATCTCTTTAACGTTCAAGTTCTTGCCACACTCTTCAAAGCTTTGGGGACTGATGTGACAGGGACAACATGGGACTGAAGAAAGAACAGATACACAAATCCATGTTGAGAAAACCTGGGGTCAGGTGAGTAATGTACACTCTAATGGAGATACACCAGCAACAGTTGGGAGCTCAGCATGTTAATTTTATATATCTGAATTGAGAAAGCGTTTATTATATAATACTGTACTAAAAGGGGATTATTATATACAGCTGAATGAGGGAACAAATGCAGCTAATCATTGTAGGAGCTCTTTAGAGGGAGTAGTCTCAAGTTATAGACATCTAGGGAGTATTGGCAGCATCATTTTTTTTTTGCAAACTTTATAATTCCCATAGGTCTGAGGCATTAGGATCCCTGACATGACTATGCTTATGTGAACAACAAACATTCACTGAGAATTCCATCTCTTCCTCACATGTTCACCTAGCAATTCAACTACACACATAAAATTTTACCATTTATTTTTCTTGTTTTTCCTTTTTTAAAACTTATTGGTTATTTTGTTTATTTATATTTCTAATGTTATCTCCTTTCCCAGTTAAACCCCTATGGCCTCCCTCATTCCCCTGCTTCTATGAGTGTGCTCCTCGGCCCACCCACACCCTCCAGCCTCAGTGCCCTAGCATTCCCCTACACTGGGTCATCAAGCCTCCACAGGACCAAGGGGCTCCCCTCCCACTGATGCTAGATAAGGTAATCCTCTGCTACATATCCAGCTTAAGCCAAGGGTCTTTTAAGGTGGGTAAGAATCTCGAACACATTGTCATAGGGGAAAATTTTCTGAATGGAACACCAATGGCTCATGCTCTAAGATCAACAATTGACAAATGATACCTCATAAAATTGAAAAGCTTCTGTAAGGCAAAGGACACTGTTGATAGGTCAAAATGACAATGCACAGATTGAGAAAAGATCCTAACCAACTCTATGTCCAGTAGAGGGCTAATATGCAAAATATACAAAGGACTCAAGAAGTTAAACTCTACAGAACCAAATAACACTATTTAAAAATGGATTATAAAGCTAAACAAAGAATTCTCAACTGAGGAATCTCAAATGACTGTGAAGCACCTAAAGAAGTACTCAATATCCTTAGTCATCAGAAAATGCAAATCAAAACGACCCTGAGATTTCATCTCACACCAGTCAAAATGGCTAAGACCAAAAACTCAAGTGACAGCACATGGTGGCAAGGATGTGGAGAAAGAATATTCCTCCATTGAGGGTGGGATTGCAAACTGGTACAACCACTCTGGAAATGAGTCTAGTGGTTGCTCAGAAAATTGGACTTATTATTACTATTATTATTACTATTATATTTCAGTGTGTGTATGTTTGTGTGTGTGTGTGTAAGAGAGAGAGAAGGGGTGTGTGTGTGTGTGTGAGAGAGAGAGAGAGAGAGAGAGAGAGAGAGAGAGAGAGAGAGAGAGAGAGAATAGAAGAGGGGTGTTGAATGTAGGCCAATGGAATGCAGGGTCCACCCTTCTAAATGTAAGATGTAATGACAAACATAAGTGTACATAATTTTATATATTGGTACTAAGATCTAAAAGTTTGAAGTCAAAGTCATTGGTAGGAATGTACATTATCTGAATTGACTTAGGAGATTTTTTCCTACCTGCATTTCACTGAGGATAGTTTCCCAAACAACTTTGGAATTCATTGTATTTTAAGTGTATAACTCAATTTTGTGCTTTACCGTCACAAGGTACTGCTTCAATTAATCTTCCTTTATGTCATTATCTTTTTATGTAGCCCATTACTACTGTATTAAATGCATATCTTACTGCATTGTTTCATGATTTTAATTAATTTTCTCTTTGAAAATCTTACCTACTTTTCAATAAATTCACACTTTGCAAGAATAAGAATTAACTTTGTGAGGGTGTCATTAAAATTTTATTCCCAAGTTATGAAAAATATCTTAAAAAGAAATTATTAGAAAATAGGAAAAGGCAACTACAAGTGAAGAACATTTACTTCTATAAAACCAGAAAACACACACACACACACACACACACACACACATATTCAAGTATACAACATTGAATCTAAATTGCAAAATATTTTTAACAAATTATACAACATACAATATGATATGTTGGGACCCCATTTTTATGAATAATTAATCTTGTAAACTCATTCTGCTTCAGAAAAAATAAAGGAAAAGAAGTAAATATGTATGCCACTTAGTACAAAAAACATTTCATGGTACTACACAGAATTCCATGATTCAAATGCAGGTCATCTGTGAACAGGCCACAGTGAAACCTGTGTGACACAATGCATATCCATGTCACATTGCTACATGTTATTAGAAATTTATTAGGCACTAAAATGAAGCATCATGTAAAACTACTTAATGCCTGAAAAATTCACATGTTGTATAGATTACATACATGCATCATTTTTATCTTGTAGTTAGTAAAACCCATTCAGAAGTCATTTGTGTTCAAACTACAATCTTTGGATGTTTAAATTATCATTGACTGCAGTAATAGCAGGTAAAACTCTAATTTTTCTATTAAAGTAATGTCCTTTAGCATATAAGAGAAGATTCAAGTGAGTAACATAATATGGAGAGGAAACATTTTGAAACAAAGAGAGGATGCCAGCATACAGGGCATGAGCAGTGAGGAAAGGACAGATGTTAAGGACAAATGTTCCATTAAAGCAGGCCTGCTCTTCTGTTGACGAATGCCAAAGGCCCCTTTGTAGTGATATTCAAAAGTAAAACTGTGCAATGTGAACATATCTGCCACCTGGTCACCAGCAATGAAAACTTACTTGCTATAGTGATAAATGCTGGGCATATGTGTTTTATAGCTGTAGTATGTGATTACTAGAGTAAAACAACACGTGCCAGCTTTTGTATTTTTTTCTGTTCTATTTATAGGACCTGCATTTCTAAAGATAAAAGATAGATTTTAAGAAATGTTTGTGATCTAGCCTCCTACTGGATAGAATTGACTGTGAATTAAAGGTTTTGCACATACTATGATGACACGATAGCAACATTAGTCATTATCATAGCACACTTAAAGGGCAAGGCTCAAGTATGCACACTTATGAGGTAATATGAAATGCATTGATACTTTGTATACTCACCAATTTAACACACACACACACACACACACACACACACACACACACAAACAATATATGTTATGGAAAAGCAAAGTTTTCCTCCGATTAAACCCCAATGAAACTATTATTTATAATAATAGTGGATGAAAATTTATGAAACGATGTGGATATAAAATAGACTTATATAAATTGAGAACATAAAAATAACTTGAAAAGACTAAGTTATAAAACTATAGAGCAAAATAAAAGGGAAAGTACAGGCCAAGGAAGAGGATGGAATATGAGAAAATGCCCTAGGAATGATGAGAAAGGTGAGCATTATAGACTTTTGCAGTCAGACACTTAAGTTGAAAGAACTCAACTGAATGAGAACCTAAAAGATGATGAATTTCCTCATGCTAGATATCTCTGTCTATTATCCTTCCCTTGATTTTGCTCACAAATATATCACAAAAATGAACTTTGGCATGACAGTTACGTTTTCAAAGTACTAGAAAGGTAAAATAATTTTATTTACTTGTTAAAATCTGTTCAACTGTATTACAGAAGAGCTGGCCTTCAACACAAGGAGGAAAACCAATTACAAAATAGAAATAATTTTAGTATATACAAGATTGACTGAAGTTCTTGATCCACAAATATTATAAGAAATAAAATTATCTTAATGGAATGGTAAGAAAAAAAGAATATATGGATTAACTTTGGAAAACAGTGTTTTGTCTAAGTTATACAATACTATATGCAATATACAATATAACTACTCACAAATACTAGGCTTTCATTGTCATCGTCTTTCACAGAAATTCTAAAACCTCTCTCTGTATCAACCTTTGAAATTCATCATATTTTAAATGAATAACTATAAATGCATAATACATATATGTATATATCATACAAATAATTAAATAATAGTCCAGTTAATAGCCATATTTTCATCTTATTTTCTTTCTTTTTACCCCCAAAACATAATATTTCCATTTAATTTTGAGAATTTCATTCAATGCACCCCCATCCTAACTGTTTCTCAGGTCCACCTTCCCACTCTCCTGCTCTCCTCCCAAAAAAGGAAGAAAAATATACCAAATTAAATTTGTGTTGCTCATACACTTATTGTAACATGGTCAAAATCCCAGTGGCCAGGCCCTTAAAGATAAATGAATATTTTTGCACACCCCTCCCAGAAACCATTAACTGTGGAAAGCTATACTCTAGTATCTTAGTCACAGTTTTTAAAGACTAAGTTCTATAACTTCCTGTTAGTACAGTTTCTTTGATAGGGGGTCGGGGAGGGTGCACCACAGAAGACTTCAACGCTTCTAACTCTCAATTACAAGTCTGTAGCTATGGATACTGCTGCAAAAGGAGCTGTCTTGCCATAAATGCCAGTGCAGGATCATGGCCTTTCACATGGTTTCCAATAAACAGCAGGATCCTCTGGCATATATATATATATATACACATACACATATATATTCTCCCGCAGCAGCACAGAAGACCTGCATCAAAATGGCATCTGGTGGCAGCAAAAAAATGCAGACATCAATATGGTCTCCTATACCAGCCTTGATAATGGACATCAGCATGATCTCCAGCAGCAGAAGACCACTGACATCAATATGGAATAGATCATGAGCACAGACATGGCCTGTGGCAGCAGCAAGGATCATGAACAAAACCATGGTCCCTTCAGGAAATACTGACTGAAGATATCAGTGTGCCAACTGGGTGGCAACACACACCTGGACATTGACACAGACCCCAAGATTAACTTGTTATTGCTAAGATCACTCAGCTGGGCAGCACCTTTAGAGGCAAAGCTTGTGAGGATTCCAGCCTGCTGTACACCACCCTGTCCTCCCTACTAGACAATGCTGTGCTCCTTTGTCCACTGTAGTAGCGCTCCAATTCTTGTCTTGCCACATGTCTCTAGTCCTGCCTCTCTCTGCCAAGTACTCAGCTCTATTCTGCCATTTTCCCACTTCTCTTGCATATTCATTTATTTAACGTGCCATTGTAAATTGCATCACACAGTATATGTTTTACAGCTTTCCATGCAAATACTTATTGCAGTGACTCACTGGTTTGGTTCTGTTAAATACTGGACTATTTTTGAGACTCCTCTCAGATATCCTGTTGTTGAGAGTTAGAATGATCTTGAAGCTGGACAGCATTTCCAGGATCGCTGTCAGCTTCAGGCCACTGCACACCTCCCTTGCCTTAGTGCCAGCTTCCCTGTTCTCTCACTGCGGACAACTATCCTGTTTGAAGTCTTCCAGTTGCAGCAATCTGAAACACCACACTCTTCTCTCTACAGCAGGGGAACGGCAGGAGCTGCAACAGTAACAGCAGCTGCTCCATACTGGGGCCAGGTCTGTTGCTCCAGGCCTTACTTGGAAATGACATGATCCTTTGTCTGCTGGAGCCATGGTTCGGCACTTGTTGCCAAGGTCCTGTCTCTAGTTTTGCTTCTTTCCACAGCCTTGTGGTCCTGCTCTCTCTGATCTACTAACTTTTCTTTTCAAATTCTATGAAACAAAGTTGTGAAAGCATCTTCCCATAAAACTTGTTTTTTGTTTTTTGTTTCTTAGTTTGGTTTGTTTGTTTGGTTGGTTGGTTTGGTTGTTCTGGAGGTAGTGCAGCCTCTGCAGACACATGCTCTTATGCCATAGCTTCCCACAAAGCTTCTGTGTGTGGGTCCCTCAACCTCCTCAGAGCAGCTTTATGCCCCTTCAGGTGCTGGGGACTCCATCTTGAATCCTGCTGAGGATTTTTTTCCTTCACATTTTTATTTTGATAAAGAGAAAACACTACAATGAAACTTCTTGTACTGACTGAATTCAAACCAGCAATATCAACAAGAGAAACAATGAATGCACAAAATTACAGATATGTGTGTACATGTGTGTGTATGTGTGTTTGGGTATGTGAGTACATGCATATATGCCAGTAAATCTCATTTATCTCTCATATCTTTTGACACATAAAGCCTAGAAACAGGTTATTGTAGAAATCATTGAGTCTAGTAATATAGAAGAAAAATAAAAATTAACCTAAATTGTATTGTATTTCTATAAAATCTGGAAGTAAAATTTGTGAATGACATATCAAGGACCATAGGAACCAACATATAATAATTTGATCAGCAATATAAAATATGGCAACATTATGTTTAAACTCACATAGTAAAATATTATCCTCAGATGTATACCAACATACATAATTGAGCAGATCCAAAATCAAAGAAAAATAGATATCAGAAATCCAAACATACATGTACAGAACTTGTACTACTACTTTCAAAAGGTAATTATTAACAGCAGGAAAGATTTTAAACATCTGTTCCATAATCCTCAAAGTCACAAAAATATTGGAAAATTGTGAAATTGTCACAAAGAAGGTGTAAGCTACAAATTATAACAAGAAGCAAATACCAGCTTTGTCAATGCTGAGTGTAAATAGAATTTTCTACCTCTCTAGTACCAACTCCAGACTCTACTTAAGGAGAAGCAAGACTATCAGTGCACCAAGAAGGATGCTCTGATCTAGCCATGTCTGTGTTATTTTAGTATCCATCCAGTTCAGATTAATTGCGATGCTTATCTCATGGTCTTCAGATGAGAGAGTAAGCCAGTTCCTGAGCATGATGTAGAGAAAAGACATTAGACATCCTGTTGTCTAAACAAGAACATTACATATGGCATTACAAGTGTGTCTAGACACATTTACAGAAAAAAAAGTCTCTTAAAGAGTATAAATACCAATATAAGAATAGCAAAGACTCAAGAGGCCCTGACTATTCTTAAAAGACTATCCAGAAAAGGTTCTTTAAAAAAAATTCATTAATTATTTTATTTATTTACGTTTTAAATGCTGCCCGTCTGGTTCCCTGTTACAGAGTTCTTCCCCCCACTTCCTGTCACCTTTGCTTCTAAGAAGGTGTCCTCTGTATACCCCTACCCGGGGGCATCAAGTCTTTACGAGGTTAGACACATCCTCTCCCATTAAGGCCAAACATGGCAGCCCTTTGCTACATATGGGCTGAGGACCTCATAGCAGCCCATGTATGTTCTTTGGTTGGTGGCTTAGACTCTGGGAGCTCTCAGGGGTCCAGGTTAGTTGACACTGTTGGCTTTCCTGTGGAGATGCCAATCCTTTCAGTTCCTTCAATCCTTCCACTACCTCTTTCATAAAGATCCTGGACCTCCTTCCAGTGCTTGGCTTTGGATATTTGCATTTCTCTCATTCAGATTCTGGGTAAAGCCTCTTGGTGGACAGTCATGCTAGGCTCCTGTCTAGAAGCACAACATATTTTCAGTAATAAGAGTAAGGCATTGGTGAGTGCCTATGGGGTAGGTATCATGTTGGGCCAGTTACTGGTTGTCCATTCCTTCAGTCTCTGCTCAATGTTTTCCTTGAATTTCTTTTAGGCAGGACAGATTTTGGGTCAAAAGTTTTGTAGGTTGGGTTCGTGTACACATCTCTCCACTAGGAGTCCTGTCTGACTATTAGAAGTGGTCTTTCAGGTTCCATATCCACACTGTTGGGGATTTTAGCTAAGGTCACCCCACTGAGTCTTGGGAGTATACCTCATCCAAGGTCTCTGAGACTTCCTAGAGATTCTGCAGCTCCATATTTCTATTCATTCTCCTGGCCCTCTATAGCCCTCTCCATCCTCCTTTCCATCCCAATCATTTCCTTGTGCTGCTTCCCATGACTATTTTGTTCTCCCTTCTAAGTGGGATAAATGGGCTAAGAAACAAATTATGGAAACAACACCCTTCACAATAGCTACAGATAGTATAAAATACCTAACGTAATTCTAATTAAACAAGTGAAAGATATGAGTAACAAGAACTTAAATTTCCTGAAGAAAGAAATCAAAGAAGACCTCAGAAGATGGAATGATCTCCCATGCCCATGGATAGGTAGAATTAACATAATAAAAATGGCAATCTTACAAAAAGCAATCAACAGACTCAATGGAATTCCCATTAAAATTCTAGCACATTTTTAACAGACCTTGAAAGATCAATTCTTGACTTCATATGGAAAACAAAAACACAGGATAGCCAAAATAATTCTGAGCAATAAAAGAACTTCTGGAGAAATCATCCCGGACCTCAAGCTGCACTACAGAGCAATAGTGATGGAAACCGCATGGCATTGGTACAGAGACAGACAGGTTTATAAATGGAATAGAACCGAAGACCCAGAAACAAACTCACATACCTATAAACACTTTATTTTTGACAAAGAAGTCAATACCACACAGTGGAAAAAAGAAAGCATCTTCAACAAATGGTGCTGGTCTAACTGGTGATATGCATGTAGAAGAATGAAAATTGATCCGTAGTCATCAAGTCAAGTGGATCATGGACCTCAGTATAAAACTGGATACTCTGAATCTAACAGAAGAGAAAGTGGGAAAGAGCTTTGAATGCATAGGCACAGGAGAACACCGATGGCTCAGGTTCTAAAGATTGACGATTGATAAATGGAACATCTTGAAACTGAAAAACTTCTGAAAGGCAAAGGACACTATTAATAGGACAAAACAGCAGTCTACAAATGGGGAAAAGATCTTCACCAAATCTATATCAAGCAGAGGGCTAAAACACAAAATATAGGATTGGTGAAGATCTTTTCCCAATATGTTGATTCCCGCTTTGTCCTATTGACAGTATCCTTTGCTTTACAGAAGCTTTGCAGTTTTATGAGATCCCATTTGTCAATTCTTGATCTTAGAGCATACGCCATTGGTATTCTGTTCAGGAACTTTTCCCCTGTGCCCATGTGATCAAGGCCTTTCCCTATTTTCTCTTCTATTAGTTTCAGTGTAGCTGGTTTTATGTGGAGGTCCTTGATCCACTTGGAATTGAGCTTTGTACAAGGAGATAAGTATGGTAAAACAAACAAACAAACAAACACAAACCAAATAACTTAAGCAATGGGGTAAGGATCTAAACACAATTCTCAACAGAGGAATCTCAAATGACCAAGAAGCGCTTAAAGAAATATTCAACATCCTAAGTCATCAGGGAAATGAAAATAAAACGATCCTGAGATTTCACCCCACATCAATCTCAATGGTTAAGATCAAAAGCTCAAACTACAGCATGTACTAGCAGGGACTTGGAGAAAGAAGAACATATTGGGGACTGGTTTTAATGTTTTGATTTAATTGGGAATCTGTGTGTCCAAATGTTGAAAGTCCTTGTCCTCTATTGGTTTTTAATTGATCAATAAGGGTGCCTGAGGCCAGTGGCTGGAAAAAGGAAGATTAGGAAGGATCTTTAAATTTTTTCAGGCTAGGAATAGGAAAAAGGAGACAGAGAACTGCCGTGGCACACGGGAGGAGGATGGAATGTAGGAGCTCCAGCAGTGAAACCTAACCAGCCATGTCAAGTAGGTCGCCACTGACTGCTTCCCCAATTGGGCCTGGCGTAGCAGGGGAAGGTTTTGGAGTACCAGACTTTTCTTTGAAGTTAGCCAACACATTTTAAAATTAACTTTCTCTCTCTCTCTCTCTCTCTCTCTCTCTCTCTCTGAATCAAGATGGTATAGCCCAATTTTACCACTACAGGAACATTCTTCCATTGCTACTGGGAGTGCAAATTTCTACAACCAGTCTGGAAGTCATTCTGGCAGGTTCTCAGAAAATTAGAAATAGTTCTATCTGACGACTCAAGTATATCACCTGAGAACCTTGAATCCACAAACAAAAGACACATAGACAGCTCTGTTACTTAAAAACTTGCCCACTAGGTACAATTACTGGGTGCAAATATCTCCTGCCTAGAAATGTGTGCCCTTATCAATTTATTATCTCTGTCTCTCTTTCTGCCCTAAACTTAGTGGCTTGTTCTACTAGGGAACAAACTTTTTCCGCAGGCCCTAACTTTCCCTGTGGCCTTACATGACTGCAGAGTCCCCCTTCCTCCAAAGTATGGCCTAAAAGCCTCTTCTCTCCTTCTGTGCATCTCCTTTTCCTCTTGGGATCC
The DNA here is from genome assembly GCA_021653895.1 of Mastomys natalensis. Lineage (NCBI taxonomy): Eukaryota > Metazoa > Chordata > Mammalia > Rodentia > Muridae > Mastomys > Mastomys natalensis. Next base: position 944,998 of record JAJTUV010000420.1, on the reverse strand, counting down.
GGAAGTTCCACTGTACCTCCAGTCCAACAATTGGCTCCTGGCCTTCTTTAATGACAAATCAAGAAGCCATTAGGGAACCAAACCATAGTATCAGAACATTTCTTTACACAAAGGTATTTGAAGTTTTGACAGGATGAATGAGAATACACAAGTGGTGCAATTATATCATAGACTAAAAAGTAAAATAAATTGTTAGGTAAAAGCATTTATAATTTGAGGAAAGAATCAAACATATATGTTTAAGAAGCACAACAATTACCAAGCAAAGGCAAGTCAAAGAATAAAGAGCACTATGATATTACAAATGGATATAAATCAAGACCTCAAAAATCCAATATGCATTGAGCAATTTGGTTAAAATATACAGTCTCTTATTGCTTTTTTTCTATGGTCAGAATTCAGTTAATAATAGTTTAAACCTTTCAGCCATAAATATATTGGTGAAGCAGTTTTTATTATGTGACAACTCAAGATAACTACATATGAAATAAACCTGTAATTAATAAGTTAAAAACAACAAATTTTAAAAATCCCACAAGTAAGAAAAATCACTTTACAACAAAAAAGGCAGAAACAGAAGAAAGGAGCAACAGATCTTAAAAATAAATAGAAAAGAAAAAGAAAAAACTGAGAAATGAAGAAAGTGTTTTCACATCAGCAGGGTACATCAGCAAGGTGTACCTATAAAATGTACCAATATAGTTTGATGAAATTTCTTAGTAAAGTCACAGAGAAACAGAATGAAAAATAAACAGCTATAGACTATTTACAAAAAGTAAGAGAAAGAGAGAGAGAGAGAGAGAAAGCAAGAGTAGCTACACATCTAAAATATAAAAGATTTCACTTACAAAACTACAAAATCCACAAAGCCATGATAATGCAAAATGGATTGATTCAAGTGTTGAAGTGATCTTAGCAGTAGGGCAGGCTTTCCTCATGTAGTTCTAATCCTTCCCGCTACCAGTGTACACTCCTACCGGGTACTTCTGAGATAACATCTTTTAAAATCTGTATTTCATCTCTGCTACCCAAACACATTTGAGGAAGTGGCTCATGTTGATTCTCACATGTCTGTGGGCCTTTAAATCTGATCTTTCTTCTTCTCTGTGATGGCAATCTCTGCCTTCTAAACTCTTCCACTCAATTCCTAGCCCATGCAAATCCCAGGTCCCACCTCAGTCTGCTTAACCAGTCTTTGGCTATACGGCAATCCTTTATTACAGTCAAATCTTATTGGGGTCAGAGATTCTCACTGTCTGGGAAGGAGGCCTTTGGGAGCCAAATTGAACTAAGGCAGTATTAGAACCAATCCCTAATATGCAAGAATATATAAAATTTTGGAATATATACTCAAAAGTACCAGTGTAAAACGTTAGGAAAACACTAATACATCAAGCTGAAGGATAAACCACTTTATGACAGTAGTAGAAGACTCCTCAAAATAGAACAGAGCACTCTTAGATTTAAACTCTGCTCATCTGAGACAGATAGTTTTAGAACTATAGTAATATGAACTTTTGTTGTTCAGTTTAAAGAGAGGAAGTAGTGGCCAGGATTTAAACTGGTAAAATCTACAATCAGAAAATGGTAACAGGGCCAAATGTGTGTATAAGGCTAAAGTACTTTCAGTGTCCAGTAAATACACAGTTGGGCCTAATCAAAAGTGTCTGATTTTCTCCTAAAGTTTCATTTGCAAATCTGGAGTTGATTTTCAAAATGAAACTAAAGAATACTTTCATTCTTTGCTGTGCCTGAAAAAATCAGTTATAAATTATTGTTAGTTCCAAACAAAGCAACAGAGCCATATTCATAGGCTGCTGCATGTTGACAAGGAAAAAGAGGAGACATCATTACTGTCAAATTGACACACAATGAGAGTACTCTACAGGGCTTTAGTCATGCACAGTGATTCTTAATGTTGAGGTGCCTTGCTACAGATGCATGTATAACTCCAGATGCTCTGTGAAGCATTCTTCCTGGCTGTGTTAACAGAAAGCTGAATTTTAAATAGGAAATTTAATGATTTTGAAGGGAAAATTTTGAGAGTAAGGAACATCTCAGACCACTGTTATGAACAGAAAAATATCCAGCTTTGAGAACAAGTGTCTGCCTCTCTGTGTCTCTCTGTCTCTATGTGTTTCTGTCTCTGTGTCTCTGTGTCTCTGTGTATCTGTCACTCTGTCTCTATCACTCTGTGTGTGTCTCTGTCTCTCTCTGTCTCTCTGTGTCTCTGTCACTTTCTGTGTGTATCTCTATTTTTGTCTCTTTCTCTGTGTCTGTCTCTGTCACTCTGTGTGTCTCTGTCTTTTTCTGTCTCTGTCCCATTTTGTGTCTGTCATGCTCTCTTATACATGCCACACGCATACACACACTCATACAGTTTCCTCGGAAAATTGAAGAAACAATGCAGTAACGAAAGTCTGCTCAGGAAGCACACATTACATTGGCATCAATGCTTCAGTAATTCCGATGCTTCTCCTGACAATAACTCAGAATGTTGCAATAAAAGCTGTGTGTTTGATTATTTGGATACCTGTCATGCATAACTGGAGGGCGGCTGTAAAAAAACCAGATTAATCAAAATAGGATTATAATTTTCTGCAACACCTGTCTCGACCAGCTGCCTCTGATTGTGATTCGATACCTCCTTTCCTCCCAAATTACAGGATAAAGCAATTTAGAAATCAGTGGAGAGTCCAGTGTCATAGTGCCAGAATGGAAGTCAAACATTACAGCAGAGGAAGCTTACAGATACCTGATTTAATTTGCTTAGATTATACCAGAAATAGTAGAACAAGTAGATAATATAACACTTTGGAAAATTCTCAAAGTCATGGTTTTAAATTTTTATACTTTTTTTTTAATACTAATTACATACATGGCATATAAAAATAAAAGAAGTGAGTGCTAACTTTTAAATCCATAGAATAATGATTCAGAAACAAAAATATTTTAGGATTACAATAATGTACAATTTTGACTGCTGGATGTCAGGCTTCTCATTTTCAGTGAACAGTAAACAGTTTAAGCTTCTTCTTAAATGGATGTAACAAACACATTAGAAGATGAATCAATACTCTTTGATTAAACTTGGAAGAGAATTCAGTGTTTTTCATTACGGTTCTGACATGTATTTTCATTGTGGTAAATAAGTAAACTGCATTCTTGGAGACCGATGCGACCATAGATAACAGTAGGTGATTGCAGGGTGCCTCAAATGCAGAGTATTTCAGAGTATTGATGAATCCTTAAACAATTATGGAAATGTATTGTTTATAAAAATTTCAGGAATTTTAAGAGAAATACTTATGGGACACTTTTATTGCTTCCACATTGCAATATAAATTCTGTAATATTTTTCCAATGCTATGCTAAAAATGTGTCTTAATTACTAGTGGATGGACAAGTTAAATTTTGTCTATGAAAATCCCATCCCAAGGATTTGTCACAGATAGAGGACAAAGAGTTAATGCACTGGAAATTAGCTTTTAAATCATGATTGGTGAAATAATAATGAATAATGTTTAATATATTTAAGAAAATTTTGATCACTTAGGAAATTATTTGTTTATATTTCTACAATATTTTATGTGAGAAGTGACTATATTCTGTGGAATGAAACACTAACTCAGAGTTCACAGGACCATCACTGTGTCTTAGGATAGTGCTCTCATTGGAATGCCTCATCCTTAGTAAATGAAATTGCATAAATATATACTGTATCAGAATTGTCGTCTATTTTTAAAATGTTTCTATTATAAATAAGTATATAAGATGAGAGATACTTGTATGTCATGATGAAAAACTATCCATCTTAAAACTTAATTATTGCTGTTTTAAAAACATGTCTAAAAGCACTTAAGGTGTTTCTAACTGCTGTGGAATTTTAGATGACAATATTTCACTTATTTTGTTTGCTGTTTTGTGAATTTCATTCTTTTATTTAATTTGAAAATAAACAATATTCTCAGATGCATAAACCAATTCTGTTACGAGGTAGATGACATTCATAGTCTTCCCCATACTTCAAAGTGTACACTGATAAAATTAAATTAATTTTAACATGATAAAATCCTAGTTATCTAGCAGATCAGTAACTGGGAAAGAAATTCCTTGATTTCAAAGAAGAAAATTTGCTTCACATTTTTTGATACTTTTTTTATTTTAAAACTAAATCTGTCTTTTCTTGGTAACTTTACAAGAGGGAAATGAAAGCTGGTATCTGTGATTCAGTCTGCTATCCTAGTCTTTGGAAGGTGAGAAATACCAGGAGTTGGGAGGACATGTGCTACATAGCTAGACTCTGTTTTATGTAAATAAAACTTTTATGTGCCAAATGTAATTGCAGTTTTAGAGGCTTACTGCTGAATAAACTCTCTTTTTCTATTTTTTCTGAACTCTGGCCGGCTGCTTCAACTCAGCCATTCTGGCTAAAATTCCATTCCAAGACTGATTCAATCTGTCTTGAATGGCTTCTCTCGGGTTCTCAGAGAATTGGTGACAAACTAACTCTGGCAATTTGATCTGTTCTTTGGGCTTCTTTTTATTCTCTGGCTTCAAACTGCCCCAACTGCACTGTACTGCACTCACTTCACTGACTTACCACTTCTCTCTCTCTCTCTCTCTCTCTCTCTCTCTCTCCTCTCTCTCTCTCTCTCTCTCTCTCTCTCTCTCCCACCACTCCCACCACCCATCTTAGTCTCCCTTTCCTTTGTGTTGTTCTCATGTGAGTTGGGCTATTCTACCTCTGACTCATTCTGTCAAATCTTTCTCTGATTCATCAATTTGTCTGACCCTCAATTAGAAGTCCTTGGTTGGGATTTAATGTATGTACATTGGGGTGTGTGCATTCTTGACAAATCATACAGGCACAGAAGGCCTTTGGATGTGATCTGAATAGCCATGTTGCTGGATTAAATTTTCTCTACAGTCTATGCATATGTATGTGTGGTAAAGATTTGTATTTGTTTTTTTTTTGTTTGTTTGTTTGTTTTTTTGTTTTTTTTTTTTTTTTATTGGAAATATTTTTACATTTCAGATATTCTCTCCTTACCCCATTTCCCCCTTCCCTCCCAGGAACTCACTATCCCTTCCCCCCATCCTCCTGCCTCCACATTGGTGTACCCCCACTCACCCTCCCCGTACCTCACCCCCCACCCTCGAATATCTCCCCCCCCACACGATGTCCAGCCTTCATGAGACCAAGGATCTCTTCTCCCACTTATATATAGCTCCCTTGTATATATAGCTGGAGCCATGGGTCCCTCCCTAAGTGCTCCCAGGCTGGTGGTTTAGACCCTGGGGGCTCTGGTTGGTTGGGATTGTTGCTTTCCTCATGGTGTCTCGAATCCTCTCAACTCCTTCAGCCTTCACTCTATCTTCTCCATTGGGAACCCCATGATCAGTTTAATGGTTAGCTATGAGCTTCTGCCTCTGAGTATGTCAGACTCTTGCAGACTTCTAAGGAGACAGCTATATCAGGCTCCTGTCAGCATGTACATCCTGACATCCACATCAACCTTACCTTTGGTGACTGCACATGGGATGGATACCAGGTGGAATGGTCTGTCTCTCCTTCAGTTTCTGTCCTGCACTGTGTCTTATATTTGCACCTTGAGCATTTTGTTACTCCTTCTAAGAAGGACTGAAGCCCCCTACTTGGTCATCATTCTTCATGAGCTTTATGTGGTCTGTGAGTTGAATCTTGGGTATTTCAGGCTTCTGGGTTAAAGTCCAATAATCAGTGAGTGAATACCATGTATGTTCTTTTGTGATTGGGTTATTTCACTCAGGATGATATTTTCTAGTTCCGTCCATTTATATAAGAATTTATGAAATTCATTGTTTTTGTTATAAATACATTTAGAATTCTTACTTTCTTCTAGTTGCCATGTACTTTTGTGACTATGTTAAGCTGCCATGTATTAGAGAGAGATCAGGTTATTTTTGAAATATAATTTAGAATGAATTTGAATGAAATTTCAAGTCTGACTAATTTCTCAATTAATGAACAGTTTTAAAGATTAATTGTACTAATTTTTGAATCATTTTGTAAGATGTATGCACTTATGCACACACACATGTAATATATTTAAAACAAGTAACAGATTGTAACTGAAGTTCCTGTCTTATAATGAGAAGCAGTACATCAATATTTTAACCTGGTTAGCATGTATTCAGTCCAGCCTCTGACTGTATAACTATCTATAACTGGAGGGTACTTGGAAGTAACCTTTTACCTGTTTCTTTAATTGTGGAGACAGAGTCTTATTATTGGGTCTGGTTGCCCTAGAACTCACTATATAGAGCAGACTGGCTTCAAACTCAGAGATCCACCTGCTTCAGCCTCCTAAGTGATAGGAGTAAATATGTTTGCCACCACATATGGGTTTGTAAAATCACTGCTCCTACATTTCTGTTTTCATTTGGAATGCATTCAGCACATATTTACTAGACTGTCTTTTATGTCCACTGCTTGCAGATATTTTGTGACTTTATTTTATTATTTTTAGAAATTGAAAGTTAGATATTTGGACTAAAATCACTTTTAACCCTGAATGTTAATAGAATCAGAAAATTATAATCTTTTAACTTAGTTTGGACTATTTCTAAAAAAATCTTCTAACTATGGAAGCTAACAAAAAAAAAACCCAAAGGATCAATTGAGTTTATGGAAAACTTGATAAGAGAAAACTTAGAAAATATAGTAGGTTAAATATGTGGTAAAACAATAAAAGTAATCATTCAAAATATATCTCTAGTGCTTTTGTTTTCCTTTCTTTTTTTTTTTTTTCGAGACAGGTTTCTCTGTGTAGCCCTGGCTGTCCTGGTACTCACTCTGTAGACCAGAATGGCCTCAAACTCAGAAATCCGCCTGCCTCTGCCTCCCAAGTGCTGGGATTAAAGGCATGCGCCACCACTGCCTGCGCTTTGTATTCTTTGAAGTGTTTTAGTTTTGTTTCCTTTGGTTTATGGTTTTTTTTTTTTTTTTTTTTTTTTCTGGGAGGAGAAATTATCTGCACCCATCTTTTTGGTCAAAAAACAAAAATGGCAAATATTAGCAAATGGCACCAACCCATAGAGCTCACAAGAGTGAGAGATCCATACTTACTAGCCATGTTATCTCATGCTCCCTATAAGGGTTTGAGACTTGCCTACTTCCAAGTATCCTATCAAAACATATCATTTCTCCTTTCTAGCATTTTTAGTAAATCATATTATTTCTAATTTCAGCAAAAAGAACTATTTTTTCGGAGACACAAAAAAAGATAAATATAAATAAAAAAATATATATATAAATTCTAAAATTTATAGGCAACTGTTCTTTAACCATCAATATTCTTAGAGTTTCCAGACTGGTCAATTTATTCAAATTATTCTAGCACATCATCACTTTGTGCTAGAAAAAGTGGAAAAGTAGAAAAGTGGAAAAGCTTTATATATCTCGTTTGTTCTTTGTTTTGTGTCATGCTGATTCTTTCCAGGTCCTCCAAGAACCCTGACCCCTCCCCTTTCTCTCTCTCTCTCTCTCTCTCTCTCTCTCTCTCTCTCTCTCTCTGTGTGTGTGTGTGTGTGTGTGTGTGTGTGTGTGTGTGTGTGTGTGTTTATGTGTGTATGAGTGTTGGGTTACATCTACCATTTAGCCACAGTGACTGTTGATACTATGAAGTTGGATAAACCCACATCTCTTTACAGACTTTTTACTTTTTTGGATATGTGCCTAGGATTTTTAAATCGATGGGGTTGTATATCCTAAAATTTGAAGAATAACTTTACTGTTTTCCACAGCTGTTAGTCTGCTTTGGATTCCCACTAACAGTGACTAAAGCATTCCAAACTTGAGAACCAACCTTAATGAGGGATAAGAATAGATATCCACCTAACAATATGTGGTGAATAAACATAGGGATGCTCCAAAAAATAACTGAACTGTCTGGTGGTCTTAATCAGAATGGCCTCCAGAGGCTCATATATTTGAATACTTGATCCTCAGTTGGTGGAACTGCTTGTGAAGGATTAGAACGTGTGGCCTTACTGGGTAGTAAGTGTCTCAAAGGAGGTCTTAGAGGCATCAAAAATCACTCCAATGCTCTGAGACATCTTGGTCTCTTGCGTGTGTGTGTGTATTTATTTTTTTGTTTTTGTTTTGTATATATATTTTCAATTATAATTTAATTACAATATTTTTCTGTTTTTCTTCCTCCAAATAGTTGGAGATGCCATTCCTGACTCCTCTTCAAATTTATGACTTCTTATATTCATCAATTGATGTGCATGGATATATCTATTTGTATACACATATATATTCTTAAATAAGACTTGTTGAGTCCCTACATTTTCAGGGCTCACTTGAACAAACAATTGATGCACTCTTCCTTTGAGAACACCATGTCTACTGCTCCTAGTTTTATTGAGTTACATGTACATATTTGTGTAGTGTTGAAGCCTTGTGGACTTCCATCCCTCTGGTTTGGGATGTTTGTTAGTATCATGCTTGTTCTGCTAATGCTTGGGTCATAACTTTGGTCAGACTTCAGAGGTCGAGCTTCTGATATAACTAAGACACACAATCTCACAGCAAATAATCTGACCCTCCAAATATTACAATCTTTCCAACTCCTGTTTTACATGTTCTCTGAGCCTTAGGTATGGAAGTCTTTTATAAATGTATCTATTGGGACTGGGTTCTAAAACATTGCACATGTTTAGTGCTCTTTAGTGGCCTCCATCTGCTATAAAGAAAAGTTTCCTTGATGAGGGTGATGTCTACCATTATCAGTGGATTTAAGGACAAGTGTTTATAGACTGTTGTTAGGAATTATGTGGGTTCAGTAAATTGCTGGTTGTATATTCTTCCTAATAACCATGATATCACTAATACTGAATAGCTATCTAAGTTTCAAATATGAGATGTGGTACCACTCTTGGTAACTTGATCTTAAGCCAAATTAGAGAGCATTTGGTTACCTCCAAGGTATGATACTATGTCCACTAGTTACTGACATGGTTCTTAGGTGTCGTAGTTAGATAAGTTTATTGATTGCCTGGCTCCTTTAGAACTTTAAATGTTGCCTTCAAAAATAATCCCAAGGAGGGTGAAGTATGTCTAAGTAAGTATCAGCTCAGGGCTAACAGGACACTCTGTCAGAATGACATGTTGTCTTCATTGATAGGGAATTACCTTTTACCAAGGGCAATAACAATAGGCTGCATGTTTTATTAGTTTCTTAGATAATCCTGTCCAATATACCTAATGAATGCTTTCATGTGATCTTGTAACACTTTCTGCTACTCTGTCTTTGCTCATGGACTTTGGTCATGGACTCTAAACCTCTGAAACTGTAGTCCAATTAAACACCTTTTTAACTAAGTTGCCTTGGTTGTGGCTTTTATTACAACCATGTAAAAGTCACTAATGTAAAAAGCACAGAGATATTGGAAAACATTCTTATAGGTATATAGATGACCTCCAAAAGACTCATTTGAATCTTTGTTAAAAGAAACACATACAAGAATGAAATAATACAGCATATCCTGAGAAACCATGAGTTTAACATCTAATTATCTTTTATGAAGTATGTGTTTCTTGTAAGAATTCTACAGCTAATAAAAATTTCATAAAAAATTAAAGACAATAAACAGAATCTTGATCAAACAATGACTGAAAGTAATTTGCCACATATGAACTCACTGCAAAAAATATAAAATTACTCATGTATATAGTATTCATGTTTCATATATCTGTAAATCTTTTTGTCTAATACTGTATTTTTATTAAAGTCATACAAGGAAAGCCCATTAAAAATTAAAACCCTTATGTGGTGGTTTCAATATGTGTGGCCCAGGAAGCGACAGTGTTAGGAGGTATGGCCTTGTTGGAGTAGGTGTGACCTTGTTGGAGGAAGTGTGTCTTTGTGGGTGTGGGCTTTAAGATCATCCATTTTAGCTGCCTGAAAAGCAGTCTTCTGGCAGCATTCAGATGAAGATGTAGAACTCTCAGCAATTCGTGCTCCATGGCAGCTTGGATGCTGCCATGTTCCCACCTTGATGGTAAAGGACTGAACCTTTGAAAAGTCAGCCCCAATTAAAGGTTGTCCTTATAAGAGTTGCCTTGTTATGGTGTCCCTTCACAGCTATAAAACCATAACTAAGTCTCCATACACTTTAAATTCCCTTTCACCTTTTATCACTTTATTCTCTTCCTGCCCACTCTCATTATCTCCCAAAATGCAGACTTAATGACTCCCCAGCCCAAGGGGGCTCCCCTTCTCTGATGATAAGGGTCAGGGGCAATAGGGTGAGGGATTTGAAAGGTTAGGACTGGCGAGAGAGGATAAAGGGAGTCTATGACTGGGACTTAAAGTGAATTAAAAAAGACAGTTATAAAATTACATAAATAAAATTTGGAAAAAAATATAATTACTAAGAGGAAAGCTATTTTCATATTTCACCATTTCTAACCACAAGGACAACAGGCTACGAACAGTACTCTGGTACCTTTTGTTTGTCTTCAAGTATGATTCATGTTCTTGAAACAAGATACCAAAACATTCAGGATAAGTTGACAACAAAATCTGTGGTGAAGGAAACACACTTTGGAAGTTGGGAAGGAATTCAAACTTGTAACTCTAATAACAATTGCTGTTAATATCAATGAAGGAATAAAGAGAATGAGCAATATCACATACCACAAGAGGAGAGTCTATAAGCCACAGATTTATCTCTACTAAGAGACCTGTTAAAGAAGTGTGGCATTCAAATAAACATGCCCAATCTTTAGTATTGCCAGCAGATGACTTTCTTTCTGGTCTCTGGTAGGAGTAGACTCATGTTGAAGGAGGCACAGAATATCAATGTAAGGAAAACTGTATTTTTCCTGCACTTCAAAACATTCTTTGAAGTACGTGGGAATGTTTATAGTGTTCGAAATGACAGTAAAGTATATCATGAAGCCTGATTTTTGATTAAATATTTTGATATTAACACACAAGATTTTTAAATTTTAATTTTTTCTTTTTTTATTTGATATTTTATTTATTTACACTTCAGATGCCATCCCCTTCCCCATTTTCCTTCCCTAGAAATCCCCTATCCCATCCACTCTCCTTTGTTTTTGCTTTTATACCATTTTAATTACATGCAAGTATTAAGATCAGTTGTAGGTTGAGGACTTAGCAATATAATAGATGAAAATAGCCAAGTAACAAACAAGACAATAAACACAAATAGTCAAAGAACAAGCAAAGCAATAAACAAAATTAAAATTTAATTTTAAAAATGTACCAGGAATTATATATTCACATGTATACTGACTTACCCTATTGATTCACATGATTTACCATTAATCTAAACTTTGTCTTGTTCAACATATATATTTTTTTAATTTTTTATTTCTATTAAAACATACTGCTTTCACTTGAATGTCTTGAACTTTTTCTTTTAGGCAAAATTATGTAATTTTAACCAATGAAGAATCATTTTCAAGGCCAGCCTGGTCTACGCAGTGAGTTCCAGGACAGCCAGGGCTACACAGAGAAACCTTGTCTCAGAAAAACCAAAAAAAAAAACAATTATTCTAAACATGGATAATAAAGTGAATGATTCTTTTAGAAAGTTTTATTTCCTGTCAAATAAGAGAATTTATGATGGTAAGAAGAATATTTAAGACCCATGTAAAAACTAGACACGTAAAACTATTCACAGAACATGGGATAATGCAGTATACTTCAAATCACTCAATTTTTACATTAGTGTACACAATGGAAACATAACGTGGAACCCCCCAAAATTGAATGTATTTATACTAATGCAAATGTCGTTTCTACATTTATACATTTAAATTAATATTCTTACCTGAAGTGTCCTCTGGTAGTAGTAACTAGAAACACCTTATTAACCTTCTGGGGCTCGTTAATAAGATAACATAATTAGGCTGGGTTTTGATAATTAATTATATATGTGTTCACTCTGAGGTTTTCCCATAAACATTTCACAATATGAAATAAAATATTTCTTTAAGAAATTGTATTATTTTCCTTGTCACAGTCTTTATAAGTTAATAATTTATATTTATGACAAATATTTTTGAAAGAGAAGGATTTAATATGTTATTCAACTTTCTCTGAACTTCAGCTTCTCTCTGCACAACAATGATATGATTCAAAAATATAAAGTAGTATGAGAAATTAAAGTGTAGACAGAGAGAATGTGCTAGAATGCTATTTTGCCTTCTTGATGAGAAACTAGCAACGTGAGCACTTAACACTGCCACCCTATATAAATAGACTAAGTAGATATTAAGTGAGTGCAGCTCTTAAATTTTATACTTTTCTCCAAATCTTCAACTGGATTAACTTGAAGTGATTGGTATTTCTTTAATTATTACCATTAAATTAAATTGGAATAATATGCACACATATTTAAGTTTCTATATAACAAATGCCTTTTTTTTATTTTTGCTTTTACACTGAAGTAAGCCAGATGTATAAAGTTTGTTTGTTCCAATACACATGAACAATTTTTCTCTGAAATTAATTTTTCTATATATATATTCTTGATGAATAAATGAGCTTCACAATAAATCATCCAATAAGCAATGTAGCAATTCCAAAATATCCAGAGTCTATGAAACACTTGATATAGAAATCTAATTTAGCAAAATCTTCTTTTAACTTATGTACTTATGACAAGTTATGAAATATAAAGGATTCTTGAATTTTTCATACATAGAATTATGTTACATTATCGTACGACAATTAACTGACACATGTATCATGAGAAAACAAGTTTTAGATTTAGAAAAGGGATAATCTGTACCTCCTGGTTAAATTACTCTGAGAATGAGACTTTGTCATCCTAAACTGATATTTTTAAATGTAAATGTAATTCTCAATTTGTATGTAATGATTGGAAAAGTGGTAATTTCAACCTACCACATTGTTTGAATGACATTAAATCATTTTAAAATTTCTTTGTGACAAAACAAATGCACCAATTAAACAGTCAAACATTTCCTAAAATCCTACAATTCAAAGTCACATTTAAGCTGAAAATATGATCGTTATTCTTTCTGTAAAAATTTAAACATTAGATGTTTAATAGTTTCCAAAAAATAAATTAGTTGGTAGCTGAAATTACAAATTTCTTATTCCACAAGTTGAACAGACCAAAGAATAAGACAGTCTATATTAATATAGGAAATATTTATATTATTATTTATTAGAATTATATTATATTAATTAGGAAATATTAGATTGATTACCCTTGCATTCTTATTTTTAAAATTGGTAAGAAGTATGTTAGTAAATAGCTAACACTATAAACTTTATTTCCATTGAGCATCATATTCTGGGAATTAATCTCATAAAATCATTTTATACAGATATAAGGAAACCAGTTGTAATGACAGTCATTCTGTGATGCTACACATTTAGGGAAGATCTCTAAAACTTATTTCATATAGACACAAGAACTAGTCATTCTGATAATTATATGGGATATATGTTAAACTGTATTTTTTTTTATGATTAGGGATGAAATGGCTACAAATATTTCAGGAAGGCTTTTATTTTCAAGCAGTGCATCCTCATTCAATTTCTAAGTTCACTAATAATCTTAACAGATCCTTTCATATAAACTACTTGATCATTATCATTAGCCTGTTATTGTATGCTATTTCATGTATTAACATACAAAGCCATGGGACTGTACTGATGGCTTAGCCATTAACAGCATGGGCTGCTCTTCCACAGGACCTCTGTTGCATTTCTTAACACCTACATAGCAACTAAGAACAGTTTGGAACTGCCCTCAGTTTATAACTGACCCATACAATGTATAGTCTTCTATGCAGACAAAATACCCATACACCTTATAAAAAAATGAAGAAATATTTTTAAAGGCATGTATGTCACATTTATCATTTACATTTTTAAAAACTATGAAAGGAGATATTATAGGTTCCTCACTGTTCACTAGGTATTTCTTATGACTCTTGATATCTAATTATTTGTAAATGTGTACACATGCATTTACATGCATGTTTGTTTGCTTTCTTCCCACTGTATCTTAGATTATCAGTTCTACTATAAGTTATCATGTTTACTGTATGTTAAATATAAGTGCATTCAATTTACAAAGAACAAGTGGGAGCCACTATTCTCAAAGACAAATTAAATACACTTTAGACATTTGATTCAAAGGAACTGTAAACTTTTATTTGGTTATGTGTTAAATGAGGTTCACTTTTATTACGATTTCCATTCGTTTGATCATAGTTCAAAGTAACTTCTGGGACTCAAGATTCTTTTTTTTATCCTCTCTCTGCAAATTAATATAAGGTTAATAAAGATGTTCACCAAGTCCCAATTCTAATTATTTAGTTATCAGTACCAATGATTTCCTTGGAGGGCGACCAAGCTAGCTATTTTCATTCCTAATTTTTTTCATTTAATAATATCATTACACTTTTTCCAAACTCTAAATTGGATTTTTAACATTTTTTTACTTCATTTGTTTTTTCACAACCTTTAGACATATTTAAAGTTTATTTATTATATAATTTTAAGATGGCCTGAATATTTTCAGTAAAATAACACATAAAATAAAGGAGGACACAATCTGTGAAGGGATTTAACATATTAAAGAATAATGAATGTTTTGTCTGTATGCTAAAAGAATATACTGGGCAACAGCATTTGCATATCTGTTTGTTTTTTAAACAATAACTTTGCTTCTTGATAGTTACATTTGCCAAACATGTTTGCTAAACAAAAGAGATGGATTTGCATATCACATGCCATGTGGGAATAATCTTGACTAAACTAAAGATTTTAAGGTACAACTTCCAGAGAAAATTAATTATTGTGATGTGGGACTGTGTAAGGGTATCCTGGTTCTTGGCTGGGCATGGGCCTAGAACCCCGAGACTCCAAGGGAGAAACGGCAGGAGTTCGGCCAAGTCCCCAGAACTCAGAGTCCTAACAAGCAGTCCAATCTCCATAGACCTACAATGTTCAGTCACGTAGGCCATTACAGCCCCTCCCAAAGTGCACAGGTAGGAGGGTGTAACTACAGGCCTCAGGCCCTAGGGATTTACATACTAATGAAGGTCAGAGGGCGGAGCCAATTAACCATTCCTCCCCAGAACCTCCCACTTTCTCCCTCCCTACTTAACTCAGGTCTGCCCTGAGTTTGTAGGGGTACTTCCAGATCCATCTACCATCCGCCATGACAATAAACCCTTTTGGAACCAAGGACTTCCTCGTATCATTGGGGCCTGCCAGGCCTGCCGCCGCCGAAGCCTCCAGCCACTGGAACCTGGGACCTTTCTCCGGCATGTGACACAGGCTGCCTGGAGGCCTCCAGGCAGCCTCCACTACGCAGGCCCCAGGCCGCTGCTGCCTGGGCCTGGAGGCCTGCCTGCGCAGGCCCGGGGCCTGCTGCCGCGTGGGCCCGGGACTCCACCGCTGCCCGCCATTTTTTCCCCACATAATGGCACGACCAACATGGGGCTCGGTACAGCCACGCAACTACAGACAAGGTAGCCGAAAAGCCGTCTCTCAGACAACCACTAGGACCCACATCTTCAAGCAAGTTAACTAGGCCGCCAAGTCTGCTAAGCAAGTACTTTTACCAAATCTCTTCCTCGGGGTGCTGCCAGGCCTCTTTCTTCCCTCCCCTTCTTGTTTCTCTCGGCTGTGGGTAGGCCGGAGTGAGCCCACATGCCCCCGTCTCAGTCCTTCCGAGGCCTCAGAGCCCAGGGCTTGAGACCAGTCGATCCCTAGCCGCCTGCGGCAAAAGGATCCCCAATTCCCCCTTTTCTCTCGGCTGTGGGTAGGCCGGCGTGCGCCCACATGCCCCCAAGTCTCAGTCCTTCCAAGGCCTCTCAGTGGTTTGAGAGCCCAGGGCTTGAGACCAGTCGGTCCCTAGCAGAATCAAGGCAAAGGGACCCCCAAATCCAAGAGCTCTGCACCCCCGTGGAACCAGACTGAGTTTGTTCCCCGCCCAAGTACGAGCCCAGCCGTGTCTACTTGGTGCGGTGTGAGACAAACACAGCCAAACCTTCTGCGGCCCTCCTTTTCCCTGGTGTTGCATAAAATGGACTCAGCCAAGATCCCGTGAGCTCTTGCCATGCTGAACTACCATCCCAGCCTACTGCGTCATGGCAGACACACTGACCCACAACGCAACAGAGACTCATGCCCGTGAGTGCCCATTCTCGGGCCTACATCATTCCCTACAGGTGGTGGAGGATGTGGGCAAAGCCAGCTCCAAGAGTACCCCCCGCTGGTGCCTGCCAAAAACCTCTCCATGAAACCGTGAGTAACTCCAGCCTAGTTCACCAGACTAGGCAGGTCTCTCACTGTCCCCTCTCCTCTCTCTCCCCCCTCTCCCCTCCACGTGTTCTCCAGCTCATGGGCAAGATGGCGGCAACTCCCTAGCCTCCACTCTGCCCATCCCCCAGCTCCACAGAGAAGGCTCCTTCACAGCTAACTGCTGTCTTTAAGGCCATAGTGCCTGCTGCGATCTTCGTTCTAAGACTCTTTTCCTTGAGTGAGAGACTCCTTGAGGCTGAGACTGTCCTGTTCCTCTTAAAAAGCTCTGACTTCAGTCTTTAACACACTGCCTGCTATCATAGGTTTCTCTCTTCCCACGTGATCTCCAACTCAACAAGATGGCGGCGACACTCTAATCTCTGCTCTCTGCCCCTCCCCCAGGGGTCAGCCTTTCATACTCTGCCTGCTAGCTTCTCATAAACACTGGCTCTAAACTCTAGTTCCCAGTAATTTTTCCCTCAGGGGGTCAGTCTTTCACAGGCTGCCTGCTAGTCTAGCATAGACTTCCCCCACTCCTCCGTCATTTGCGGCCATTTCTGGCTGCCTGAAGCAACAGGGCCGGTACCCTGGTTGCCCCCTTCCCCCTTCACCTCCTAGGTCATTTGCGGCCAGCTACAGCCCAGCTGGTTTGCCTGAAGTCCCTTCGCCCCCGTGTTCCTTTCAGTTTCTTTCTCGCGGCTAAAACTCCAGGCTGAGCCTGGAGAAACTGTGAACATAGACTTCCCCCACTCCTCCGTCATTTGCGGCCAGTTCTGGCTGCCTGAAGCAACAGGGCTGGTACCCTGGTTGCCCCCTTCCCCCTTCACCTCCTAGGTCATTTGCAGCCAGCTACAGCCCAGCTGGTTTGCCTGAAGTCCCTTTGCCCCTGTGTTCCTCTCAGTTTCTTTCTAGTGGCTAAAACTCCAGGCTGAGCCTGGAGAAACTACACGCCAACTTCCAGATTCTCCCAGGAGCTGCCAGCTACACGCCAGCTTCCATGTGTCTCTCTCCCATAACTCAGTCTCTCACACAGAACCTCACTCTTTCTGACTCTCCTATCAAGCCCCTCTATGTTTCTTCCTCTGAGCTTTTCTTCAAGGTTGGCCTTTTCCTTCTAAGAAAAACAAATGGGGAGTACCCTGGCCTCTCTGCTAGAGCACCCAGCCACCACATGGCAGAGCAGGCCCCTCCCCCACTGCTTCTAAACCCGCCATTAATGCCTTTTCTTCCCAACAGGAAGACCTAAAACAACAGTGTTTGTGCTTTTCAACCCAAAATTTTTTCGCTTTTTCTTACTCACAAGTGCCTTCTAAGACAAATTTCCTCAAACACCTTTGCCTTTCCAGGATCTTAAAGACAGACCTTGATGTGCTTGTTCCCAAGTGACTTAATGCTTAATATTCAGCCTTTGCAGAAATCCCCATGTCGGGGTGCTGCTTTCCTGTTTTGATTATCCTATAGGTGCTCCCACAAGTCCAGTGGAGATGCCATCTTCTGAAACCTGCCTGAGATGCCAAGCTGCCTTCTCCTCAGCCATCTCGTCAGACTGCAGACTCCAGAGACATGCTGAAATCCAGACACAAAGCCACCTCCTGGAACCTGCCTAGGAGGCCAAGCTGTCTTCTTCCAGCTTCACTGCTTAACTGAAGATTCCAAAGCAAAATCCTACAGAAGACAGATCCAGACCTTCCAGCTACAGATGAACTCTTTTGCCAAAGTCAAATAGCTAAAGTTACATGTTAGTGAGAAAAACTTAATGTCTATCTAGATTAGTCAGATGTTATTACCCTCAAACTGTATCACCTATATTCGATTGATTCAGTGATCCTTTGCCTTCCCAATCCCCACCCTCAACTCCCCTTCCTTCCCAATCCCCACACTCAACTCCCCTTACCCTGTGACTTAATTGTGCTAACCCCTCTGGCCTAAATAGTGCTTTCTTTTAACTTCATGCAAAATTTCTACCACAGATGACACAGTGACCCCCCTTTTTTAAAAAAGTAAAGGGGAGGAGATGTGGGACTGTGCAAGGGTATCCTGGTTCTTGGCTGGGCATGGGCCTAGAACCCCGAGACTCCAAGGGAGAAATGGCAGGAGTTCGGCCAAGTCCCCAGAACTCAGAGTCCTAACAAGCAGTCCAATCTCCATAGACCTACAATGTTCAGTCACGTAGGCCATTACAGCCCCTCCAAAAGTGCACAGGTAGGAGGGTGTAACTACAAGCCTCAGGCCCTAGGGATTTACATACTAATGAAGGTCAGAGGGCGGAGCCAATTAACCATTCCTCCCCAGAACCTCCCACTTTCTCCCTCCCTACTTAACTCAGGTCTGCCCTGAGTTTGTGGGGGTACTTCCAGATCCATCTACCATCCGCCATGACAATAAACCCTTTTGGAACCAAGGACTTCCTCATATCATTGGGGCCTGCCAGGCCTGCCGCCGCCGAAGCCTCCAGCCACTGGAACCTGGGACCTTTCTCCGGTATGTGACACAGGCTGCCTGGAAGCCTCCAGGCAGCCTCCGCCTCACAGGCCCCGGGCCACTGCCTCGTAGGCCTGGGGCCTGCTGCCTGGGCCTGGGCCTGGAGGCCTGCCTGCGCAAGCCCCGGGCCTGCTGCCACGTGGGCCCAGGACTCCACCGCTGCGACCCGTTTCCACCACGCGGGCCCCTGAGCCGCTGCCTTGTAGGCCCAGGGCCCGCACCGCTGCCCGCCGGTTTTTCCCACATTGTGAGATATAAATATGGTATTTTAAATAATTCTTCTTTTCATCTTTTCCCAAAATAAAGCCAAATTTATACTACAAACAAAAATTGTCTCATAACAAACATATTTTGAGTTTTACTAAGTTTATATAAAGCAACCATCACATTTCCTGTAATACTGATGAGCAGAAAGTCAATTGCTATATTTTGTTAAAATTTCAGTATAGGTTTCATCACAATAATCAAGATATGGCATTCAATAAACACCAAGTTTGGCTTGTCATTATTGCTCATTGACCGGTTTCTCAAAGAGCTGATGTCTTAGTCTCATACATATAAGACCAATTATCATTAAGATACTGTGATGATGAAAGTGTATTTAGACAGTTCTCTCACTGGAGCCATTGTGGGAGCAATCTGGGAACATATGCATATGTTGTCTTCAGATCAGGTGTGTATAGAGAAGATCCAGCCCTTCTTCCTAAGCTTTGGTTTATCAAGGCCAGATATGCTATTCTTGTCAAAGTTATCATTATTTTAAGTTTCCAAAAGTTGTATTTATCTGAATGGTCTTTTCTTCAGGGTGCTCTGTTTTTTCTGGGCTTCCTTTTATAGATTACATGTCATCCCTGAATAAACTGGATACTCCTAAGCATAATGCATCCTTTGTTAAGTAATATAGAGTAGTCCTTATGAAATTTTGGAGTGGCTATAATTAACCTTAAAACTGGGATGCATATGTTATATTGTATAATGCAATGATATATTGAAATTTTTAAATAGTTGCTATGCCAAATTATATCAATTATTGTTCAAAAGGTAAAAAATATATTTTAGAAACATTGCCATTCATACATAATTATAATTAGATCTTCAAATAAATAATTATATCTTAGAAACTGAATATTTCCTATTCTCTGCTTCTGTTCCTATTGTGAAATTCTTATAGTAAATAGTAATTTACTATATATGGTAACTATACTTTTGTGAAAAATATTAGAGTGAGCAAAATTTGTAAGCCAACTATTACATAATTGCTTTTATCACAGATAGGCAAGGTTCATTATAATTTTATACCTAAAATATGTAATTTATTTGATGAGGTAATTTCAAAAATAAATTTGAGAGAATAGTTTTTTATAATTCTGTAAAATGTTGGTGAACCACACTTACCCATGACCTTCAATAATATGGTAATTTATTTAAATGCATTTTACTAATTAAGAATATTTAAAATAGAAGTGTGCTTAAATTATACTTACCAATTATCTATATAGGAAATTATTGAAATGATCAATTACCATAATCAACAATCATTGATTAAATAAGATAATAATCATCTTCAAAATACCGACTGACAATTTTGTGAATACTTTATTTAGGGTCTTAAAATTATTCTTCAAGTACTTTATTTAAGAAGAGTAATAGGCATTATAACACATATTCATTATCAAAATAATGTTTTTGATTTTCATGTAAAATTTGTGAATGTATCAGAAGAAAATTAGAATTTAAATGTCATACTTCTTATAATTGAATAATATAAAAGTTATAGAAAACAATAATTCTTCCTCTTTTAGTAGCTGTTAATTGTCATTACTTGTCTGAATATGTTCATTTAAGGATAAAGTCTTGTGAGAGTTCTCTCATCCAAGTGGACATAACAACTTTATTATCTTTCAAGTTTTCTTTGGAGGTTATGTTGTTGAGATTGTATGTGTACAGGTTCCTGTTTATATAGAAGACACTCTCATGAAGTAGAAGTCATGGTTCTCTGGGCTTTAGAATATTTCTACAATCTTTTAAGTGATGTCCACTGATCTTTAACTTTAGGGGTTGTGTTGCAGATCTATCAAGTCCCCTGGTAGGTTTTGATGAATTTAAAAGTGAGTGGCAGGATACAGGAGGAGCTGTGAGAAACTTCCTGAAATTCTTACTTTGGTGACTTTCTTGGCAGGATGAACTGGACCCAAATTGTTAGTCCAAATATATATATATATATATATATATATATATATATATATATATATATATTTTAATTTTATTATTTTTTATTTTTTTACCAGTCTGCTTTTATACTATTTTAATTACATGCAAGTATTAAGGTCAGTTCTAGGTTGAGGAACTAGGTCAGTTCTAGATTGAAGAACTAGCAATATAATAGATGCAAATAGTCAAGGAACAAGCAAGAAACAAATAGTCAAAGGACAAGAAAAGCAATAAACAAAGTTCCAGGATCACTCCAGTGATCACTCTTTCTAAGGGCTTATCAGGATGACCAAAATATCTGACCCTACTTTCCTGTCCTAGACCAAATCTATTTTTCATGCCTGAAGACTACTTCTTTGTTCTAGCCTAAGATTTAGATTCCTGTTTAAATTACTTCTTTGTTCTTTTGTCAAAGCAATGAGGACATAACTAATACACTGGTATAATAGACTCTTATTGAAAATGGACCTCTGAATTATTTTATTAAAATTACAAAACATATAAGAAATGAGTTGATAGTATTATACAGTTCATATTCATATTGAAATGCATAAAATTTAGATTATATTGGAAATAGTAAACAAAATGTAAGTGAATATTAAGCATACAGATTTTGTTAATGATAGACTATACTTATGATGAAAATTTTTTCATATAAGTTAAAAAGAATGTTACTCTGGTTTTGGAGGAGAGGTTATTTAATCGAACACTACAGCTTATGGCCCATCACTAAGGGAAATTAAAGCAAAAATTCAAAGCTTGAAATTAAAGGCAAGAACAAAAGCAGAGGCTACAGAGAACTACAGACATTCCTCTGTGGCTTTTTTACTACGATTGGCTCAGCTACCTCTCTTATACTGACCAGGACCCACATGCCCAGGAATGATTCTGCACACAGCAGAGTAGACTCTCCCATATCAATCAATAATCAACAAAATGTCCCATAGTCATGCCCACATGGTACTGGAATAAAATATAGATTCATTGATCAATGGAATAAATTGGAGGAAAAATAAGTAAATGCACACTTGAATGGACATTTGATTTTTGACAAAGAAGCCAAAACCATACAATGGAAAATAGAAAGCATCTTCAAGTAATGGTGCTGGCCTAACTGGGTGTCTGCGTGTAGAAGAATGCAACTAAATTCATATGTATCACCCTGTACAAAAATCAAGTCCAAGTTGATGAAAGACCTTAACATAAAACCAGATATACCAAATCTAACAGAAAAGGAAATGAAAATAGCTTTGAACTCATTGGTACAGGATACAACTTTCTGAATAGAACATTAACAACTCAGGCACTAATATCATGAATTAATAAACTGGACCTCATGAAACTGAAAAGCTTTTGTAAGGCAAAAAATACTGTCAACTGTACAAAATGGCTGCCTACAGATTAGGAAAGGATTTTCAACTCCACTCCCAACAGAAGTCTGATAAACCAGATATATAAAGAACATAAGAAAGTAGAGATCATCAAACAAAATAACCCAATTAAAAGGGGATTACAGATCTAAATAGAGAATTCTCAACAGAGGAATCTCTAAGGGCCAAGCAGCACTTAAGAAAGGTGTTCAGCCAGGCGGTGGTGGCACACGCCTTTAATCCCAGCACTTGGAAGGCAGAGGCAGGCGGATTTCTGAGTTCAAGGCCAGGCTGGTCTACAGAGTGAGTTCTAGGACAGCCAGGACTACTACACAGAGAAACCCTGTCTCGAAAAATCCAAAAAAAAAAAAAAAAAAAAAAGAAAAGTGTTCAACATCCTCAGTCATCATAGAAATGTAAATTAAAATAGTTCTGAGATTACATTTTGCACCTATCAAAATAGCTTAGATAAAAAACTCAAGCAACAGCTCATACTGGCAAAGATGTGGAGCAAGGGTAGCATTCCTCTCTTACTAGTAAGAGTGCAAACTTTTACAGCCACTTTAGAATTGAATATTATGATGTCTCATAAAATTGGGAATTATCTACCTTAAGACACAGCTATACTACTAATAGACATATATCCAAAAGAAGCACAATCCTACAACAAGGACACCTGCTCACCTATGTTAATATGTTAATACCAGATTTATTTATAACACCCAGAAACTGGAAACAACCTAGATATTCCACAACTGGAGACTAAAGAAAATGTGGTACTTTTACATAATGGAGTAGTACTTAGACATTTAAAAGAATAACATCATGAAATTTTAAAGCAAATGAATGGGACTAGAAACCATTATAATTAGTGAATTAACCCTGACCAAAACGACAAAGATGGTATGTACTCACTTATAAGTGATTATTAGTCATGAAGTACAGGATATCCATGCTACAAACCATAGACAAAATAGCCTATGTAACATAAGGGCCAAAGAGCATGCTTTAATTTCACTGAGAAGGGGAAATAGATTAGCTATCTGCGGGTGGATATAAGGAAAAGACTGTGTTGGGGAGAGGGAACAGATGGGAATATGAGTGATGAGGTGGGGAGAGGATGGAGGGAAAGAGTAGTGGAAGAGACAATATGATTTGGGGTGGTGGTCAACTCTGGGTTAAGCTAGAAACCTAAGACAATGAAAACTTCTAGGAATTTATGAGAGTGACCCTAGCTAAGACTCCTAGCAACCAGTATATGGTGTCTGAACTATCCATCTTCTGTAATTAGGCAAGACTTACAATAGAGTGATTAGGACATTAACTTAGCCACAAACCCTTAGACTCTCAATTTGTCCTGCCTCCAAGATGTGCAGGGGAAAAGAAAAGTAGAGCTGAGTTTGAAGAAATGGCCAAACAATGACTGGCCCAGCTTGAGACTGATACCAAAAGAATGAGCCCACTCCTCACACAATGAATGGATGACATTCTGCTATACTTGTCCTCAGGGAACTAGCATACATGTTATCAGAAGGGTGTCACCCTACAAGTGTTCGAAGGTGATGCAGAGACCCGGAGAATCCTATGGAATTGGGAGAGGAAAGACTGTTGGAACCAGGGGGTTCAAGGACGTCACAAGAAAACCTACAGAATCAGCTAACCTTGGCTTGTTGGGTCTGATGGAGACTGAACTGCCAACTAGGAAGCATGAATGGGAAGGACCTTGGCTCTCCACACACATATTAGCTGTTGTCTACAAAAGCAAGATCTGGGTCTGTCTGTGACTACATTGCCTTCCTTTGAATCCTTTTTTCCTAAGTGGGCTGCCTTGACTAACTTCAGTGAAATACAATGTGCCTAGTCTTGCTGATGTGCTTGGGTTGGTTGATGTCCATGGAAGGCTTCTGCTTTTCTGAAGCAAAGAGGAAGGAGGTTGGATGGAGGGGGAAACAGGAGAGGTGAGAAGGAGAGACTAGGAAGAGAGGAGGGAGGAAATGTAATCAGGATGTAAAGTGAATAAATAACTTAGTAAAAATATATCTGGATTTATTTATTAGCCTAGTTTATGATATATTTGTTTATTCTGGCAATTTTACCTATGTTTGTAAACAATGGTCTTTAAATAAGACACACACACAGACACACACACAAACACATGCACATATGTTTGTGGGGGACAATGCTCACTAAAGAAATGGCACATAGAAAATTAAGAAACAAGAACAGTTCCTTGACTTTAGAGATGATGAAAGAGATCACAGTTGGTTATTATCTTGCAACAGACAGTAGCTCTCAAAATATGATAACTACTCCATGATTTTTTTTTTTTTTTGCTTTCTTTCATTATCACTGCAGTCCATAAACAATTTGGGAACTCTGCAAGAATTCTACAAGGCCTTTTAGATCCTTATAGATCCCTACGGAATACACTGACATGGATGAATGGAGACACCTCTCAATTTCTTTGGTTCTCTCTCTTACCTTTTCTGACATTTATGAAGTATAAGAGGCAATATTTTGTACAATTTACTTGATATAGTCTTTACCCTGACCTTGATTAAGTGAGTATGTTCAGATTTCTAAGTTAACACTTTTTCTTCTTTCTAAAGTGAGCAGGGATTGATGACTTCCTTCAAGCTTTATAGACTATTCTAACATAATTTCTAAGTTTTCATGGACTTTTGTGATCATAGCTCTCTGAAGATGCCATAAGGTTATAATGTAGGATCTCAAGGACACCTTATTCATAAAAGAAGTTCTACTTAGTTTGAAAACCTGGTCCAGAAATTCCTAAAAAATAAATGGTTATTCTATGTTTTTAAATAAGTTTCCCTCCATAATTTTTATTATTGTTGTTCCTCTTCTTCAACTTTGATGCCCTTGGATAGACAATTTCTTTATTTTTTCTTACTATTTTAATTTTAATTAAAATATAATTATGTCTTTTCTCCATTCACCTGTAAGCACCCCATGCATGTTTTTACTCCTTAAAATATGTGGGTTTATTTTCTATGATTATGGGAGGGGAGACCCTTGGTCCTGTGGAGGCTCGACAGCCCAGTATAGGTGGATGGTGGTGAGGTGGGAGTGGGTGAATAGGTGAATAGGTGAGTGGGGGAGCACCTACATAGAGGCAGAGAGAAGGGGATGGCATAGGGGACTTGCAGAGGCAAAATTGGGAAGGGGGAACATTTTAAATGTAAACAAATAAAATAACAAAATATATAAACACTAACATATATAATGTCAACTTATTGATTTATTTAATGCTGATTGTATGTTTATGTTTTTACAGATCATCACTTGGAATTTATTGGATATTTTATTTATTAATATTTCAGATGCCATCCCCTTTCCCCATTTCCCCTCCTTAGAGCCTTCCTATCTATCCCATGGCCCCTCCTCCTTTTTACTTTTTTTTTTTTATTTTAAATTTTTATTTTTAATTTTTTTTCAGCAAATCAAAAAAATTTAAAAAGCATTCAAACAGAATAAAATGAAAAGAAACAAACAAGCAAAATACCAAGGGTCAGATATACTTATACAAAAATTCTATAGAGCCTTCAAACAAGCAATATTTTTTGAGTTATGTTTAAAAAAATTCAGAACCACAATAAGCTCCTTCACAAAGCAAATAATATTGAAATAGTGAAATCAAGTGTAAACCCAACAAAGATATATAAATTATAGTCCAGTATCCCTCATGAGTATACATACAAAAATTCTCAATGAAGTAGTTGCAAACTGAATACAAGAGATATAAAAAAAATAATATTCCATGAATAACTGAACAACTGTTTTTTTTTTTTTTTTTTTTTTTTTTTTTTTTTTAGAAGATCATACTCCATATACAGGCTGCATGTTTTGGGATAGCCCAGTGAAAGACCTGTATGACAAGAACTTCAACACCCTGAAGAAAGAAATCGAAGGAGATCTCAGAAGATGGAAAGATCTCCCATGCTCATGGATTGGAAGGATTAATATAGTAAAAATGGCTATCTTGCCGAAAGCAATCTACAGATTTAATGCAATCCCTATCAAAATTCCCACTCAATTCTTTACAGAGATAGAAAGAGCAATCTTAAAATTCATTTGGAATAACAAAAAACCCAGGATAGCGAAAACTACACTCAACAATAAAAGAACTTCTGGGGGAATCTCCATCCCCGATTTCAAGCTGTCCTTTTTACTTTTATGTAGTAGGAATTGTTATTTAACCTGCCAAATTTGTTGCTGTAAAATCTCCTACCCGAAGGAGACCAGTAAAAGAAAACACAACTCAATAATTATGGGTATAAATTGCACGCCTGGATTGGGCAGATTTACCATTACACTACTCTAATCCCCAGCTATGAGATCCCTTATAACTTGCAGTTTATCCAGGCCACATAGTTGTCCTTCAAGCTCCAGCTCCTCCGTCATTGGCTTCCTTCTACCACCAGCTTCCTCCTGCTTCTCTCTCTGCCTCCCTTCTGCTCTACCTTTTATATTGAATTCCCCTCACTCTCTCCTCCCCTAAGCCTTTTTCTCCGCCTTCCTTTCTACTGCCCAATCTCTGGCTCTAGTCTTTATTTTATAGGTTTTAATTGGACAGGTTTACAAGATGTCATCTGTGTACAGATTCAATCATCCTCTGCAGCCCCTTCCAGAATAGTGGAATTAGGATCAAAATACTACCCTGGGGCTATCCACTGGGAACTGGGATCAAAATACAAGGCTGAGGCTATCCACAACATTGATTCAATCCTCCTCTGGAGCCCCTTTCAGGGGGATAGAACTAGGATCAAAATACAAGGCTGGGGCTATCCACAACACTTTTATACCATTTTAATTACATGCAAGTATTAAGGTCAGTTCTAGTTTGAGGAACAAGCAATACAAAAGATACAAATAGGCAAGGAACAAGCAAGACAATAAACACAAATAGTCAAAGAAGAAACAAGGCAATAAATAAAATGGGTGTTTTAATCTTTCATTATTTTAAGTTTTTATTTTGAGCTAATTTTTTTTGAAACAAATCTCACCAGAGGGTTTAAATTGGTTGAGTAATTTACTGAAATCATGATGATGTACTCTTACATTACATTACAGTATAGGTGTGTTGATTTTGGATAAAAAATAAAAATAAATGGGCTTTACATTATTAGTCTGCAAATACATAAGCTATGTTATAACAAGAATTTTTGAAATATAACAGAAAAACATTTGTGATTAAAGTAAATTTGAGAACAAAAATAATTCTCTTAATTCCCTACTTGAAGTGATTTGGTGAAATCTGCACAAAAATATTAGATAGCTGAAAATACCACTAAGAAGACTAAACTCAACCTTGAGACTTGTGTTTATCCCCTAATAGTTTTAATCATCTTAAACTATGTGACTTGGTTTCGTAGCAAACAACTTACCTTTTCAATACACAAGACTTCATAACAAGAAACAAAAAGATTAAAGCCTGGCTGAATTTTCTTAAATGGTTTTGTAATATTCATCCTCAATTTTAACAGATTTTTATCTCAGTTTTATTTTAATGTAATCACTTAAAACATAATGAAAATACTAGAAAATGTGGTTTATCATAGAATATTGACTTAGATCAATGCAAAGACCTATTTAATCAAGCTATCAGTATAAAAAATGAAGCTTTATAGCCATATGCAGCATTCAGTAGAATCGGAACATCAGGATGGTGTGTGCACAGGGCATTCTTCTTCAGTGAAGAGGATCAGCCTCTGTACTTGGCCACTGCTACAGTTTAGATGTTCTCTGCAATGCCATCTGCTGAGGTTGATTGTGTAGTGACCTTAGGCAGTCTAAAACCTGTTCAGTTGAGCCATATACAGAGTTCTGGGTGGGAACCAGGAGGACAGATGGTAGGGTTAGAGATGAGGAACTTGTTTGTTACAGCTGATGAAAATCATTCTTCTTGCCAAAGCCATTAAATGCTATATACTTGGCACAGTGTTTCTCAGCAAACAGGATACCCCACTTGGTGTATTTGCTGCAGGTGAATTGAAGCACTCAACAGCCCTAAGCTTTTCAGGTTTGACTAATTCTACTTTCCATCTCTAGTGTTTTAAGATTAAGACCAGGTTCAATGAAAGTACACTTTATGCAAATCTGAGTACAGCATTGCGCATATGTATCTCTAAAAAACAAACATGTGCAATAGAAAGCCTACTGTTAAACAGTTCTGCTGCTGAAGTTTATGTGGCTTTAATTAAATGGAACTAAATACCAAAAAAAAAAAAAAAAAAAAGGAATGTGCAAAAAAATAATGCTGACAATCATTGCCTTTAAGTATTTCCTAGTAAGAATAAATATGCCACTATCTTCTTTTAACTTAGTAGTATTGCCAATTACTCATTTCTTTGTTGATGTGTAGCTATAAGCATAGGATAGATTTAGGATAGATTTAAAAGATATTTGTGTGATAGATCCCGAGATGTGCTAGATAAATGGTTCATACCTATAATTTATGATATAGAATCACTCATTTAAAAAGATGATAAATTATACATTTATAGATACTTTGAAAGGCAAACTATCTACAGTGAGAAGGACACCAACAGCATTCATTGGTAGATGAGAAAGAGGTGGTAGTAAGTTGTGGGGGGTAAGCTCAAACTACTTAATGTACTACCATGAAATTGGCCTTATATCTCAATCCAATAAAATAGAAGCAAACTAAACAGGCAGTGAAAACAGAAATACTAAATGGGTAATGAACCTGTGAATGAATTCTCTAAAACTTTATATAAATATGAGGAAGTCTGAAACGATAATAAATATAAAAGTATTTGTCATAATTTATGCTATGAATACTCTTGGAAAGAGTGTGATCTTCTGTTGTTACCTTGTTTGGCAATTTGCACATCCCCTTCTTTCTGGGATGTCATGGAAAATTAGTGTCATTTCTGAAGCTACTACTTACATAAATCAGAATTATTCACAGCTGGTGTTCAGATCTGCTCCTAAGAAATTCACACAGTTTTCTTACATTTTACCCCTTTTAGCTGAGAATGTCTTCTCTTCATTTGATTTAACCACTTTTCATATGTAAACTAGATTGAAGCTTTAATAACTGTTATTTCAATGAGAGTCAACAGTGTGACATTGCTGTCAAAAGAGAGCTAATGCATTATTGTGTTTTATTAATAGCAATGTAGTGCTCAGAATGAAAAAGGAAGCACTCTATTTGTGCATTAATTATGAATTATCTGAAGTATCATTTCTGGGCATCACATTGGAAAGGGACATTGACAAGTATATGAAAATGTTTCCAGATGAATGATCAAGAAATTGAGGGTCTTCAGGTAGTTTCAAATGAGGATATTGTGACAAATTTTAAATTTAAAGGATGTTAGGAAATGGTATTAAATATAATAAAATTACTTGAACTGTCATCCTAGAAAAATCACCTACACTGGTTGTCATACCTTAAAGTAAAGAGTATTTTTCCATATTGCAGGTTGTCCAAATGGCAATGACTGTGTTATGAGAAAACCATGACCAACAACTTTCAGGCAATAATCTGATGGGAATATTGCAAGATGAATGATACAATAGTTCTTAGATTCTGTGACATGATGAAAACTTACCTCAAAGTCTTAGAATTCTTTCGTAGCTCAAATAATCATGTGCATTAATTTTGAAAGCATTTACTATGTGGGTGTTTACTAAAATAAAGTAATAGTTTCTATATTTTTAAAGTAAATAAAATGATTCACCAAATGTAGAGAAATATATAGTTTAAAAAATAATTGTTATTATACCCAGTGAAAAATATTATTCATAATTTCTATTTTTAAATGTCCTCACGGGAAAGTTAATGTAGTTAAGACTGTAATAAATGTGATTTTTCCAGTGTGATATACTTTTTTTTAACAATAGAAACCAAGAAAAATGTAGCAAAAATGTCAGTTAAAATTTGAGAAATAATATGTCAGGATGAATGGGCTAACATAGCCATTAAGGAAAAGAAAAAAACTTATTTGAGATCCCTTACCTGTCTTTTATCAGTATTCAGGAAAGTAAATTTAAAGGACGGAAATGCTATTAGGATCAACTATCATAATACATGTGCAACCTTTATTGGGTTTCTCAGGGTAAAATAATAGGTTGAGACTAAACATAATTAAGTTACATTAAAATGAATCTACTCACGTTATGATTTTAAACGTAATTTTAATGACTGCGAGCAATCTAACTATATCAAGTAGAATTATCTAGTATCATTTATTTCCATTCTTCTAAACTTTCTGTAAACCAAATATCATGACTTTTGGAAGCGACATTCTTAATAAAAAAGAACTTCTTGGGGCTGAATATAAAACACAATATCAAATAAGATGCTAGCATAACACTTTTTAGAGCCTGGATTTGAATGAAGAAAGTAAAAGAAAAACACAAAAGACATAATTTCATGTTTTCCAGTGTTTTAAGGCATTAATATTTTTTATTATGAGGGAAAATGCAATCCCTCAGATATATATACAATTAAAAATACTTTTAAAATGTTGAAGAAACTTTTATTTATAACAGTATTAAAAATGAACAAATCCTCCAAAGGCTTTGGAGGTCCAAATTAGGCAATTGGTTACTATGATGTGAAGTTAAAGATAACTGTGACCAGAATGAGTTAAATCCTAGGAATACAGTTCAGTCCTCAGCAAGAACAACATATGATCTTATCCTTTGTGCCATTTCTTCTGCCCAAAACCTGTTTCTTAATTAAAACTAAGTTTAAATGAATGACATCTGTGGGCTCCTTCACTCAGATTATTCCCTTTGCCATAAGGAAGCCTTTTTAGTTTTATAAAGTCCCACTTGTCAGTTGTTAGCTTTAATCCTTGAATGAACGGAGTCATATTCAGAAAGTACACCTATGCCTTCTAGGGTACTGCCTACTACTACTGTCTTCTAAAAATTTTGTCATTTCAGGCTTCATATTGAGGTCTTTGATGCATTTGAAGTTGATTTTCACAGATATATTTGCTCAGGATTGCTTTGACTATCCAGGGTCTTTTGCAATTCCATATGAATTTTAGGATATTTAACTGTTTAAAGAACTATACCATTTTCTAAAGTAATGTTATGTGATTCCCAATAAACAATCATATTTACTAATTTAAGATATGTGAAGAAATGACACAGAGGATAAGATCGTATTTCAAGAAGTACCTTAAGTCATATTTCTTGAAATACTACAAAAACAAAGTTTATCTACTATGCAAAGAATATTAGTGGTTGTCATTTTAACTATTTTTATTATCACATGAGCTAGTTACATATGATTTTATTTTAAAATGGTGCTATGCATGTATATGTACATGTTCATAAAAACATATTATTTTCAAAATCAGTCTTGTAGTAAGACACTTTGGTTTAGGATTTCACTGGATTACATTTGTAACTATACACATCAGAGTGTTTGCTCTGTAAGTACCTCTGAAGTTTGTTGTTTGATGTTCATCAACTTTTGCTATCCTGGTTTGATTCACCAAGTTTATGAGTCTAAGCAAAATGTATCCTCACACATATTGTTTATACATGTCAGAGTCACGAATCTCCTCAGATATGAAAGAATATGCATCTCTTAATTTTTTACTTTCTAATATATTAGATAAAATTATTAAATGGATACTTTTCTTTTTACATTTACTGGCACTTTCAGGTTTATTCTTACTTATTTCTTAAGCATTGCTTCAAACATACTCATAATCGAAGCCACTGAAATCCATAATGTATTTCGTAAAACCTGAATACTGACACCATGATGTGTTTGGCAGTTTTACTGACTTACTTCTATCTTTACTTTTGTATTGCATTAAATACAGCTAATCTGCATTTTATAATATATGACATCATATTCTCTTGCTCTTTATTTTAGTAATTTTCAAGTGGATTCTTTTTGTTTCCATACCTTTTAATAATATTTTAAGCCCATATTTACCACTGCCCTATATCACCAAACTCTTTTCTTACCTTCTTTTCTCCTCTCCTAACCTTCCTCTTCCCCCTCTTTCATGTTTTTTTTTTTTTTTTATTGACATAGACCTCTTTCTCTTTGCCACAGAATACTTGAATTCTTTGTCTCTCTGACTCTGCCTCCTGAGTGCTTGCCTTTACAGACCTATACTACCACACTTGGTGCAGGCCTCTATTGTTGTATGTGGGAATGATTTTCTGAGAAATGTTTAAAGATCACCTTTACAAATCAAACTTCCAACATTCAAGTTGGAATGTTCAAATTTCAAACAACCAAGTTCACAATGTACTCTGAGATCATTTTTAAGCCTGCAATCATTCTGTTGACATACTGTGTACTCACCTGTTCAGAAAGATCTGTCTTCTGAGGAAAACATTGTAATCAATCATAGTACATCAGACTTAGAGTATAAGCTCTTCTTATACTTGCTGTTCTATAAGCTCAACTGAATGCATGGCTTTGATTTTTCCATATTCTTTGTTTTTCCTTTGTGACTCTTTTGTGCTCCTGACTCAATGACAATGTGAGAGAGGTGTTGAACATTTTGAGTCAGTATGGCCAGAAAAATAACTTTCTCCTTTATGACACTCATGTAAAGGATTGATTGAGACAATTTCTCTTTTTTTTTCTGTTAAATATGTGCTATCTTATTCATTATATAAAGACAATGGCCTTCTTTATGGTCTGCTTCTTAGATTAGTACTCTCAGATTAGACTTCTCTTCTTGAAAGTATACTTGATTAGAACAGGAAAGACAACAACTCTTGTGAATGAATCAAGCTCACTCTATATACAAAACCTAGAGGTTATCTGTCCTGTTTTTTGCAGCATTACCTTGTTCTTATATTTAAAGCTAACAAAAATAAAATAGTAGAAATTTCTTATTAATATATAACACCAATGCTTTATGGTCCTATTTTATAAAATATTTAAAATCAATAGAGGTCCTTTTTTACTTCTCAAAATTTTCTCCAACTTATATTCTTCTGACCAGCTTCATGTTAAAACCTATTCAGTTTTTGATATTCATAAAGTGTGTGGAAATTATACATATTTATATATGTAACAGTCTACTTGTATATATGATCTATGTGTCAATTTCCAAACTGACAACACTTTATATAATTTCATTCTATAATATTAACATCAAAAGAAACTAGACATACTGAATATAAACATACACATGTACACCCACTCTGGAATTGATGAAAAGAAAAACAAAGCTTCTAATTAGGAACACACTTCCCTCAAAGCAAATACAAAACCATTAATTTCAAATTTTTAAAAAAACAAATTGTGCTAAGGAAAGCAGACAATCCTAATTTTTGGGTGATACAGAGTAACATTTTATTATATCTGTTTCTGTGTCTATCAGATCACTATTAAATTGTATGCCCTATTTTATCATAATAGCTGTTTATTTTTTTGTAAATGTTTCCTGGGTTTGGTTTGAACTACAGTAAGTGATGAGGATCAACTCGTTCTTCCAAAAGCCTATCTAAATCCTTTTGTATATTCAACACATTGGTAACATTTTTCTGCTAAATGATTAACAAAAGTAGCTGTCTTAACTTCTTGTGTCAAAGCAAATGCAGAAGCAGTGGTGCTAGCAATTAACGTAATTAAAGCTGTTATACCAGCAATAATCAAGTCCACTACCCTCTTGCTTCTGCTTGAAGCCTGACTATTTTTAGAATATCAAGGTTCTATGATACTCAGGGCACTAAAACAAAAGGTGGTTGATAGACCTCCATAAATGACATGCTGGTTTTCAAAACACAAACACAATTTGAAGGTGTTAAAGCAACTTATATTAAAAACTGTAGAAGAAACAAAAGTAATTTTAACTTGACAATTAAAAGAACCTTAACACATGTGCTAACACCTGTTTGAAATCCAGATCCTGCCCCAACTTTATCTCTTGCTAACATAACATCATAGAGAACTGCAAGTAACTTCCATATATGTCTCTGAAAATGTCCAGATCTAGGCTTCCAAATGAAGACTGTTATCTCCAATATTGAATTGATTTCTAGATCAGTACATGACTGATTCTGAATAACTGGCCACATTTAAGAACAATACAAGTCATTATAACTTCCTTTTTTGATTCTCTGTTCCACAAGCTTTAAAAACTTGAGGCAAGGCAGCTTGTTCCATCATCTTGAGTGTCATGCCCAATACCATTGGATTCATGTTAGTTCAAAAATTTATAGTAGTAGTCATTATAATTAGGAAAAAGTTTAAAGATACTTCCAGTGTATTTGGAATAGTTCTAACAACTCTCTGGGTGTTTTAATGTTATATAGTGAGCTTATGAATTTCAAGAATGCTGCTCTGCTGAGTGTTGATGCAGTAGATACTGCTGATAAAATTACTCATGGCCTGAGGTCAGTATTTCTATTTTTCTCAAGATTCAAGAATGGCATATATAGCTTGAACATGCTAGCTTTTTTTATTCCTGCCCATCATGTTAAAGCTTGTCTTTAACAACATCAACAAGTTGGCAGCCAAAGTACATGGCTTGAACCTGAAAATGGACCCCCAAATAGAGTTATTAAATTAACAGGCTGGCAAGCCAAGGATGAGTAAGATTCTGCACAGAGCCTTACCAACCTAAGACAGAAGTGCATTGCTCTGGATAATACATATTCCATGAGGGTAAGAAAGGCATTATTGTCAGAATGCCCTAAGACAGGCTCAGCCTTGTTAATGAAATAAAAAAGGGGAAGATGCAGAGAGTCTTTGGGACTGCTTGGCAAGAATCTGACATGGGCCAAGGACTAGGAAATGGGCTGCTTGGCAGGAATATGACATTGGCCAAAGACAAGGAAGTAGGCTTCAGGCAGGAATCTGACATTAGACTAGAATAAAGAAGTAATTTCAGACAGGAGTCTAAATTTTAGGCTAGAACAAGGAAGTAGGTTTCAGACATGAAAATGGCTTTGGGCTAGGACAGGAAAGTAGGCTTAGATATTTTGGTCATCCTGACAAGTCATTAGAAACAGTGATCATGGGAGTGTTCACAAATTATGTTTAATGCCTTGCTTGTTCTTTGACTATTTGTGTTTATTGTCTTGCTTGTTCCTTGACTATTTGCATCTATTGTATTGCAAGACTCTCAACCTAGAACTGACCTTAGTACGTGTATGTAACTAAAATGGTATAAAAGCAAAATGGGGTTGGGGGTTTAGGACAGGAAGTTCTAGAGTGGGGAAATGGAGAAAGGGGATGACATCTGAAATGTTAATAAATAAAATATCCAATAAAAGAAGGAAAACAACAACAACAAAAAACTAAGTGATGAGGGAAGAAAAGAAGGAGGTAGTAAAAACCCAGGTTTGTGAATTGACTTGTGCAATAATTAGATACAGTGTCAATCAATATTCTTGGGGAAAGAAAAAGCTACATTTAGTATTTATCAACTTAAATGAGTATCTCTGTATGACCTATATGGAATAGAACAAGTCACCTTCATAAGGGAAACCAGAAACACTTATATCTCATTCATATTTTGGAAACAGCTCTTAAACTCTAAATTGTTCCTCTTAAGACAAGGAATCTTCAGCTGAGAATCTGATGTGGGTTTTTTTCCCTCTATTTAATGCAAGCAAATAGATATGACTGTCTCTTTAGTAATACATTTATTATTAATATCATTATTATCATTATTATTATTATTATTTACTGTGTCTCCACCATTATCTCTTGGTGAAATTATAGCAACAAAGTATCCTATATTCAAAGATTTAAACTGAACAATTACTGAATTAACTGTCAAAAACTATAATGGGTAAATTCTTTCTTAATTTATGTCAGTAAATTAGAATTTCAATGGTTAATAAAAGAAGAAATATCTAAAGTTACTAAAAGCAAAGACAATCAAAATGAAGGTAAAGAGTCCTGATGTTTAAAAAAAAAAATCTTAAAAGCTACAAGAAATCCATGAAACTGAACAGATTCACTCAAGCCTCTTCCTTTCTAAGCTTTTATAAGCCTCAAAAACTGCTGCAATCATCCCAAACTAGCCAAACCCAGACACGACAAGCCTAGACAAGGCTCAGATTAACTCCTATGCCTATACAAGATACCTCCTTGGCTACCTGAAAGGGACAGCTTTTAGCCAGTGACTGGATAGTGATTGCAGAGTGTTTTATATGTCAGTTTCGTTAGCTGTCACCAACACTGATACAGGCTTTGATGATACAGCTCTCTTTGAATTATTTCTGCTCCTGTAAGCAACTTCTGGCCATATTCTCACATGTACATTTATAAACTTCATTGTTTGACCATGTTGGTCTTAGATGGTATCATTGATTTTGTACTGTTGTCACTTCCCTAAGTGGGATGTGCAGATATTTACTCAACTTTCCCAGAAATAGTATCATATAATACCTTATAATCAATATTGAATTTCTAGGTCACATCACTATTTTTCACACAGGTGAGAGACCATACAAAATAACCCATGTCTTTCAATAACTATCCATTTATTCTAAATTCACTAAAATGAAGTCCGTTTATACTATCATTTTGATTTTCATCTATTTTTCTATAAATGATAGGATTTTTTTTTTACTTCTTTATAGTTTAATAACAGCATAGAATGTATACAACTGGCAATAAGTTTTTAAATTTTATGTTTATTTAAATTATGTATACATATATGTTCGAGTGTGTGAACATGTGTACATAAGTACAGATGGTTGTGAAAAGAAAGGGCATTGGATTCCCTGAACCTCAAGCTATGGGTAGTTATCAGTCATATAAGTGTTTTGAGAAACAAGCTTGGGCCCATTGTAAGAGCAACACGTAGTTTTAACACTCTTAAACACTGAACCATCTCTCACTTCATAAATCTTAATTTTTAATTGTAACATTTCTTGATCTTTGAGTTATAATAAATTAAATCTAACCAAGTTATTACTTTATGTCTTTCACTTAAACATTTGCTACTTAATCATGTAATTTATATTGTGTATTGAGATGACATTTTTTTCAAAATTTTTTAATTGGATATTTTATTTACATTTCAGATGTTATCCCCTTATCCCATTTCCCCCCAACCTCAGCCCAGGAACTCCCATCCTATCTCCCCTCCTCCTGCTTCTATGAGGATGTGCACCCACCCACCCACCCCCAACTCCCACCTCCCCACCCTCGAATTCCCCAACATTCGGCATCCAGCCTTCATGGGACCAAGGATCTCCTCTCCAACCTATGCCCAACAGGGCCCTCCTCCCTTACATATACAGCTGGAGCCATGGATCCCTCCCTATGTGCTCCCAGGCTGGTTGTTTAGAACTTGGGAGCTGTGGTTGGTTGCTCTCCTCATGGGGCCACAAACTCTTTCAGCTCCTTCAGTCTTCACTCTAAATCCTACATTGGGAACCCCTTGATCAGTTCAATGGTTAGCTGTGAGTATCCGCCTCTGAATATGTCAAACTCTGGCCGACCTCTTAGGATACAGCTCTATCAGGCTCCTGTCAGCATGCACTTCCTGACATCCACATCAGTATCTACCTTTGGTGACAGCACATGAGATGGATACCCAGGCCCCCTCCTTCAGTTTCTGTCCAACACTTTGTCTCCAATTTGCTCCCTTGAGTATTTTGTTACTCCTTCTAAGAAGGACTGAAGCGCCCCCACTTGGTCTCCCTTTTTCATGAGCTTTCTGTGGTCTGTGAGTTGAATCTTGGGTATTTCAATTTTTAATTGGTTATTTTATTTATTTGCATTCCAAATGTTATTCCCCTTCCCAGTTTTCCCTCTGTAAACCCCATTGCCTATTACCCCCTGCTTCAATGGGAGGGCTCCCCCACCTGCTCAACCACTCCCTCCTCACCACCCTATCATTCCCCTATGCTGGGGCATCACAGGACCAAGGACCTGCCCTTCCATTGATGCCAGATAGTGCCATCCTCTGCTGCATAAGCAGCTGGAGCCATGGCTCCCTTCACTTATATTTTTTGGTTGGGCCACGCACCCACCTCAAAAATTTTAACCCAGAATAATTCAAAGGAAACACAAGGACAAAGAGTAGAGCCGAAACTAAAGGAAAGGCCATCCAGAGACTGCCCCACTTGGGGTTCCATCCCATATGCAGACAGCAAACCTGGACACTATTGCTGACGCCAAGAAACACTTGCTGACAGGAGCCTGGTATAGCTGTTCCCTGGGAGGCTCTGCCAGAGCCTGACGATTGCAGATTCAAATGCATGCAGCCAATCATCAGACTGAAAACAGGGACACCAGTAGAGGAGTTAGAGAAAGGACTGAAGAAGCTGAAGGGGTTTGCAACCCCATAAAAAGAACAATATTATTAACCTACAAGAACCTCCAGAACTCCCAGGGACTAAACCACCAACCAAAGGTGATATATTTTTTAGAAGTATCTCTTGCCTTCTAAGAGAATGAACTTTTGCTGGATTTGAAGTCAAGTTATTAATAAGACTTTAGATCATTTAAGACTATTGCTAGACCTGTACATTAAAGGGTACTCAGCCTCTTAAAGTTTAACTTACCTTTCAGAGAAAAATGTTACCAAATTTAGTATTATCTTAGGTGATTAGATTTATAAGCTAACCTAAATGAATAGTTTTTTATATTATGTTTTGTACTCTTATATATCCCTGACTGACAATAATGTATATGTACATATGTGTTTTTAATATATATATATATAAATATATGTGTCTTAAGATAATTATTTATCAGAAGCAGAAATCATGTTGAAAGTAAAATTAAACAAATGAAATATCCACCATAAAAGTTAGAAGCAATATGTTACCATAGGTTGCTATCATCTGTGTTGTTGCTACCCTCATCCAACCAGCAGAATAAGGCAACAGCAACCGTGTTCTTCTTCAAGCAGTTTTATTCAGGCTTCCTTGTACAGCAAGCTTGCTCCCTCTTCCTTTCCTCCTACAACAAGCTTCCTCCTACCACCCGAGCAGTCCCTTATATGCATTGCCATAATCCTATCAGCAGCTGCCACACCGTCACTGTTCATTGGCTGTTCCATATGATGCGAGGTGGGCTGATCGGGTAGCCACACCTGGAATCTAAAGCCTTTTCTCTTTAAGGAGCCACAGCCTCAGTGCCTACTCATGCTTGCTGGCTACATGCCAAGCACCATCTTTTAATGACGGGGAGAACTGCTTCCTACACTGTGTGGTTTTGAGTGCTGTTCTGGGTCAGTTTTGTGTAGATTACTTCTTTTAAATCTGTTAATGATCTCTATAAGCAGTATCTTTCATATCTCAGTATCATGTTTTCTGTGCTGTTTAATAAATATAAAAAAGAGCCCTTTGTTAAGGAAAGACTCAGATACACATAGACAAAGGCATAACACAAGGCCAGAACGGAGGAGCAACTGGGACATATCAGAGCAGCAGGGACAGATCAGAAACATGAAACAAGTTGCAGACAGAAGAGCAAACACAGACTACAGGCAAACTCAAGACACAGCAAGAGCAGAAAATTTGAATATGTATTCAACCTTGTGTTTAGGACAGGGAACTCAAATCTCTCTCTCCCATATTGGAAGACTTTTATATTAATGTTTTATTTCCTTGGCAATGTTTTCCCTATCCCTCAAACACAGTAAAACCTTTATTAAGTCAACGACCATGCTGACTCTTTAGAACCTAAGTGGGCTATCCCTTAGCTTTCATTCATTTCCTTTGTGGTCATCTTTTTTTTTTTTTTTTTTTTTTTTTTTTTTTTTTTTTTTTTTTTTTAAGTATCCATTCCTGAAGGACAGTGAAGTCAAACCCTAGCTAATGGGGAAGTTACAGTTGCCATCTCCATTAGACTTAGACCTGTGTGTACCTCTATCCTATTGTGCTTGATTTTCAAGTGTCCCTTCTGGATCAAAAGTACATTGTACTTTGGTTGGGGTACCTAGTAACTATCTCTTCCTTTTGGATCCAGTCCTTGTTTAAAACAAAACCAACTCAAGAGAAAGTTTGTCTTCATTCCTTAATATGAGACAGACTCATATTAGTGTGCCTCTTACACTTCTTTAGTGTGTTAACCAACATTATGTAAATATTATAGATTACTAATTTAAATTACCCAATTGTATTTCATAGTTTATGATATAATTTATTAATCTTATCTGTATTCAGTAGAAATTTCAGAACATTTATTTTTCTTTACTAATTCATGTTTTTCAATTGAATATATATTCCAGAATATATGTTTTGGATTTTAGGTCACTAAATTTATATGTGCTAGATAAACCAAAAAAACTCACAATGTATTTGCACTGCCTGACCTTTTATTAAATGTAACATGTACATTATGTCATACATCTGCAAATCATTTGATATCACTTCTATTAAAATTTAGACATATTGCTTTCCCAGCTAAAATAATGATATTGTATTTAATGTTGAGCACGTTTTTCTTTTTTTTTTTTTTTTTCTTTTTTATGGTTTTTCCAAGACAGGGTTTCTCTGTGTAGCCTTGGCTGTCCTGGAACTCACTCTGTAGACCAAGCTGGCCTCGAACTCAGAAATCTGCCTGCCTCTGCCTCCCAAGTGCTGGGATTAAAGGCATGCTCCACCACTGCCTGGCTGTTGAGCACCTTTTTCAAGTGCTAATTAATGGCTTGAATATCTTCCTTCTTTTAAAGAAATTCTCTTCCAAACTTTGTATCATTTTAAATAAGTTATCTATCTTATAGAGGTGTAGAAAACATTTATGTTTTCCAGAATAGGTCTCTTCTTTAGGGTTCATGTTGAAAATAACTTCTCCTCTTTTGTGCTTTATTTCTTGCTGTGTTGTATCTCCATTTATAGAATAAATGTTCTATGTTTTATTTGGGTAATTAACTCTGCACTATTAACCGAAAAAAATTCTATCCCTTATGTTAAAATAACACCATTTTATATACACACATGTAAGTATGAACATGGTGTTATTGTGCAGTCCCTTGTAATTTTGTTTTTGGCAACTGGCTATGCTTCTTTTACATGTGGTGTCACTTTAAGTCAGCATGTTCATAGAACTTCTTTAATCAGTGACTAAGTGTTCTTTTCAGTTTTGAAAAAAAAATTGTCTCATCAAATCTTTCTTATATTCCATCAATACGGTTTGTTGTAATCATTTCTTAGAGTAGCTGTGTTTTACTTATCACAATCTTACCTTTTAAATTTTGAAACTTTTATACATAATAACTTTAAAATCAAATCAAGTTACAAACACTCCGGTTTCCCATCATGATATCCTATTATGTCATGTACAGGCACTAGGCATGAAAATACTGTTTATATATATATATATATATATATATATATATATATATATATATACACACACACACACACACACACACACACACACACACACACAAACACACATACATGTGTAAATAGATATTTTTTAAGGTATGATGAAATTTAGTGTTAGCCCATGCTGGTGTCTCTAAAAGTAATAATGTAACTTATGGGATCAAACATTACAAAACAGCTAACTATTCTAAACTGCTTTAATCTATCCTGTACTGATTAGCTCATCCATTTTCCCTAGAAGGTTTTTAACTGTCTCTTGTCCAGATTTTCTCCTAACTTTTATTATACCTAATATTTCACACAAAACCGAGATTGTGATTTTTTGAGATCTCTTCTTTTACATTAACTGCCAGTATAAAGCATTTTCCTTAAGTTCTATAATTCTATAATTTTGTTTTTTCTAGTGGAGGATTTAGAACTTGGTTGCTAATCTGTCACCATAAACTAAATGAAGCTTCTATTCTGTGTTTTAATTAGTAAGCAGCACTTCCAAAATCAACAGTGAGTAAGCATACAGGCAGAATCTGATACTCACATTTTATACTTCTAGCCACTGTCGATATGGTTGTAAAATTCTTAGCGGAGATGACACGTCACTTTGAATCCTTTGACATATATTTTCTTAATTGTGTTTGTTTGTCTAGGTTTTTTCTTTGGCCACTATCATGGTAAAAACTAAACAATAATCTTCAGTAAAAATTTGTAATAAAAAGATTTTTTTTTAAATTTAAACTTACTTCATGAGGAATGTTATAGGCTAACTCAAGAACATAAGCAGATGAACATAGAGTTCTACACAGTGATCATAGCCGATTTACAGAAGCAAGAGTCTACTGACCGCGTACCCCAAGTTAGATGAATTTTTCTAGATGTGAATTTATCTATTCTAGAGATTTAGAAGTTTCCATTGACCAATTTTTGCTGTGACAATAAAGAACAGCCGAATTCCAGTATTTTATTGATAAAATGGTTGTGATTCATAATTATGTTGACATCAGTTTGTATCACCTACAAGCTTTATTATTAATTCCCTTTGAAACTGTTCCATTTGGAGGTTCCTTTTGAAGTAAGGGTGAGATGACAAGCCTTTTGATAGTTGCTTAGGGAAAATGCATACTTTTTGTCTTCATAAATTGCCTTCTTTAACAACATCACAGTATGCCATTTTAAAAAGTATCCAAGGCTATTTATCTATTTGTCTATTTGTAGTGTTTTGCATGTTTTTTTTTTTTTTTTTGAGAAATTCCTGTACTGTGACAGCCATTGACATTCTTTTCCAAATGTTGTGCCACTATTTGCCAGACACTACATTGGAACTCCATTGGTGTAGTTAGAAAATTGAGGGTGGCTTCATACAATGAAATATGGATGTCATTTGATTCAGGAAGATTTTGAAAGATCAGGTAAGGAATGTTCTACTATTGCTTGGCTTCCTCTCCTCCAAGCACAGCATGTTCATTATTGTAACAATAATTTGTCTAACAGGGTCTGTATCAAGATTGCTTTTGGTTGTAAACAACTTGTATGTCAACATTTCTATGTACATTATCTTCCTTGTTCTTAGGTGACTTGCTAATGAATTAAATAATACCATATTTATCATTGGAGATAGTTTGATGTTATCTGTTAATTATATTTATTTTCTTGTACATGTGTTATGGGACACATGTGAAGATGAGAAGACAACTTGTGGAAACTGATTCTCTGCTTCCACTACATTGGTACCAGGAACTAATGCAGGTTGTCAGGCTTGGCAGCAACTGCCTTTACACAAGGACCTCTCTCACTAGCCCTGGAGACACTCTTTATTAAGTCATATCATAAAAATACTTTATATTTGAAAGAAACAAAAGGTTATTACTTTTCAACTCCTGATAAGTATATCATTCAAGGTTCAATGGAACAGAAGGAAGGAAGGAAGGAAGGAAGGAAGGAAGGAAGGAAGGAAGGAAGGAAGAAAGGAAGGAAGAAAATAAAATAAGAGAAGAAAATGAACTCAATGTGCCCGTAAACACAATCCTCACCAAACTGAAATAGCAGAAATATAAACTTGATGCCTGCCAGGAATCCATGGTGATACCTTGTTTCAATACATACAAACACACATACACATACAAACACACACACACACACACACATGTAGGCACGTATATACACAAATATGCGCACACATACACACATGGAATATTGATTAGTAGATAAACAAAGACGACTAGAAAACTTAATAGCAAGCTAGGAAGCTAGCTGGATATAAACAGCTATATCATTGGTATGTACACATGTTAGTTCATAGTCATTTGAGATTATACATTTATATTTTTCATTATCCAATTGTCCTGTTATTTACGATATATGTAACTCATGTAATACCCACGCTCACGTTCTTCAGAAGTCTAATTTGCAGAACTCTAGGAATAATTGTTCAGAGCAGTTCAAAAAGCTTGGTGTGTAAGTTGGTAGTTGGACTGCATGCAGAGTATTCATGAAGCTCTGGATTTGATCCATAGCACAATATAAACTAGGTATGATGGCACATGTCAGTCAGTTACTTTTGCTCTCAGGTTCTAGAAGCAAGAGAGTCTAAGTTCAAGGTGACTAAGGTACTAAGCAATTTTGAGCCTGTCTCAACACCAATAAAAAACAATAGTGCGTTGGAATATAACTGGTTAACTTCTGACTAAAATGTATACTAAATTTAATAGATTATTTTCAATA
This sequence comes from Mastomys natalensis, assembly GCA_021653895.1. Classification (NCBI taxonomy): domain Eukaryota; kingdom Metazoa; phylum Chordata; class Mammalia; order Rodentia; family Muridae; genus Mastomys; species Mastomys natalensis. The sequence continues at coordinate 900,618 of JAJTUV010000420.1, read as the reverse complement.
TGTCATTATTAATCAAAGATTCTTACTTCTTTATTATAATTATGAGAGATTATTAAACAGGGAAGCTATAATCCCATTTGTTTTTGTACGTTTTCTTCTGTACAGTTTCATTTCACACTGAAATCCCACTCGTGTCTTGATTTGTGTTGGTTTTCACTTCTGCTAATAAAACATATGTATGACATTAATTTGATGGATAAAAGATTCTTATAACTGATCATTTAGTGGTTGTGAGTTATAAGGCATTCAACCTTAATTTATCTTTATGTGTTATATCACATACATAGTACATAATTTCCAATGTCCTTATTAAACTAAATAAACAAATATGGTCAATTATTTACTCTTCTGCATATACTTATTTTACTCATTTTTTCATGTTGTATTTAAGTATATGAGAAAAATACATTACTTTTTAACTTTGACATAACTTTAGTCATACAGGATAAAACTTGTGAGAATAGTACACAAAACACTCATACTCTGTACTTTTATGTTGTATGGTTTGCTTTGTTCTTTCTCTTTATCAGCTCTTCAACATTTGTGGATGAAAAATGTATTTTTTTCCTTGAAATGCTTCATAATGTGTTCCAGATGTAGCAAATTTCTAAGTACTACAATATGTGAATCTTTCTTTTTTTATTTAAATATATTATTTATTTACATGCCATCCTTTGACCTGTCTCCCAGTCTCCCCCTCCCACAGTTCCTCATCCCATTCCTCTTCAATCTTGCTTCCAAGAGGGTACTTGGCCTCTCCCCACATCCTCATGCATCCCCCTTCCCTGTGATCTCAAGTCCTTCTAGAAGTAGGCACGTCTTCTCCTACTGAGGCCAGGTGAGACAGTCCTTTGCTATATATGAACTGGGGACCTCAGATCAGCCCTGTATGCTACCTGGTTATATATGAATCTTAATATTGACTAATTATAAATGATTTTTATATATTGATAAGGTATTTAAATTGACACTATTATTATATAATATCACACATAACTGAAGCTATGCCAATAGCATTAATAATGACTGAAAATAAAAGATAAAATAATGTATTTCAAGTTCCCTTTGTCTAGATCATTTTCTGAGATTTTCTTTGTATTTATTTACATGAATTGTATTGAAGCATAGAATGCTCTTGGTCTAGATATGTATATAGCTACCATGAAGTGAAGCTGTGTTTCTGAGTTACATCATCAAGAAGACTTCCTGCCAATTAATTTGTTAACACAGAAACTAAATTGGGTCTTTTGGTTAAAGGCATGCCCAATGACTTCCTAAATAATAAAGTTGCTATCATTCTAACTTTTATTAGCAAATATCATTTGGGAAGATACTATGAGACTATGTAATACATTACTGCTGGAGTATTACCCCAAAATTGTAGTATACATGATTATTCTCAAATAATTATAAAACTTACTCAAAATGGTTTTAGTTATATCATTATTTCCAGAAACTTACTGTATGCCCCACTATGTCAGAAGCTTTCTTTTTTATTGCTGTTGATTAATGAAAGAATGAATAAAAATTTTCAACAGAATGAATAGAAAGGTTACACAAGTCTCATTTTACAACGATATCAAATTTTTCCTGTGATTTACAATGGTTCTTGTATCCTCTTAGCATGCATTCATTGGTTTCATTACTTATCATTTTCCTCCTTGGCTTTTGGAATCAGTTATTGTTCCTTACCCTGGTTGCTTAGTACAGAATAGAACAGGAAGAAGGCCATTTTGCTACTCTCTGTCCTAATTGTTAGTAGAAATTATTGCCTTTATTCCTTTCCAATTCTTTGAATAAATATTGATTTCTCAAAGTCACATCACTGTGTTGCTACAGTTCTTACTTGTTTTGCTTTTATAGATATCAGTTTCATTGGTAGCAAGCGGGTACCTATTGCACGGAAAATATTAAATCACTTGTTTTTTTATAAAGTCTGAATTGTTATTTCTTAATAGCTCTCAAACCACAAGTTAATAATTTGAGAAAATGAAATACTTTAATATTTATTGATATTTATTTTCTAATTTAGTCTGAAAACATATTGTCAAAGTGTGTCTTCATAATTATTTATATTATTCTTATTTATTTTCTTTTTCTTCTATTTATTTGACACACAATCTTCTTCATATGTTTAGATCAGAAATCAAACTGCAGAATTTTCCAGTGTCATACTGCTATTCAAATGGGTATTTATACATTACAAATCAGAATCAATAATGAAACAAAAGTTATATCTATGACAAATGTTATCTGCTTTCGTTTCCTATCTATACGATCTTTTATTTTTGAATGCACTTCAAAATAAGGGAATGTAGTTGCCCCAATTTTATACAGATTTAAGGAGTCATGTGTTGATATTTACTCCCAGCTGTGAGATATTAATCACCTGAAAACTGGATCTGATTGTGTTGTTTTAAGGTAGTGCCTTTGAGATTCAATCAGGATTAGGAGAGATTCTGTAGATGAAAACTACAAGTGAATCTTTATGGATTTTTGAGTGAAAGAGACAAAACGGAAGATTTATATATACACAGTAAGGCTAAGTGAAGACCTGTACCATGTCAGAGTCACAACAGCAAGAATCTATCACAATTTCTAGCCATTCCTTCAACCCTGTTCATCCTAAACAACTTGATGAAATAAACATTGATCTTTTGTTGCATTAATACATAGTAATTTTCTATTAAATATATCAGGTGAAGGATGTAAAAGACAGCGGTTTGGCTGAGGTGATTTCTAAGATTCTGAAAATTACTATTCAGACCATAAAATTCAACACATAAACAGTACCACCTGCCAAGATGAGAATGTAAATATAATCCATCAAAGTTCATAGTGCTGAGAAAGTTTCTACATGAACTTGGTTTCTTGGCTTCTGTTCTAACTCTTCTGGCTAACTGTTCTTATTAATTTCAACACCGGTTATCTTTTCTTTGTGCTTAAAAGCTTGCCCTGAGAAATGCTCAGGGTTGTACTTGGAATTCAAATGCCCACTATAGCCACCATCTAGCTAATAAAAACTTTTCATTGGCTTAAATCTGTACCAAAGAAATCGTCTTTTGTGAATACCCTACAACAGGACAGATTTATAGAAGATAGGAACAAAGAGTTTCTATATTGGTGCTTAATTAATCAACATACATCAGCAAGATCCACTATGATCCTTGCAATCACAACATAGAGTGTTGTGACATTTTATGTCTTCTATTATACATTGGACTGAAATGATATACACATTTGTAATTCCAAAATGAAGTTTCTTATTCATTAACTGCTTCTTTCTAGTTGATATAATTTGGGAACAAATTGTCTGATTCTAGGAAACAAACCAAGTTAAACTCGATGTAAATGTAGAATGTAGAATCATGGCTTTCCTTGTGGTGAAGTTGGAGCTTGAATTTCTGATTAGTTTCTCATGCTTTCATACACTCAGATCTTTTTTCATTCTGATTCTTTAGAAACAGACACATTCATTTTTGAAGTATTGGTCAAGAAGTTATGCAAGTTAATAAAGCAGTGGTAAGCCCTGGTCTCCTTCCTTCCTTCTGTGACTCAGTCTGAAGGCTGCAGTTTTATTTGTTTGGCTTGAATGCTGCATGTGTCCTTAGAGACACACATTCAACTACATACATAGAATTCTGTCCCCACACTGGCTTCTTGTCTAACATATTAAATCACTTGCAGTTTCCGATATAGTCTTATATTACAAGAATCAGGAAAGATCTTTTAATTTTTAAGATGTTATGCATGGTTCATCTGAGTTCTGTTTTGCAAATGAGCAAGTACTTCAATCCAATTATCATTTTTTACAATTTTATAGGTATCTTTTGATTACTTTTTAATTGTTCTCATTTTCACAGGCTTTCTTCTATTTCTCTATAAGAAACCTAGCATTGAGAGGGGCATTCATGTGTGTAAATGTACTGTTTCAATCTCAGATCCCCACTCCTTTTTCTTAGTTCTATACTTCACAGTTATTCTTTTGAATCTAATGCCTCTGGGTGGTTTCTGGTTCCTGATTCTGTTTTGGAATGAGTATAGCAGACTACTCAGAGGTCTAAAGGCTTTGGATTGGCAGCACTGAAATTTCTATGCCCAAAATGCTTCCTAGAACATAAACCGTGTACTGGCTTTCTTTTCTTTGCACTTCAAGATTTACAAATGCTTCCATAAATCATTGAATATTTTTTGCAGTCATTGATCTGTTTCTCACACCATGTGTCATCTAATGATGTCATCTGTTTGTATTTGCTTTTTGTCTCATCATTATACTGTACTACTCTTTCTCACACCTGCTATGCAGACTTTGACTGTGAGATATTTTACTTATTAGCTATTTATGTCCCTGTATACCTTAATGAAAACAATGTCCTATTTTCAAATTTCCTCTTCTTAATTAGACCTGTATTGAGGATGGTATTCAATATTGTCCAGATTCATGAGTACAAATTTCTTAGGACAGGGAATTGTCTTCAAAGACATATCCCAATTTCTCTGAAGAATGAATGGAATGTGGTCAGTTTTAAACAAATTTTGAGTTAGCATGTACTGAATCTCATAAAAATTACCTACCATTTCTCTTTGCTACACTCAGATATTTTTATTACTGCAACACTTTTAGAAATTATTCCTTCTCTTGGAAAGGACATAACAATTAGAGTATTATCATAAATGTTAGTAACTATTTTAGTTGATTCATTCACTGTTTAGTTTCTTCATTTTTTATTCTTTTCCCTTTGTTCTGTGTGTGTGTCTCCTCACAGTTCTAGTTTATATTTACTGTAGTTATTTCAATCTTTCAAATTGTTGTATATTCTGTTCTTGGCATAATGCTACTACCTTCTTTCCTACAATGTTTCTTCATCATATCTAGTATGGTAACATGATTTCTTGAGAGAAAGATCTTTGATTCTTCTTAATTTTTTTTCTGTGAGCTCACCTTCAGATAGAAAGTGTTCCTTGAATGTCTATGATGGCTAATCTTCGTTTAAGGCTTGACTACAACTGGAATCGACAGAAAATTGAAGCTTCTGGGCACTTCTGTGAGGAATCTTCATTATTATTATTATTATTATTATTATTATTTTATTTATTTACATTTCAAATGTTATCCCCTTTCCTATTTTCTCCTCTGCAACCCCCCTAGCCCATCACCCCTCCCCTTGCTTCTATGTGGGTACTTGCCCATCCACCCAATCACTCTCACCTCAGGACCTTAGCATTCCCCTTCCCTGGATCATCAAACCTCCAAAGGACCAAGGGACTTCCCTCTCAGTGATGCCAGATAAGGCAATCCACTGCTACATATGCAGCTGGAGCCAGCAGTCCCTCCATGTATACTCTTTGGTTGGTGGTTTAGTCTCTGGAAGCTCTAGAGTGCCTGGCTGGTCATCTTGTTGATTTTCTCAATGAACCAGCTCTTGGTTTTGTTGATTGTTTTTATTGTTCTCTTTGTTTCTAAACAATTGATTTTAACTCTGAGTTTGACTATTTCCTTCTGTCTACTTATCTTGGGTGTTTACTTCTTTTTGTTCTAGAGTTTTCTGGTGTGCTGTTAAGTTACTGAGATGAGATCTCTAATTCTTTATGTTGGCATTTAGTACTTTGAAATTTTCTCTTAACACTGCGTTCATTGTGTCACATAGGTTTGGGTATGTTATGCCTTCATTTGCAATGAATTCTAGAAAGCTGTTAGTTTCTTTCTTTATTTCTTCCCTGTCCATGAGATTATTGTGTAGAGATTTGATCTGTTTACATGAGTAGGTTTACTTTTTATTGTTTCTGCTGTTACTGAAGTTCAGCCTCATGCATTGGTGATCTGACAGAATGCATGTGGTCATTTCACCCTTCCTGTATTTGTTAAAGCTTGCTTTGTGCACCATTACATAATTTTAGAGAAGGTTGTGTGAGGTGCTGAGAAGGGTTTATATTCTTCCAGTAAAAGGTTCTGTAGAATCTGTTAAATCCATTTGGTGTGTAACATCTGTTAATTTCACTCTTTCTCTGTTTACTGTCTGTTTTGATGTCCTGTCCATTAGTGAGAGTGGAGTGTTGAAGTACCCCACTTATTGTTTGGGATTCAATGTATAATTTCTTCCTTAGTAATAGTTTTTTACTAATGTGGGTGACCTTTCATTTGGGGAATAGTTATTCAGAATTGAGAGGACATCTTTGTGGATTTTTTCTTTGATGGATATAAAGTGACCTTCCAAATTTCTTGATATCTTTTATGGAAAGTCTATTTTTTTATATATTAGAATGGCTACTCTACCTTGCTTAAGTGTGCTTAGAAAAACCTTATTTTCCATCTATTTATGGTATCTTTGTTGCTGAAGTGTGTTGCTTGTATGCAGCAGAAAGATGAATCCTATTTATGTACCCAGTCTGTTAGCCTGTGTTTTTTTATTGGTAAATTGAGTACATTGGTGTTGAGAGATATTAATGACCAATGAGTGTTAGTTACAGTCATTTTGATGTTGGAGGTTTTACTGTTTGTGTGTGTGTGTGTTTCTTATCTTTTGTTTTGTTGTGAGATAATTAATATCTTGTGTTTTATTGAGTATAGCTCCCCTCCTTATGTTGGAGTTTTCCCTCTAGTATCTGTCTTATGACTGGATTAGGAGAAAGATATTGGTTAAATTGGGTTTAGTTATGGGATATCTTGGTCACCTCCATTTGTGTTTGATTTGTTGCTTCAATTTACATTTTTATATCTTGACTATTTTATTCATTCTTTCACCATTTGATTGTATTTTCTTGTATTTCTTTGAGGGATTTATTTATTTCCTCTTTAAGGGCTTCTACATGTTTGATTGTAAGTTTTTGTATTTGATTAAGAGAATTACCTATATGCTCTTTAAAGACCTCTATGATCTTGATGAGATAGGGTTTAAAATCAGTCATGCTCTTTGATTGTGTTAGAATATCCAGGGCTTTCTATAATAGGAGAGCTGTGTTCTGATAGTGCCATATTTGCATTGGTTTCTGATGATTATGTTTAGTGCTTGTCTTCTGCCATCTGGTTGTCTTTGGTGTGGGCTGACCTGGGTGACCTGGGTTGGAGCAGGCCTCCTAGTACATTGGTGGAAACTTGGGGTGGAGTGGGGTGTACCAAACTGCAATTGTAGTTGTAGGTAAGGACCAAAAGAAGGATGGAAATCCAATGCTAAATGTCTTCTTATTTCCCAAAAGTTTCATGGATGTTCTTTGCCTCTATAATTTTGTATAAACTTGTTATAGTTGTCTTTAGCAACCTTCCCATCTTCCTGAGAAAATCTGTAAGTATGGTTAATGTATAAACAAAATATTTCCTCTGTGGAGCTGCATCAGAATATTTTACCTGACTTATTAGGTCTCTGGCAAATATTTTATAATAATGCCTTTTCCACTTTAACAACTATAGAATGTAATGTACTTTGAAGAAATAAACAAGTTCCTTCCTACACTACGCCATATCTTTCATAAAATGTTTAATCTTTCCTTTGCAAACATTAACTTCAAACAAACAAGTGAAAGAGAATATTCTGTCTGACTATGTTTGCCTCTCATATTCCTACATTTAAAAAAATGTATATGAATTTAAACAATAACAGTATGGAGCCAGGAGTGCTGGTCAGCAGGTACAGAGTTATTCTTCATTTCTAGAGATGTGATTTCTATCCTTAAAACCATATAATGAGAGATAATAACTGGTTCCTGAAAGTGACATGTAGTTAGATATACATACATGAAGAATGAATAAATAAATAAGTATATGTTAAAAAACCAAAAAATAAATTTAGATGCTGTCTTAATTTATAATATTAAAATAAATCACTACTAAGCATAGATACACAAAGATTATTGATTTCAATTGTTCATGATATGGAAGTTAAATTTTATACTTTGAATAGAGACATATATGCTACCTTCCTAAATAATAATTTTAATTAAAAATTCATTCATTTCTCAATTCAGATTAAAGGTAAAATGTTATGTTACATTCTAAAATTCTGGCTTTAAATAGTATTTTAGACTTGCCATGTAAATAATGTACCTTTCGTTTTGCATAGTAAGCCCAGAGTGAATTTTAAAAAGATCACTTTTTATTGGTTTAGTCATAACTCAATGCATAATGTCATTCTCGTAATAAAGATTGACACATAAGCTAATGATGATGAAATAGGGTTATAGGGATTGTGCAGCCAGGCAGGTCTTTAGAGCAACGTCAACTTAAACATCCATAACATAGACATTTTAATTTGTCAGCTTATCCAAAATAAGTAAATTTGACTTTCTTCATAATTTAAAGCTATTTTAGTGAAATACCCATGCAGATGTGTTTATCATATGTTTTATTAATTTTAATTCATGAACATAAATACATATATATTCAATAATTTAATAAAATTTATAAAAAACAAAAATAATAATCAAATATAAGTAACACAAATATTTATGTATAATATACTTGAAGATATATATGTATATATGTATACATGTTCTATATTCATATATGTATATACGTATGTAAACAAGAAGACTGAATTGGGGGCATTTATGCCCTTCCTACTTACTCTCAGGCAGAAGCTTAACTTATCTCCACTGTCAGAGAGTGAAGATCAGGCTGTGACTGGTCCAGACTCTGACAGTAGAATAGGACTTTCTTTTAGTACAAGACATAAGAGTCTATTAGGATACGTCTGAAAGGACTGGAACAAGATTTCAAAGGAAAACATCCTGAGAAGATGCTTATGTACAGACATGAAGATGAGAATGAGCAAAAGTGAACAGACCCTACTTGAAAGTAACAATTGTAGTTTCAGCTAAAAGTAATTGAATCAATACATTAAAATTCTCCCTGTAAGTTATAATGAAATAATATATTTCACACATATTTGTAATTTATTTATGAGCACAATATAAGTGATGCAATGATATGCAAAATGACTTAAAATATTAGTAGAGAAAGAATGATTAGAATTTTACTGAATTTTAAACAAACCTAAAAAGTACTAATAAAATTTAAACATATAGTAAATGATAATAAGAACTATTATTGATTCCATTATGTTACATGGGAGTAGTTTAGGTGTTTTTTTTTGTTGAAAGATAGTAGTCATTAGATAAGAATAAAAACCTGAAAACCAGATCTTTACATAAACACTTAAAAGAGAAGAATAAAACAACATTAAAAGTGATAGTCAAGTCTCCAAACTTGAGTTAAAATAAAATTATAGTTTGTAATAGACTTGACAAATAACAATAGAAGAAGAAAACTTTGAGAAAATTATGCCAAAGTGATTTCATAGACTCTCATATTCTTGCACAAAAAGAATTTAGTGCTAATAACATCAGTAATACAACTCTTAGGAAACTATTCAGTATAGAATCAATAAACATGAGTCCACAGGAAGACTAAGTGAATAAAATATCATGCAAACAAGAGAAACCCTAGAGCCCATCTAAAGCCATACCAAGTAGCTAGCTTCTGCAATATCTGCACTCCTATCCAAGATGAGAAGAGACGGGAGCATACTTAGTACATCTATTGTATTGCAAGTTCCTCAACCTAGAACTGACCTTAATACTTGCAGATAATTAAAATGGTATAACAGCAAAAAGGAGGAAGGGGAATAGGATAGGATGTTTTTAGGGAGGGGTAATGGGGAAAGGGGATGTCATCTGAAATATAAATAAATTTTTAAAAGTAAAAAAATAAAGTTAAAAAAAAAAGAAATCTCAGGTCATCTAGCCTAGTGTAGGTAAAAACAAGCAACAACAACAACAAAAAGTCTGAGATTTTCTACTGACTTCAAGATGAGCACCATAGCTGTTTTCACATTCATACACAATGCTAAACTGTGTTGAGGAAAAATCTGTTTAGATTCACCCATTATTATGGAAAATATTTGAAATGGAAACTATTTATCAAATGTAGATAATCTAAGAATGTTGTTGGGAAAATGTTAAAATAAAAATTCTGTCCTAAAATTATTAAATGACTACATGAATTATTCAACAGAAATATAAATATATGTTTAAACTGTAAATTTTAATGAGAGAAAAATACAGGAAGAATCAAGTACATTTTGCAATGAAAAATATACCAAATAAAATTATTAACCCAACAGCGAACATTGCAAAAGCATTTACCTTAACACAAATACGTATAATTCATTAAATTTAGTATAATTCTTAGGTATATATCTAATTTAAATTATGATTTACTTTTGTCTTTTTATCTTAATTTTGTTAGCATTTTCTAATTGCTAACTTTAGTCTGATAATTTTCTGTACTGTTATTTAATTTTACACCTATTTCTACTCTTGTGGTTAGTATTTTCTTCCTTCTATATATTTTAAGTTTAATGTGAGAAAGAGTTTTGGGTCATTTGAAGAAATCCTTCAGTCTTTTCCAGTAGAAGCAGTTAAATGAATGGTTAATAGTGCAGTTCCAGGAGTTGCTTCAATATCAAGGTTGTCTCAAGCCTGTGCCTCACCCTCTGTCCTTTATCCTTGGAAATTCGTTCTATTATTTTCACTGGGCAGTAAACATTCTTTCCATTAAACCTTTAATATTTTGAATGTGCATTTATGGAGTGTTAGCCTGTTATTCCTCTAACAAAATTTGGGTTTTAAGTTTACTAGGCAACTAACTCACCTGGCTTACTTCATAATCTTAATAATTTCTTGTTTGACAGCAGTTCAGTTATCAGCCTTGTCATTATTTCTTTGGTTAAGATAAATCAAGTTGGCCTCAGCTCCATACTCACAACCCATACAGGAGTTTTAAATTTCAAAAGGTCTTTTGACAGAAATACTCTTTTTAATTATTCAAAATTTACAAAACTATTTTCAAATACTGTGTTTTATTCCATATGCATTTGCTAAAATAGAATAGTAAGCGTATATATATATACATATATATATATATATATATATATATATATATATATATAAAACATATATTGCATTTATTATTAACTATAGAATTATCTTACTATTGATTTTTTCCAAGTGGCAACAAAAGTTTTAAAACAATATAATCTGTAAAGATGATGAGCATGTTAATTCATTTGCTATTAGAAAATATCTAATTTAGGACTCTGAAATAGATAGGTAACTATATTTCTTTATAATGCTATTGAAATACTCATGTTTATACCACAGTAGCTTGAGAGTAAGCTCAGTTGTTAAACAGCATGAAGATATAGCAATTTAGAGATGCTATTAGCATGCATTCATACAAAAAAGCCAAGAAACCTGAAAGTTATACATATATTGATATTTTAATGAAGGGACAATAAAGTGATACAAGAAAGGGAACTTTATTAGTGTTAGTCCCCTCTCTAAATTTCTTTGATTCTCTGATCATTTATTCAACATTGGTAAAATGGATATAAATATAAATTCTGCTTAATATTTAAAAATATACTTGTCAACAAAATAGTAAATGGAGATGATTTTATATTTAATGCAAACTTATTTATGACTCTAATAAAATGTTATGATTGTATATCAATAACTGGTCTTAAACCTACCCCAAATAATAAATGTCAGTGTCAGTTGTGTGGAAAATTATTCCTAATTTTTTAAAATGATCATCTCTTCAAAGCTTAGGGACATGAATTGAAACTAAAAATAAAAAAAATATAAACTGGATTTAGATGCAAGGTGTTTTATTTAGGAAACAAAGTATTTTGTTGCAAATTTCAATGTGCATTATATCTATTTTCTGTGTATGTAGTAAAACACTAAATGACCTCAAAACAATATCCTATTATCAACGCCTATAAATTATAATCAGCCTGCTGATTTTCAGTTGAAATTTGAATCCTTTCTTTACTTTGTTTCTAAACAAACTGATGATTATCCATACTATGAGTATGAGACTTATTTATCTTTCTGTTAAGGAAATTAACAGTGATCATAATATATAGAGACAGAATTCTCCATTGAGAGCATTCCAAAGGACAGGCAGGTTCCTGAACAGAGAGGTGAACATACTGAACAGAGTGCTTTATTAATTACCTAGACATTGGTTAGATTGCAGTCTAGAATGCCAATGTTCAAAACACAGACTACCATACCAACTTTCCTGCGGGGTAAGCAGTATGTGCTTCAACTTCGATGTGGTTTCAGACAGAACTGAATGAATAGTACAGTCTCCAGCCTCTTCCCTCTGGGAGTGCTGCCTAATCTCCCTCCACACGTGACTAGAGCATAAAGTGTTCCTGCATTTGCATGAACAAACCTACCCCAACTTGCTGTTTCCACACCATTATGTGAGTCATGTTTTCTCCATTTACTATAATTTGTTCATTATCATTCTCAAAATTTTCCTCTCTGATGTTCAGTTTTTGGTTGATTGATTTAAAAACCTGGAGAGATGCCAAAGTAAGCATTCAAATGAGACATTGGGGCTGATTTATTGGGTGAAATAAGAAAAAATTAAAAGGAAAACTAAAAGCCATACAAAGACAACATGGTGAATTAAGCAAGGCAGGGGAGAGTCCATGACTGTTATACAGTGGCTGGTGTAATGGTGTAATGGGAGTCAGCACAGAACTTACCCAGACGATAATCACAAAAATTTATTATTTTATAGGGACAAGCAGGCAGGAGCTGCTCTAGGTCAGACAATGGCAGCAACAGATGTCTCTATAGAACTGTTTTATTTATTGATTTTTTAAACAGGAAAAAATAAGGACATCTACCTCTGCCAAGATTGTTTGGTAACCTCTGATTGGATAGAATTTTGATTGCTGGACCTTAATATTTATTTTTAGGAATGTTATAGGGGCCAAATGAGAAAATGGACGTTGGGGGCTAGCTCTAGGAATAAAATCTAGTGGTTTAGCAAGGGAGAGGGAAGGGGAATGGGCAAAACCTGCTGACTCTATTTTTTTGCAATGCCCAAGTCTATTAGAGAGTCCTTCATTCTCACATTTTTTGATTTATTATTGGTTTGCTGGGTATTGGGTAAGTAGGTAACATTCTCGCTGACAATGAAGGGTCAGTTTTAAGTGCTGTGTAGAGAACCAGGCCTATTTGACAGGGTAAAATGGAGAGAGGATTTGAGCAGTTTATAGATATATGAAGACTTAATAATTGAGCTGTCTTTTGTGTTTAGAAATCCTTTCTCCTTCTGATTTTAGGTGTAACTTTGAAACCATATGTAAATCAGATATGTATAATCTGAGGACCAAAAAGAGGGATTGAAAAAAATGAAACTCTCTTGGAGGTGAGAGAGATTGGGTAGTGGCTCAAATGGGTTTGGGAATAGAAAAGCTGCAGGAGGAAGAGAGCTCTAGGAGCTCCTCTGAGACCATGGCAACTCTTATAAAGGAAACATTTAATTGGGCCTTGCTTACAGTTCAGTGGTTTAGTTCATTATCATAAAGGCAGGAAGCATGGCAGCATGGTATGTTTGCATAGCAGCAAACATGGTGCTGGAGAAGTAGTTGAGAATTCTATTTCTAGATCACCAAACAGTAGGAAGAGACAGTGACATAATGATCAGGCTTGAGCATCTGATATCTCAGGGCCCATCTCCAATGACACACTTCCTCCAACAAGGCCACACCTACTCCAACAAGGCCATAACTACTAAAAATGCTACTCCCTATGAGCCTTTGGGTCCATTTTTATTCAAACTACTACATTCCACTCCCTAAAACCCATAGGCTTGTAATTTTATCATATTGCAAGATGCATTTAGTCCAACATCAAAAGTCTCCATAGTCTAACAGTCTCTCATTAGTTTAAAATTTCAAAGTTCAAAATTTCTTCTTGATCTCTTAACCGTAATCCTCTGTAAAATCGAAATGAAAAGCAGATCACATATTTCCAACATATAATGATACAGGATATACATGATAATTCCAAAAAAGGAGCACAGAGAGTAAATACTGGACCAGCAGGCAAACTCCAAACTCTGAATCCCTTAGTCTGATGTTGAAACATTCTTTAATTTCCAATTCCTTTCAGCTTTGTTGAAAATAAGACATATCTTTCTCTTTCTTGGGTTTCTTCTACTCTTTGTCAGTAGCTTTCTTCAGTAAGTATGGCAGGGCTCTGAAATCCTCAATGTCTTAGGTTTCCAAGGCAATCCAGGCTTCATCTTCACAGTCCCGATGTAGGCCCCCAGGTAGCTGCCACATGCCTGGCTCAGTGGCATTCCTTAGTCATAGAGGGAAAATGCTTTCTTCTGTCCTGGACTCTAAATCTAGAAGCACCATGTGGCCACAGCTGCCAAGTTCTGGTGATTGCTGAGTTTGGAACATGTTCCCAAAATGTAATTTCATCAGTACTAGCTTTCTGATTTAGATCGTTTCCTTTAGTTCCTAAGCTTGGCTGTCCTGAAACTGGATCTGTGTAGATCAGGCAGGCCTCAGACTCAGAGATCCTCCTGCCCTTGTATCTATAGTGTTGGGATTAACGGCATGCACTACCACACACTACTCTTAGCTTTTCTTTAATTCCTTTAACAAGTTGGAAGTTTAGCTGGGTGGAATCTTGTTTTGAGGTTACTACTCTCTTTACTCCATTTTGTTGGAGGATGGTTTTGAGCACAGTGCAACGATTATCTTTCTGTTTATTCAAATGCTGATTTCTCTACCACCTAAATACAGGCTGGAATGAGCCAGTTGGCCAAATAAGAGAATAGACATTGAGGGATAGCTGTAGAAAAAATAAATATTCTGGTTTGCAAGAAACAGGGAATGAATAAAAAGCGATAAAAACCTGATACTACCATTTTTCCATGCTGAGGCTGTTAAAGAGTCTTTTGGTTGGAATTTTTTTTTATTGGATTTTTTTATTGACATTTCAAATGTTATCCCCTTTCTCAGTTTCTCCTCCAGAAACCCCCTATATCATCCCTCTTCCCTCTGCCTCTATGATAGTGCTCACCTACCCACCTTGTAGGTCATAAATGGTCTGTAAGTCCATTAGTAGTTGCTCAAAGTCATGCTGGTTTTGATTGTCAGGGGGAAGCGAAAGGAACCATCTCTTTAGGGAATAGTATCCAACAAAGGCCAAAGTGCTTGAAAAACTTACTTTATGTAAATGACAATCAAGCAATGTTGGGGGTGGTCTTGTGCTCTATGTATTCAGATTCTGAATTCTGTACCCCAAGATAAGATTGCAGCCTGTACATGGGCATTATATTGACCTATGTGCTATAAAGAATGCTCCCCAATAGCCTCTGAGTAGACACTAAAAGGTTAGAGTCTGTGACAGGGCAGAAGACAGAGGAAGGTGGTACCTGAGATCCAGTAGGAGGCCTCAGGTAGGGATCACAAGGAGAAGGAAAAAGGTAGGGCAAGAACAAGGTCGCCCTGAAGCAGGATAGACCCGGAAGATTGGCCATAAGCATATGACAAAGACACAGACACTCTAAGGACACAAAGATAGCAGAGCAAACAGAACAAGACTCAGTTGGCAAGTAACATTGGGCTTATAGCTGGGATGCAAGTTGGAAAAACTCAGAATCTGCCCAGCATACTGTCAAAAGCTTATTAAGAAAAACACTAGGGTTCTGTGTCTTTGTTTGAGATCTATATAGGCTAGAGTCCCCCACATAAATTTACTACTATAACTCATTCACAGAAAGTCAAAATATGGTGTCTGCCATTACTTTTTAAGAAGCTGTGATGGCAGAGAGGGAGAGACCGAGAGGGGGGATGGGGAAGGAAGGAGATAGGGAGGGAGACAGAGAGAGAGAGAGAGAGAGAGAGAGAGAGAGAGAGAGAGAGAGAGAGAGAGAGAGAGAGAGAAGACACAGAGACAGAGGCAGAGAAACAGAACAGAGACAGAGAAAGAGAGACAGAGAGAGGCTCTTACAGGTGAGCTTAGCTTGAGTAGCCCATAGCCCAAACCAAACACAAAACAGAAGTGAGTGGCATGGAAGTAGTTAAAGCTAATGCCTGTTTGTGCTGTCCAGTTGACAACCTTATTTAGATTCATCCCCCAAACCTGCCCGGTCCTGCAAGTCATTCTCTGACTTACATAAATACAAGTATATACACACATAACTTCATAAATGTAAAAACTGGTTAAAGCAATGAAATAAATGGCTTTCATAGCAACTACAGCACAGAGTACAAGAGAAAATATATTTCCTCTCAAATTGATGTTTTAAGAAAGATTTAGCAGGCGGGAAAGCTTCATCTCTATAGTAACATTTTTACAAATTGGAAATGGAATTTACATGGCCTGGGATGAAGTCAGGTTACATGATCCAGATATAATGGCAGTTAACACTTGAATAAACAATCTGCTTTTTAACAGGGCAAGAACAATTTGCAGTTAATAATAGAGGGGAAAGGCCAGACATCTCAGTTACCCTTGACTTCACCTAGGACAAAACAAGAATCTACTCTGCTTCTGAGGTCCTTACACTCTGCATGCTCAATACTGCACAGTGATATTTTAGTGATGGAGTCTATTATTACTGACTTTATTGACACATGGATTTATTTGTGTGCCTACTGAATAGGACAGTGCTTCTCTTGCCCTCACATTGCTGAGTAAGTAGGAAAGCAAGTGCTACTCTGACTTAATTGTCTTTAGCTGAGTCACCTGCCCTCTAATCTCAATGTGAGAAAGGTTTTATTCCTTTATCAAGTTATGAGAATGTTGAAAACTGTTAGCCCTGAATTATTTAACTGCATATTATTGTTGATCTGGTGGTCTGGTTATTTTTGTTTGTTTGTTTGTTTGTTTTGTTTGTGTTTGTGTTTTTGTTTTTCGAGACAGGGTTTTTCTGTATAGCTCTGGCTGTCCTGGAACTCACTCTTAGACCAGACTGGCCTCAAACTCAGAAGTCTGCCTGCCTCTGCCTCCCAAGTTCTGGGATTAAAGGGGTGTGCCACCACTGCCCGGCTGGTCTGTTTTGTAAGATAAGGAATTTCAGAAATTCTTTGGAAGTTTTTAAGCTTGCTATTAGAGAGGCACACTTATATTAAATATCTATTCTCTATTTTAACTCTTTATTCACTGATCCTTCATAATTATGATTTGAAAAAAAGGCAATCTACTAAACCATTTTATCTTAACAATGCATTAGGAGATTTTAATTGCTCTGAATAGTGTTATTAATCTATCAGCATTGTGTTTGAGAGGGTTGATTCATCTTTCCTTATTTTGAGGACAAAAGAGAGAAGCATTTCTTTCTTTCTTTCTTCCTTTCTTTCTTTTTCTTTCTTTCTTTCTTTCTTTTCTTTCTTTCTTTCTTTTTTCTTTCTTTCTTTCCTTCTTTTTATTTTCTATTTTTTGAGAGAAGTATTTCTAAGAAAATATTTAAAGAAAAAATGTTTGTTAAACTATTCAGTTTTTTTTTTTATTTTGGTAAATTTTACAGATATTTTAATAACAGAGACTGATTTTATTTAGGAATTAGGAATAATATTTTTGAGACTACAATACAAAAGGAAAGCAAGAGAGGCAGAAACAAAGGAGAACCAGACAGCCTGCCCTGGCCCTGGTATTTTACCTCCTTCACGTTTTATTTCACAGGGAATGTGCTCTGTGAACCATTGCAAATGGAATTCCATGTTTGTCATTTGTTTCATAGATGGTCTAAGACTCACATACAAACCATGTAACATAATAACCTCCATCTTTAGACTGTCCTATGATTCCTTGGAATGTTATGGTCTGATATGTTAGCATTAAAACCTATACCTTGCAGGTCTAACTATCTAGGCTCTGAGAATCCTTTACATTCCATAGGTCAGTTAAAGAGATAAGTAATTCAAGAATTCTAGCAAGAGATATGTGTGTCTCTCTGTTGGATTGTATGGTATACAAACAGTGGCGCCCCTAAACTTGATATTTCCTCCAGAACTCTCTCACAATTGGCGAATGGGAGAGGAAAGACACAGAGGCCCCATGGCTAACCAACTGAGACTCTTGTTGCTTGGAAAGAGATATACTGCTTTCCAGATTACCCTGTAGGACAAAGTAGTTTTGATGAGCAGGATTTCACCTTCTCTGGGAATGCTTAGTTATACATATTCTTGCTTTTCCATTTCAACCTGAACTTCATATACTTCATATTCAGAAACATATGATGGACTTGGGAAAACATAGAACTGCTTTGTTCATCTTCCCAATTTGACATCATTGAACAAATATATATATATTAATTATATCTATAATTAAAATATATAATTGACACTATTTTTATTTTATATACACATATAGATAAAGTGAAAAGATAGATAAAATGGATAGGAGATAGATAGATAGATAGATAGATAGATAGATAGATCGACAGACTTGTCTTACTAAAGACAGGTGAATGTACTTGGATTGTCAGTGATGACTACTAAGGCTCAATCTCATCCAAATAATATTGGTAACCATAATAGTGAAAATTAGAGAAATAAAGTTGATTCAATGTGGCCAAACTGGGAAGAATAACCACCACCACAACAAAAAGTCCAGTGATTACACCTAATTCACAGTCAATTTTCAAAGTTCTGAGATGAGGCTTAGGTTTAAATAGAGGAAAAATTTATATGTACATTTTCATGATGAGGTCAAGACCACCATATTTTTTTGTCTCAGACCTTGCTTTTCGATATGTCCTTGAAGTTACTAGTCACATATAAAATTTCTTACCAAAAATCAAACTCAATTTCTCTTTAGCACCCAGTACTAGCATTTTGCTTCCTCAACTTGAAACTCTTGGAACAGTTATATTTTATTGAGGTCCATGGTTTCAACAGTCTGACTGTAATGCTCAAGTGACTGTCATTAGAATATCATTATTCTTTCAAGATCTCTGAAATATTACTAAATTATTTAGGAAAATTAAGAAGACAAAGTGGAAGTCAGAAATCAAAAAAATTTCTAGTTACAAAAGACAGTTATACTGAATCACAGAAGACTAGCCTAAGTAGGCACATATCTCATGGCAGCATTTTAGGGTCAAAATAAAGAGTAAATATTAGAATATATTATTTTAGTTTTTATTTTATCTTCTCCTTCTTCCTGCTTTCTCTGACTATCATTGTTTAAAATTGAGATAAGACTCAGAAAATATGTCTTAAATTTTATTTTCAACTGTAAGTCTCAATTTTATGGTGGCTTATAAACTCTAATCTCAACCATATCTTTTCATGAGGCTGAAAACTTCAAGGTAATTCTTAAGTTGTTGGTAAAGTGAAGAGTTGGATTTGACTGGTGTGGTAGTTTCAATAGGTGTGAACCCCATAGATTCATGTGTTTAAATACTTGGCTATAGGGAATTGCACTATGAAGGATGTGTGTCCATAGTGGAGGAAGTGTGTCACTGGGGATAGGCTTTGAAGTCTTAAATGATCAAGCTAAGTTCAGTGTGAAACACATCCAGTCTTCTTCTGACTGCCTTCATGTCAAGATATAGAATTCTCAGATTCTTCGCTAGCACCATGTCTACTTGCACAAGATGCCATGCTTCCCACCATGACTATAATGGACTGAACCTCTAAAATTTTAAGCAAACTCCAATTAAACGGTTTCTTTCACAAGAGTTGCCTTGGTCCTGATGTCTCTTCACAGGAATAAAACTCTAACTAAGTCAACTTTTAAGCAGAATTTACCATAGTAAATCGACTTACATTTAAGTGAATGGCAAGATTAAACTAAAGGAAGTTATCTTGGTACAGCTGGAACCTGTAAGAAACCCATTGCCATGCTATCCAGCATGTTTAACTCTTAGGAAATGAAATTCCAGGCATGTCAGAAAGTCAGTGACCTGGAAGAAAACAATACAGTAAGAAGTAATATATTTCCATTCATTTATTCATTGGCTCATTTTGCCTTACAAATGAAAGGCAGTGTGCTGAGCAATAAGGGTATTTGTTTTAGAATTTGGCCTAGTTTTTGTTGTCAAATGAACAAATAAAACATGATAAATATGAACTAAACAGTAGTATCTGTCTAACAAATGTCTGTCATGTCTCCTAACTGTTATTGATATGTGTGTGGGGTGATGTGAATGAAGAATAAATCTTTCCCTCACAGCACCAACGTATTCTGGGAAATAAGTATAGTTTACACTGAAATACTCAACACTAGCAGGCAGGGCAGAGAGCTGAAGAGAAGTTGTCATTATTGTGAAGAGACAGAGTATATGTCAGGATGATACTATTGAAAAACTTAACAAAAGTTCAAAAGAAAGATGAAAAATCTTAGTTGTAAATTATTAATAATACAGATGCTTTTTAGTGTGGGACCATGAAAGGATAGCTTGGCTTCTGGTGGAGCACTGGCTAGAGATGGCCTGAGACCCTGCAAGGGATGGCATACATTTTGCCATACTCCAGGGCTCCAGGCTCCTGACACTTGGCCAAAGACCTCCATTGATCAGCGCCTTTCAGTCACGTAGGGCAACACCCCTACCAGCCCTCCATAGGTAGAGAGCTTGACTACAGGTCTCAGAGCCTCAAGAGATCTCCATATTAATGAGATACCTAAAGACCAGAGGGCATAGCCAATTAAGTATTCCTTCCCAGACCCTCCTTCCTCCTGTTTCCCTATTTAACTCAGGTCTGCCCTGAGGTTGGGGGTGGGGGTACTGCCATGAAAATAAACCTTTTAAAACCATGGACTTCCTCGTGTCTTTGGAGCCCAGTCATGGGGAACAGTGGAGAAGGCCTTTGACAACCAAGCCACTGCTTAATCTCCTGCCAGAAGACTTCTCTATGTTCCCACTGTGAAGGCCACCAACTCAAGAAAGTTGGTGGACCTAGCCAAGTGAGTCCTGGTAACCAAGAGTCTCTCACCCCATGGGGCACTGCCAGAGCTCTCCCTCTAGTCCCTCTGGTCTGCTGGCCAGTCCAGCCATTATGCCCTAATGTCTCAGTTCTTCCGCAGCTCCCAGCAGAGTCTGAAAGCCCAAAGACAGAGACCACTGGTTTCCCAGTCAGCCGATTTGGACGGAGACCCCACTCAGGAGCTCTGCCCCCGTGGCACTTCAGGCTGAGACTTCCCTGCGACCCGTCAGAGCCACAGAGCTTCCCACAGCCTGGCGTTGGCATGGGGCTGTGTGGAGTGAACTCAGTCAAATTTCTGCTCTTCTGCCTTGCTGAGCCACAGCAGACATGCAGGAACCACAACTCTGCCCAACAGGATTCATGCCCACGGGTGAGCTACAGCCCCGCAAAAATGTTTAAGTATTTTATGATGAATATCATTAAGATGGAGTTTAAAGTTGATCAGCTTTGCTGAGCAGATAAGAATACTTCTGGATGCTCCAGAACACCAGAGTTCAATTCCCAGCACTTAGATTGGGGAGCTCATAACCACCCGGAATTCTATAATTTGGTCTCTGAAGACACAGACAGATAGACAGAAAGACACATACACACACACACACAAAAAACACAAAAAAAACCTTCAAATGTAAGAGGGGTACTTACAGCAATAATGTAATCAAACACATGCTAAAGGAAGATTAATCTCATCAGAGAATGTAAGTGAAATTATGAAGGGCAGATGCTAGCTAGCTTCATGAAAATAAGAAGGTAACTTTTGAAAAGACAGATTTGAAAGTTGGATAATGATGGTTTCATGATTCATAAAGTCATATTTTAAGACACTTATAGCAATACAATTTTCTTAGAAGCACAAAATTAATGATCCTCCTGTAAGTACTGGCATCTAGATGACTAGTTTACATGTCTTTAATTCCATGAAATTTGACTTTGAGAGGGAAATCATGTTTTATCCATTTTTATTTCCTTTGGAGTTCTCTTTGAGACTTTGTCCAAAGTAAATCCTCATAAATTGGTATACCTAATAATTATTAGTCACAGTATGTGACAAATTGACAAGCACAGTAAATTTAAGCTACAGGCTCTGGTGTTATCTGTATTCACATTTCTCCCTAGTCTGTACTATAATAACAGTTTTCCAAATCTTTTTGAACCTCACCAGGCAATGATGCTGATGGGTAGATCTGGTTACCCAATATTGTCCTACACCTAACTATAAGATTCAGATTAAAAAGCATTGAAGAACCAATAGAAGATTCCTGCAGAGAGATCATGAGTATAGACAGGCTTCAAATGCTTATATACAATCTTGTGTGTGCAATGTAAAATTCCCGCGCGGAAGAATGTTTCTTTGTGAAACAAATGAGCTGGGTGACTTGAGGAGTGTGCCTGGAGAAGGCTAAGATCAGTTGCCTGGAGTTTAGTAACTGAAGTTTAGGGAAGGTGAGAGAGACTGAGATAAGAAAAATGATAAGGGCTCCCTTTTCCAGGCGGGAGATAGCAACACCCAGCAATTATGCCAGGAAGGCAAATTGTAAATGAAAAACTGTGTGCTTGTGTCTTTTATCCAAGGATACAAAGGAAGCTAGGTGGAGGCTCTTAGCATGGTCACCTCCCAGAGTTAAAGACAGGAAGAGTATGAAACTACATGTTACATATCCATGTAGAAAAGTGCAAATAATATATACATATATACATCTTTTTCCTCATTTTCTATGTATACATAGTCTTGGTGACTACTTGCTCAACTCCCTAGAGTTTGCACATAAAACAAACAAACAAACAAATTTAATAAAACAATACAAAAAATAAACCCAACCAATTGCTTCAAACATCCTTCTGCTCTGATATTAGAACCTTAGTTTTTAAATCCTGTCCAGTATTTTTCATGCTTAATTATTTCACTATTTTCATCTTTTCGCTGTAATTTCCACTTTATAACAGAAGAATGATCTTAATACCTCATTTTAAAATTTTTAGAAAGAAGTAGAAGAAAACATGTTTTAAAGAAATGCTTGAACCTGTGGAAACAGTGGGTTTGGATTGCCATAAAAGAGTTTGTTCTGTTTCTTCCTTCTTTATAATGTGAGTGCTCATCACACTCCCTGTAGTTTTCCACTGTGTCTATTTTCTTATGGTTTTCTGCAGGAGACTGATTTAATCTTTTATTTGTAGCAAAAGTCACTCTATATGTTGGGGGCAGAAGGCAAGAAGGAAAGAAAAAGAAAATGGGTTCACTCAGGATAATAAAAAAATCTTTCTACAAGGTAGGAGTAAAAGCAATTCTCAGAATGAACTCTTTGCAAGTATTTGCATTGTACAGCCTGATTTTAACTTGCTATGGTCATTTAAAAGAAATTAAATTCAAAACCCAAAAATGACATTCTGAATTAAGATTACATTTTGTTTTTAACAGAAATGCACTGAATGGAGAGGTACAGGGATCATAGCATTTTATCAGGGAAATTTCTGTATCACATATATGTTCAAATATTCTCTAAGAAATAACTCAAATCCATAAGAAAACATACACAGTCAGATTTTGTCAATTACATGAAGAATATAACATTTGGATATAGTGTGAGGATTCTTGGGTATACAAAAGAAAAAAGATAAGAAAAATAAAGAAATAAAGAAAGGAAGGAAGGAAGGAAAGAAGAAATAAAGAAAATGAAAGAGATAAAAACAGAAAACTGTACCTAATGAATATCACCTCCATGTTAAAACAATGTTTTTTAAAAATAAATATATAGGTCAAAATATTCAATAAGATGCATTTACTGAGTGATGAATACATATACCCTCGCACTTTATATTTTATAAGTTGATATATTTGTAATATCACTGTGTTTTGTATAGACAGGTCTGTGCAAATACTTATTAGAATAATATATTTTCTAAAAATGATAAACACTTAGGGTGTTAGGTTTCCCATGTGGAATTTTACAAGCTAAGAAACAGTAATAATGACAGACTTATTAAAATACACAGTAGAAAATAAATGTCTATTAATCAGTACAAAATGCATTTATTTAACTGAAAAGATACAGAGCACATTAGATACTTCATTTAGGTAGATTTTTAGATAGAAAATTTTAATCAATCTACACATGAATTAGGGTGGAGATATTTAGGTATGTGTGGTAAGATGAAATATTTGTGAGCAATTTAGCTATGTTCAGATCTGTAAAACAATACTAATCAATAGCTACATAAATACACATCAAGACTAAACATTGATTATGGTGAGCTCAATGGTTCTAGATAGCAATAACATACCTTAAATGTTATATGCATAGATTGTAGCATCAATAGTTCTCTTGATTAGAAGAAATCTCTTCATCAAAGTGATAAAATGTTTAATTAAAGGAACCCTCCCAAGATAAATAATTGAAGAAATTATTCTCTTGAAATTAATGAGAATGTTTGGAAATGTAGAATTTTATTAAGAACTTATTAGGTTGATAAAAACAAAATAAGTAAAGTCATATAACAGGCCAAATGTGACAAAGTTTGAAAGTAAATAGGGAAAGTACTTGCCAAATTATTTATTATAAATTCCAAATAAACAGCTGAAATGGGTAGTGGTGATATAGTGTTAATAATACATGAGATAAAATTTAAAAAGTTAACTGTGAAAAGAGGATACAAAACTTTAATTTAGCAAGAAACAATATCCATTTTTCCAAAGAATATTTATTGAGCATCTACTTCATGTTAATTTATTTTCTTGGCACTCAAATTATGAATCATCTATGAATAATGTCAAACAAACTCAGTCTTCATGGAGTTTGCATTATCATAAACATCATCTGAAATTGAATGGATGGTGAAATAAGGACTACTTTTGAGGCTGGGCCTATTTTGGTGTCCCAGGAAAGGCAGAAATATAGAGTGACTCCTGAAATTCTAAGGAAATCTTGCTTACAAAGGCAGCAACTGCAGTCACCACATGCTCACAGAAATGTTATTAATGACCTCAACATTGGATGTGTGGCAACATGAGTATTTTCCCCCAGACATTTACTTGCAACATCTCTAAGAATTAAATCAAAATCCAGTACTGATCATAAGTTACCTCAAATGAAATGATACTTTGCAGATATCTTTGAGAACTGGAGGATTTCTTGGAAAGAAACAGGTAGCCATCAGGCAACGCTCAATTCTAGGGAAGCAACAAGGTGTTTGTCTCATATAGTGTTACAAATTACAAAAAAAAAAAAAAATCAAGATGTATAAAATTTGTGCCCCAAGTAACGTTGGGGGAAAGAACAACCATGAGGAAACAGCACATCACATCTCTGTGGCCAATTCAATGATGCAGCATGTAAATGCTTTTGGAAGTTAGATTAACATTTAGTCTAAAATATCACTTTTGGTACATTTCTATAAAAATCATTTAGAGAATGATAATAAAGAAAATTTTTGTCATTTTTTGTAGTGTTTTTATAGTTCCATTTGCAGTTAAAAATGCAGAATGAAAATAGAATTATGACTGATTGAGAATGCAGAGGAACTTCTCAATGTAAAAAAAAAGGGTCAAAGCAAAAATCAAGTAAGAAATTCTCTCTCGAGGATGCCATGAAACAATGGAGAATTTCATGGCAAAATTTATAACAAAGACCATCTTACACTATGGTACATAGTTTTAAGCCTTCTGTTTTCAATCTATCTCTCTGGAAGGAAACTGTACATTAATTTTAAGTGAGAGTGAATAAGCAAAATTTTAAGATGATATGACTGATTTGACTAAACACAATGGAAACAATAATATGAGACAGAGAAAAGGATTGTGTATGAAATATTTGCTGAAGAGGGGAAACAGATGAAATCAAAAGTTTCAATTATCAAAGGAAAGCAAGAAGACCTTTTGTGATGGTTAGTGTCCATCATCAAGGTGATTGAATCTAGAATCACTTCAGAAAAGGCCTTTGTGGAGAATAGGAATAATGAAGTTATGATGTGGGAAGATCCTTCTTAATTGTGTGTGAGATCACTACACAGGCAGGGGATTTTTGTGAGTATAAAATGAAGAAAAAAAGCTGAGCATATCTATACTGCTTTGGTCTTCTGATGGCAGACAATTGTGAACTGCTGTTTCAATCTTCTGCTGGCTGAATTTCCTCACCATAAAAGGACTGAGAGCTAAAATAAACCTTCCCATTCTTAAGTCATTTTTGCCAGGGTATTTTATCACAGTGACAGAAAATGGGCTGAGATATCCAGTCATAGAAATGGTGGAATTCAGATAGCTGAAGAATGGAAGGGAGACTACGAGAGCAGGTATAATAAGCCCATGTCTGTTGACGAAGAATTTCTTGCCGGACAAGGGTAAGGTGGATAAGAGAATGTTTAGCAGTTTGGTTTTCATGTAGGTCTCAAACATCTGGAGTGGGGGCTATCCCAAAACATGTAGCCTGTATATGGAGTATGTTCTTCTAGCTGGGTGCCTCATCTGGCCTCAATGGGAGAGGAAGCACCTAGCCTCTCAGAGACTTAAAAGTGGCAGGGTGGGGGATACAGGAGGAGGGGGCACTCAGAAAAGAAGAGATGGGGAAGGATTGTGGGAGGGGGTGACTAGGATGGGTTATAAAATGAATAGGCAAAAAAATAAAATTAAAAAAGAAAAGAAAAGAAAAGAAAAAAAAAAAAGAAAGTTTAGGCATATTTTCCACAGCAAGTTATAAGCTGTAGAATAAAACCATAAAATCTCTCATAAAATGTCTCTCATAAAATTATTAATAATGTAATAATATTAATAATATAATAATAAATAATAATAATATAATAATTAATAATATATTCAAAATTTTTTAAATTTAAAAAGTTATGTGAACTCTGAGGTTCCCCTCTACTCAGCACCTATGTAGCATCTTACTTTGATAAATACTCAAGGTACTGTAATATCTTTAATTTGGGACAGTGACTATGCTACTAAAGAAAGGTTGCAATTACTCTTGATAAATTAATTACATAATTTCTGTTTACATCATAGAAAAACACCCATTTTAAATTCACTCATTTTTAATATTCTTTAATGTTTCCATATAGTCAGCACATTTTATTTGCTTCCTACAACTAGAATCATCATGGATGAAGGGATATTATCATTAAACATCCATTGACCAAAATCAATTAGTCCTCCTATAGTATTAGTTAATTAACTGACTTGCCTTGTTTAGTCAGCAGTCTTTGTTATCCACAATGGCAGAGAAGACATAGTTTATATATATAGGCTTTACTGTGAACAATGTATTCTTAAAGCAAATGTTTGTTAGTTTCTTAATTTAAAATGGAAAACAGTTTTTTTATAAAACATTTACCTTAATATAAAACCAGACAAGAATCCATTTGTTCAATAAAATAAGATAAAATGCATTTGACATTAATCTTGAAATAATTATTTAAATCGGCCTCCGGCCATGCCGACTATCTAAGCTGCATAGGCTCTGCCTAGCTCAGCCACCATGTTTCTTGGCTGGAGGCCATGTGTGTTCATGCAGCTAGAACTGGCCAGCCAGAAACACCAGCCCTGCCACCCATAAGATGCCAGAGTGGGAGATGGCTCTGCCAATCTTCCACTCTGTCTCTGCAAGGCTGGGCATTGCCCAGACCATTCCGCCATCCATGAGGGCCCAGTAAGAGAATGAAACTCTAATTCTTATAAATTAGTCAAAGGCTTTATATGTTTGGTAATGATTAATAACAAGATGCCCACACAATCAGAAGTGTAACCCAATACCCAACCTAGATATACCAACTACCTTTGACTGCTACAAACATGTGAACATCCGCGCTCTCTCTCTCTCTCTCTCTCTCTCTCTCTCTCTCTCTCTCTCTCTCTCTCTCTCTCTCTCTCTCTTTCTCTCTCATTCTCCTCTCCTGTCTCCTCAATAGTCCTCTTCCTTTTCCTCCTCTCCTCCTTACTCCTCCTCTTCCTCTTCTAACTCCTCCCACCTTAACTCTTCCTACACATTAATAATTTTGTAAAACATATACTGAATTGATTCTGTGTAGTTATGCATGCTGCAGTTAGAAATGCCTTTATTATCAAAAGTTTCAAGATAAAAGAAGTGTGTGTGTGGGTATGTGCTTGCATGTGTGCATGCATGTATGAGTGTATGTATGTGTAGGATATGTACAATTCACAAATCATTTTGAATATGTAAGTTATAACAAGATTACATGTAATACATGCAAATAGTTGTAAAGATGTAAAATAATTTCCTGAGAAGACTGTGTATAAATGTGTGCCTAATAAGTAATGATATCCTTTTTCATTGGGTAGTACCATTTAGGTAGGTTAAGGTATTTCCATTGAAAGAGATTTACATTTTACAAGTATATTATTGTATTTGTACAAAAGGTGTTGGTGCCTCAGATAGTGAGATTTAAAGCATTATAATTTGGCTCAAACTCATCTTTATTAGTCAAAGTAGGAACCAATGCAACGAACATACTTTGGCAAAAAGTTTATTCATTCCTATAAGTCTAAAAGTATTCTTTTAAATTTCATAAACTGACAAAAGTGTTCCCAGCACTCTGCTGATTATAGAAGCATTTTCAATGCCTCTCCAACAATAAATACAAACAAACCAACAAACAAATAATTTGATGGTGCTTTACAAAGAGGCAGGTGTTTGATATTAAGTCAGATGATATGGTGTTTGGGCAAAAGGTGTGTGCTTAGTTTATTTAATGAAATCTTAGCCCTTACTTTTAACCGCAGCTGCACATTGTGATGCCCATCAATTTTTAAAATACATGTCTCTAAATTCATGGCTTCACAGGAGTATAGAAGGTTGTGGAGGACAAAACTAGCAGCTGACCAGAAAACAGTGACCATGACATTTGGGGGTTGCAAGTTTGGCTTTCGAAAGAGGTTCAGAGCTTCTTCGTCAGTCACTGAGGTGGTCATGGCTACTTTTCATATAAAATCCCATTTTCAAGTCATACCATGACCTTATTGAGAAATAGTTCATTACCAATGCATAGAAAAAAAAGTACAGTAATTTAAAATGACAGGTTATTTTTATCTTCAGTCAGTTAATGAGGTCCCTAATTTCTGAATATCTTATCCTTTCAAATTTGCTTCAAATGACCAATGACCACTGAATGGTCCATGTAGAGATAGTTGATAACTTCTTTTGTAGCTATAAGATGATGAGCTTCAATGACGTCACTCAATGGGTCATTATCAACTTTCAATTGCTGGCCACTATGCTTCTCATCTTCTAAAGTTTGTCTCTTCTGAAAAACTTGTTATCTACTCCTGGGCTGTGTGTTCAAAAGCAGTTTCTGGGTCTAATGTATTGTCTCTGCTGTGAATTGCCTCTGATGTTTTATGTTTCATTTGGAATTCAATAAGAAAATTCTATGTTTGCTTTTTATCTTATATCAGTTCCATAGTATAAAAGAAAAAGCAAGTGATGTCACTAACAAAGAATAGAGAAATAAACATTGAATAGATGCATAACGTAACCACATTCATCTAACAACATATCAAATTACAAACTTCAACAATGCAAAAATCACAGTTACTTTTGCACAACCTAATATTTCCTTGTTGCTACAACAAAATACCTATAAAAACTCAATAAAAGAAAGGACTCTTTTTGTTTCGTTTTATTTGTTTGTTATTTTTTGTTTTTTGCATTTGTTTTTGGTTGACAGTTATGCCAGGGTCAATTATGGTAGTAAAGTTACGTTAGCAGTAGCTTCGGGCATCTAGTCACACTGCATCCACAGTCATGAAGCAGAGAGAAAACGAAAGCTTGTGCTCAATTTAGGCCCCAGCCTGTGAAATGATGCTGACCATAACAAATGGACTTTTACACCCCAGTCTAACTATTATAGACAATTAATCTTTCCTGGAATTGCCTAGTATATACTCTTAGAGATACTTTTTTTTTTTTTTAATTTTTTTCCCTTTAAGTTGACCATAAAGATTAAGCACCATGAAGCAAAAGTTTTCCAGTTTAAAAAAAATGACAATGGTTTACTTTCTATATCAAGACCTCAAAACATTTTTAGAATAAAAGCTATGTTATTTAATTCAAATAAGATTTTAAAGAAAAAACATCTGAAGACTTTTTTGTTTGTTTGTTTGTTTTATGTTATTCTGAGTCCCAGAGTTTTTATTTTGTTTGTTGAATTGTTTTCTGTTTTCTCCTCATGATGGCTATTTTTTTTTATTTGAAATTGACACAATTTGAGAAGAGCTTCCTTTATCTAGTCAGAAAGAATCTTAATTAAGAAAATGTCTCCTCCATAATAATGACACTTGGGCAAGCCTGTAAAGAATTTTCTTGATTGCTGACTATTTTGGAAGGGCTCATCATGGGTTCAGCTCATACACTGTAGGTGATTTGAGCTAATGGTCATGGGTACTATAATAAAGCAGGCTAAATAAACTAAACGAGCAAGTCTATAAGCAGGATCTATCTATCTATCTATCTATCTATCTATCTATCTATCTATCTATCTATCATCTATCTATCTATCTATCTATTATCTAGATAAAATCTGGTTCACTTCCTGCTCTCTAGTACCTGCCTTGAGTTCCTGCCTTCACTCCCCTCAACAGTGAACTGTTCTTTGGAAGTATAAAAAAATAAATGTTTTTCTCTCCACGTTGTGTTTGGTCATGGTATTTTCACACAGCAATAGAAACATAAATGAGACATTCCTTCTGACTAATTTTATGACTGCATTGCTAATGTAAGCCAGCATTTTAGCTCTGTCATTCTCAAAGTTTATTCTTCAAAACAATGCACCAAGCTCCTGTCTATCGTAACCTGGTTTAATTTAAAAACTGTCTAATCACCAATTATGTAGAGACTTCATTGACAATATTTGTACCTGCTCTCTACGACTAACCTATGGGAATAGACATTGATCACCATTTTCCTTCATGTCCTTATTCATTTTTTCTGGGATGTTTTATAAATGTTATTACCCTTCTCCTATGCCATGTGAAACATCTGGTTAAGAGAAAATCTACATGAAAGAAAGCTTGACAGTATATGTAACTCCATACACACTGGGAGGGTGTCTAATCCATTTAAAGAGCATGGATTACTTGATCAGAATCTTTATAATGATGCTGTGCAGATAGTGGACAGGAATAATTTAAGTTAAAAGCAGAGTAAAATTTTTTGAGGAAGAGTTTTACAGAAATTTGAAACATTTGTGTTGTTTGGGTTTATAGGCACTTATAAAGATGCCTGGGAGGGAAAAAATAATTCTTGGCAGTCATACTGTGACATTACCAGATAACTATTACAAGGGTCAGCTATCAGTGTTGTTTGTAGGGTTTTTTTCATTGTGTTTATATATTGACAATAGTTGTGTAGAAGTGGCTATTGGGCACAGAACCGCCTTTGTTACAGGTTCTTTGATAGTCACGAGACATGCTTCAGTGGTAATGTAGGATTGGGGTGAGGCTCTCAGGAAAATACCCAGTAATAAAAAAACCTAACAGATAGGAAGTCGGTTTACTGTACCAAGTGATGTTTCTTATGAAGAGATACTTGTTATTACGTATCCACCCCTCATCGAGGCTGACCTTCTCAGATGCTGCTATATCACCAGGCGCCAGGTTTTTTTTGTTTTTGTTTGTTTTTTTTAAATCAATAACAAGTTTCCCACTGTGGTTTCAATTGCCTTTTCAGATCTCCCACTGGGGCTGACTTCAGTGTGAGATAACATAGAAGGCTCTAGTCCTCAGTGGTCAAAGAGCCACTATCCGAAGGATGGAATTAGTTGCCATCTTTGTCAAATTAATCTAGAAATATATTTTACTCATTTCTTTACTATACTTGAGTTGTTTTCAAATTTAGCATTTTTTACATTCATATATTTTCTCCAATATATAATATATAATAAATATAATTCTATATTTTCTTAATAAAATACCCTGTAAATGTTAGAGGTTTGAAGTAATCATGTTGTTCTATTAATTTCACCAGATACAGCCATTTGATACTCTAGAGGATTACATAAATAAACACGTGCTATCAATAAAATTGGCATGTTATGATGCTTTTGCTTGTTTTTCGTTTTGGAGCAAGAATTTCTGGCCAAAACTATATCAAACAAAAGCCTTTGTGGAAGTGTTCCTTCATATCAGACTGAGCCAGCCAGAGAAAGCAGCCCTGTTGGGGAGTGGATAGGGGGCAGGGTTGGATGGAAATCGATGAATTAATTTTAAAAATGAGATATCGAGAGAGCATCATGTCACTTCAGTTCAGCCACAGCATCCTTCCCTGTCCCACTGACATCAATTCTCCAAAGACACTCTAACCAAGCGCTCCTGTCTTTATTATCACCTGGTCATTTACCAATTTTAAATTTCAACCACAGTCAGAGGCTTTGACACATAGAAAAAGAGGTTTGTTTGTTGTTTGTTTGTTTTATACAACTTTCAAATCTTCATACTCAGGGTAAGAAATCACTTCTTAGGTTTTTGATTATGAAAAAGCAAATAATAATAATAATCAAGCAAGATGCTTTTGAACAGCACTGGTTGAGGAAAATATAAAACTGTATATCCCATGTTGATTTCTATTACTTTCTGAATATAGTTATTCTGTCACAGAAAATGGTAAAGGTTTCACATATGATTTACAGGTTTTTTAGTAGAAATCAGAAACCAAGACTATGACACGTTTATATTGGACTCACTATTTCTGTCTGTCTCTGTGTGTGTCTCTGTCTGTCTGTCTGTCTCTCTCACTCTGTGTGTCTGTCTGTCTGCCTCTGTATGTGTCTGTGTGTGTGTGTGTGTGTGTGTGTGTGTTTGTGTTGTTCTTTTATAAAACACAGTAACAGCACCCTGAATATATACATCAAATTTGATGCTGCAGCTTCAGGAGATTTCATGTTCCTCGCTACAGCTAGAGATCTGAGTCTGGAGACACCTGTCTAAGTACTCAGACTCATGAGTCCTGTAGAAAGAAGTGGAACAAGGATTCATTCCTACAATAATAAAATAAAATAAAATAAAATAAAATAAAATAAAATAAAAAAAATAAAATAAAATAAAATAAAATAAAATAAAATAAACATGCATTTTAAAAGACAAAGCACTCACAAGAAGGGGACTGAGTTAGTGATCTGAGGTAAAATCATAAAAATTAATGGAGGTACTAGACACATGGCCCTTAAAGGACATTTGTATGGCACCAACTTCTTTTACATTTGTATGCTGACAGCTTTTCTTAGATTTGCTCCATTTATTACAAAAGCCAGATGAAGAAGGGCTTTCCGTTTTCTTCTGAAAATTGGCATCTGCTATTTGTTAAACTTCATGAAGCTTTCCTCAGTATGGATTCTCCTGTTCCATCCCAATCTTACAGAATTCAAATGTCCTTATTCAATTCTTTCAAGACAGACCATTTCAGAAAAGCATAAAGTCTAAAACCTCTGGCTAAGGTTATTTAATCTCAGGTATCTTCAAATTATCACAAGGGTTTCTTCTCAGAAAGCATCAATCTGTCAAACACTCAGTTTAGAATGTATAATATTTATATAAGGAAAAAATGATATATTTGATATGCAAAAAGCACAAAGAAAAGCTATAAAATGTTCTCATAATAAGAAATGATGGATCTTCAAGGACATATTATGTTTAAGGAAATAAAGACATTACATAATATATGTTGTTAGTATATTATATGATACTATTTTAATGAATTTTTTTTCAGTTTAAGTGGGAAGACTTGTAAAGTGCCCTAGAGAAAGAAAAATAAAAAGAATAAACCATTTTAACATTGTAAGGAGTCTGAGTTTCTGTAGTGGTAACCCTTTGTGATAAATTGATTTACTAATTAATTGACGTCCTCAAACCAGATAACAAGCATCTCATGTTAAACTTAAGCAGAAAGTAACTATTCTAATGGGTTTTATTTGTTGCCAGTGACTGGTTTTCATGTTTACCCATATGGTAGGTAAACTGAGGAAGGCTACAGCTAAGGGTCAGTGTTGAGTGCAGTTGATGGGAATGGATCCAGATACCTACAAGAGCTGATGCTTAAGGCAACCAGGAATTAACGAAATTACTCAGTAGATTTTCTTATGCTGGAAAAAAGCTTAATTAACTAGGGCTGGTACTCCCTGTGTTCAGTGTAAAAAACTATGAACACTTTTAACTCCTGGGACTGGCAAGAAAGAGAATGAAAGAGAAAGCTCACACAACACACACACACACACATACACTCTGAGTGGATGAAACAAAAGGCAGAGCCCAATAATTTCATATACACAACATAAATACATACATACATACATACATACATGCATATAGACAGACAAGTATACATACACACATAGAATGGTTAGAGCAAAGTTCCAGCAAGCAGACTTCAAACGTTTCACACGTACATACATAAATACACAAAACTGGTAAACAGAGCAAGCTCCAACACACATCTAGACAAGGTTAACTTATACATACACATAGTTGATGGGTGGAAGACACAGTGTTTCAGCATTCATTCACACAAACCTTACACATATGTGTACACATAGCTGAAGGATAGAAGAATGTTGTAGCACACTCTCACACAAACCTTATACATATACAAACATGCATACACACAGTTGGTAGATGGAAAGAACAATGTTCCAATCCTCCACTAACACAAACTTTATACATATACACACATACATTTCATTGATAGGCATAGGATCAATGTTACAAGCCCCATTTGTACAAACTTTACACATACATATATAGTTGGTATAGATGAGGAATCAACGTTCCAACCCTCCAAACTCCATATTTTCTTTTTTCTTCCATAGCTTATATATCTCAGAAAAATCTTTCAAGCAGTATAAAATTACAAAATGATTACATTTTAGTTTTCTTCTAGTAAATGATTATGATAAAAAACAGTCTGTTTTCCAATGCCTTTACAGAAATAACATTATGTAGTACAGGTAAAGAAAGCAAATTACTCCCCAAAACCCAGGTATATTTGTAGCTAAGCACTTGTAACAGATTAACAAAGTGTAAGCAAGCAAGCTAGTTTTCTCAGCCAGTTTATCTTACTTACAGGCAACAATTTGTGGTTACAAAAAAGGAGTAATTATTTTACTATTTAACTTTAAAGTAATATTATAAAAATCTTAAAGGAATCATAAATCTAAACATTTTTTATAAAAATTAGTCATATCTACCTTAAATCCTCAGAATGCACATCTCATCAGCAATTCTTAATAAATCACATCAGGAAGCTAAGGGCAAAAATGGCTATAAGAAATCAATCATTGGCAGTCCAGCCTCATTGAGAGTCATGTCAGCCAGTGGTGCCATTGTTCTTGTTCCCTGACCATGGTCCCTAGCTTAACTAATAAGAGTGTGCCTTTCTGAACTTCCAATTATTTCCTAAGATTTTCTACATCAGAGCCAACCTAGCTTCACTAACAATTTTATTTTTCCAAATATTTTCTAAGGTTGATAGCAACTGCTGACAATCTATGTCTCCAAGTTCTTCTCTAGGGTGGTGATTGAATCATAACTCTACTCCAGGAGCAGTGCCTGAAAGATATCAAGCATTATTATTGTGAGTGTCAGAAATACTGCCCAGTGAGGAACTGGAAACCGCCTTAAATTTTTCATATAATTCTTAGATTAAGAGGAATGTGAAGGCAGAAAGTAGAGCAGAATTCCTAAGTAGAACGAAGTCCTCAGGACAGGTGGTCCTCAGGGCCATGCCATATGGAGGCTCACCCATGTAGCTGTGGTAACCAGTAAGCTGCATTCCATGAGTTCTAAAGCCATTTGTCATTTTTGCTGCATGGCCCTCGTTAATTTGTGACTTTCTGGAAGGCTCTCCAACTAATGCTTTTATAACATTGATTCTTAACCAGTAATTTGACAGAAGTGTGTGAACAGAACTTCAGATGCATCTCTAAAGAACAGGTAAAAACGCCCCCACCCTACTGTCAGACCACTCTGCCAGAAGAAATCTGTATCATGGCTTTTACTGAGAGAGCAGCCATGCACTCGGTCTTGAAGTCACGATGTAGAAAGCTGTCAGTATACACCCAGAAATGGTGTAGCTAGGTCATGTGGGATTTGTACATTTTTAAATGATCTCCACACTGATGTTCCTAGTGACTCTAACGGTTTACAGTCCCACCAGGAGTATGTATGTTGCTTTTTTCACATCATTGCCAGTATTCGTTCAGAATTGATGTCTCGGTGATAGCCTCTCTGACTGGAGTGAGATGTAATCTCAAGACAGTTTTAACTCGCATTTCCCTGGTGACTGAGTATGTGAATCACTTTTTGAAATCTTATTGGTGATGTGTTTTTGTCTTTCAAAACTATCTATGCAGTTCATCAATGCATTTTTTGTTTGGATGATATCTATCTCTGGCTAAATGGATAAAGAAATTTGGTTTATACCACAATAAAAATTCTTTCAGCTATAAACAAGAATGACATTTGCTGGAAAACTGTTAAAGTTACCATAAATAGATAAACATCACCTGTTTTCTGTATTATAGATTCTAGATTGTTGTGCATGTGTGTGTAACATGAACCTAGAAAGGTGACTATGACATTGTAGAATATTTTTAAATGAAAGGTGTGAGGAAGGGACTGGAGAGGGGAGTGGCATAAGTGCCATGAAGTCAGAATAGAAAAAGTGGGTCATAAAGAGAGAGGAGGGTTTGGGTATGTAAAATGTTAAGTGCAATCATTTATTTATGAAAATGTCACAAAATATGATTTTAATATGCTAACCAAAATCAATAAAAAATAAAGAAAATTAAGAAGAGAAAAGAAATAAATGAAGAGTAGGAAAGTAAAAAGCTCTTCCAGGCCCAATGTTGTGAAGATCTTAATGGCCAATTCTTAAAGCACCTGAGACACTGCACTTTCACATGCTAGTGTGTGTGTGTGTGTGTGTGTGTGTGTGTGTGTGTGTCTGTGTGTGTTCATGTGTGTGTGTTAGGCTTGAAATGTGTGCTAAAGTCAGAATATCTATCTCATTTTCTTTGTCAGTCATGGATAAAACAGCTATCTGTTCTGCGTATAAAAGAATGGAAGCTACCTGGTGACTAGGTGACCTTTCTCGGAAAAGAACTAATAATCTTGTTAGAATGTGTGTGTGTGTGTGTGTGTGTGTGTGTGTGTGTGATGTAAATATATATTTATTTATATAGTTAGATAAAGAGAGAGAGAGAGAGACAGATAGATAGATAGATAGATAGATAGATAGATAGATAGATAGATAGGATAGATACACAGATAGATACATATTCTGTTCTTATGGCCTTCTCTTAACTACAATATAAACATAGGTATGTAGATTAGTAGTAGAGGTAAGGGGATGTGTGCTTTTT
This sequence comes from Mastomys natalensis, assembly GCA_021653895.1. Taxonomy (NCBI): domain Eukaryota; kingdom Metazoa; phylum Chordata; class Mammalia; order Rodentia; family Muridae; genus Mastomys; species Mastomys natalensis. The sequence continues at coordinate 863,509 of JAJTUV010000420.1, read as the reverse complement.
CCTCCCTCCTTTATCACTGTCTTCTGCAAAACTGTAAATAAATCTACTTTCCTATACTCTATTCTGTTCTTTACTTTCTTTTGAAATACAAGGAAATTTAATGCCCTGAAATACTAAAGTCATCCTTTGTCTGGGTCTAGAGGCTTTGATGTCCTGGGGTATCCTTATAAAAGGAACTACATATCACAAACACCAAAACAAAAATCTTCCCTTTGTTGATGCTGCAAGAGTGTTTTTAATAAAGTGGGGCCAGTGGCAGATGAATAGGAATTGAAGCAAGACTGCATTGAGCTTCTCAGTAGCTGTAGGAAGGAAGTTACAGTGGCATGCTGCTGCTTGACACATGCTGAAGAATTGCCCTAGTCTATAGGGACCTCATCTCAGGTCAACCCAAATCCTTTGTCATACCATAGGAAAGAATTTCAGGACAGACGAACGTAAAGTAGAGCTGTAGATTGTTAAAAGAGACTTTAAACACAGATTTTAAGAAAAGTGATGTGAAGGAGAGATACTTGAAAGAAAATTTAGATATACTAAGAACATGGGTTTTGGCAGATGAACAAGGAGTCACAGTTAAGTGTCTTAACATTCATCATATATTGTTTTGGTGAATCCCAAGTTATATCTCAAAGAGTTGTCTTAACATTCCTGTCACAAAATTTCTTTGAAGAGAATATTGAGATAATCATGCTGATGAGAATGTACTTTACAAAGGTTGAATTTCATAAATTAGATACTGAAAATAATATTCAAGTGGTGGGAAAATTTGTTTTCAATTAATTTTTACAGATTAAAAATGTAGACAGCCTGAGGATGCACAGAGAATCAGGACTCAGTGACTTTGAATGGGATCGACCTCTGTGAAAGAAGAGATATGCTTCCAAATTCTTGTCTGAACAGAAGAGGTTGCTTTCAAACAATGATGGATGTTAAATTCAATTAGAAGAAAGTAAAATCAAATCGAGTAAGAATCAATACAACAGGGATTTCAGTTGACAGGTTTGGATAACAACAACAACAACAACAATAATAATAATAATATCTGCTGTAGGGAAAGATCTCTACTCTTTCAACTTCTTATCAGTTTCAGGGACATCAACTCAGTCTAAATTGTGATTTGTGGCTTGGACATAGAAAAGAATTTCATGCCTAGCCAGTATGAAGCTGAATTAATATTTTATGAAAAAAAGAAGAAAAAATAATGCAGGAAAGAAAAGTAAAACCACACAAAAGGGTCAGGGTATGAGGTTCTTAAATCACATATGTTAAGACATTCTCAAGGTGAGTTACAGGTTCTTGAATTTCAATTTCTTAGCATTAGCGGTGAATGCTGTTTTGGGGACTGTTATGTCTCCAAAAGTTGCTACAAAGCCTTTCTTCTTTCTCTCTTTAAGCACTAGGATTCTATGGTAGTGATTTGGATGCCTTTATAACCTTACAAGAAATAGAAGAAGTCACTTGGATTGCAAAGGGCTTTAGTAATTTTTCTAATGTTCTGACCACAGGTACATTTTTTCCGTATTTCTCCAATCCCGAAATTAAACAAGGAAACCTCATAAAAACTCAAGTTTAATTTTGTTTCCTCTGCAGAGTCTTGTATAGTGATATCACTTTTGAGGCATGGCTCACTTTCAACTAGAAATCAAGACCAGTGAGAAGGTATGCTTTGCCTAACACTCAAAACAAGACTTGCTCAATGTTTTTTAAGATTATTATTAATTTTCACTGTGCGCACCTTTGTGTCTCTGTGTGTTTTTCTTCATATGAGTGAATGTGGTCAGAGATCACAGAAGAGGCTGTTGGATACACTGAAACTAGAGTTACAGGCAGTGAGCCAGCTGCCATGAGCACTGGGAACCTAACACAGATCTACTGCAGGAACCAGATACTCTCCTACCACTGAGCTAGCTTCCAGCCTTGAAGGAATATTTTTAATGTTGACAATCCCATTGCAATTCTATTTTGAAAACTTGTTGTTGAATAGATATTTACAGAATATCTTTAATTTTTTATGTCTAAGCTCAAAGAAACAAAAGAACCCTATTTATTCTGTAACAGTGTTCAAGCTAGTCTCTGCTTTGCTTGTCGAGAAATCCGTGCCTCACTGATTTGATAAATCACAAAGCTCAGTCTCAATCCATCTCGTTTTCATCAGTGGTTAAGAGAAAAGTCATTTTTGCACATAAATTCTGATGCCTTATATTTGAAAAACTAGCCATACAGTCTCTCAGCCACAAGGTGGCAGTAAAACGTTTGGCTGGCTTAGGAGCTTGCCTTTGCTTGCCTTCAAACCTGTTTCATGAACAAAGACATGAGATGGGGTAACTTGAAATTTGAACGAAATAATTACTATTTATCCTCTTCGCTATTATGTATTTCCTGAGAATTGCCTGCATTTTCACCAAAACTTCAGAATCAAATGCAATAAATACAAATGAAGATAATGGTTGTGTAGCAATTTCTGTTTTCCATTTCCTTTATTTCTTACCAATATCAGTGTGCCTTTCAAACTACATCTTAAGACTTTGAGAAATAATTTAAAATAAATTCTCCTAAAATCTCTGTAATTTTTATAATGGGTAAGCATCTTACTGAGCCTTCACATAAATTACTATTTTGAAGGATAGCTCCCTCTATGAATTTTTCTATCATTTTATTTCTGCATGTTAATGAAGGCAGTCCTGTAAATGGAACAATGGATTAAATAGTCCAAAAAAAGTATAATTATAGTGACCTTTCTAAAGAATTGGAAGATTAAAATGAGTTTTTAATGTTGTCTATTCAAAAGAAGCATAAAGGAGAATCACAGTGTACATATTCAATTTTGTTTGCTTTGTATGTAAGACGATGATTCAGCTTTGCTTTGTTTAGTGTGTGCTTATTACCTTCAAACTTGGCAATATTATGTGTTTATGTCAAGGTTGTGAACACATGCAAACATGTACATGTCCTCTGAGATAGAGTACTGACACTAAAGCTAGCAAAACTAGACACTGCAAGGCATTGAGACTCACCAGCATGACAGCAGCATACCCAAGGGACTCTGAGTGGTGCTAAAAGGAAAGGACTGCCATCTCCCTCAAATACAAAGATGTAAATGTTGAAAAAGGCATAAATTGTCTTGCCAATTCCAATTCCTGGCTTCCTCATACAAATGAATAAAAAGTGGGCTAATGGATAGCATTCTTGTCATTGCTGCTGATGTTAGGTTTTCTGGAAAGATTTCCCCAAAATACATCTTTTACACCACTGAATCCTGAACATAAAACAGACCCAGGGCCACATCACTTACATAATTTTTTCTCAATTTTCCCCCACTGATAGTGATGGGAAAGAAAGACAAGCTAATGCCTGAGGCATAGAAACTGACACTTTGCTGGATGAATGTGCAGACTACCAGATCAAAAACCAAAAAAATCTCTAGCATAAACTTTGCTGTCTAAAGCCCCACTGAATATCATTTTCAAGCATATGGAAAGTTTTTCTGACTGGATTATGACTTTTAAAGTTTTAAAATACATGGTGAAAATAGAGTCACATAATTAGGTGTTCCCTAATTACATGGTAAATGATTTTGGTCATTGCACTAAGAAATGAATTTGAATCTATCATATTTAATGTTCTCTGACTCACTAAACATTGTGATACTGTGATCTAGTAATACTGTAGTAAGTTTTTCCCCTCTGGGCAAAACATTATCAATCATGCCTTCATCATTGGGTCTAACTTATCCCGGTAGTCATGACAACTAATTGAGAAGAATAATTCAAAGGTATCTGGGTTTATAACAAAGACAGAACTATCAACAACCCCTAGATTTTAGCCATTACTCCCTGCTGTTTTCTCCATCTTCAAGTGATCTTGAAAGATATTAAATATTTCAGAAAATCTAAATATTTAGTGAAAAGGAGCTCCGTTATTCAGCTTTCATGAGGTTGACATTTATATTGGGGTGTAATTTTATAGCGATGCACCATTTAAGGTTTCCCTTGCTCCTGTGAATCCACACATATTCTGTATAAATAAACTCATCAGATTCATTGGTTCAGCATGTTAGACATTGTTGGAATCTTTGTTTTGCTGTTGGTGCCCTGTCTATAGTGAATGAATCTCCACACCTCTCTAGAAATAATCAACACAAGTATATCATCTTTTCCATCATTCCTTCAGGGTCAGGTTTTTCTATTAACGGAGTAAGCTGGAGAAGGAATTGAAAGCAAATTTTTAAAACATGACCAATTATTTATTTTAGTGAATAGATTACATACTTTAACTAAAAAAGAAAAAAGATCGTTCATTATCAACTGATTTTTTAAAAGGAACTTGGGAAAGACTTCCTCCTGAGTTCAATCTATTTTTGGTACTGAATTACCATGTAGATTATTCTACAATGCATTGAAGTAAAATACATTGTTATTATTGTTCACTGATGATTGTCTATCATATCATGGTGAAATATGTCAACTGTAAAAGGGTGTACATTTTAGAAATGTAGAGGAAGAGAACAGGAAAGATTGGAAGGAATGGATGAAGCTTTAATAATAATGAAATAGAGAGCTAGAGAGATGATGTGGAACATAGAATCCATTGATGGACTTCCAGAGGACAAGGGCTTGATTCCTAGCACTCATGCATGTCGGCTTATGATCTACCTGTAATTCCAGTTCAAAGGGATCTGATACCCTTCTCTGGCAATTACATCAATGGTGCACAAACGTATGCGCAAGCCAAATACCCATATACATACAAATAAAATCATTTAAATAGTTAAATAGGAATCAGTCCTTTAGGAGCCTATTTCTATACTTGGGTATATTTTACATTTTCTCTCAGCACATATTTATTCACTAATTTTTCATTTTTAACCTTATAGTAAAGCATCTTTGATAAAAGTCTCCAACTCTGCTTCATAAAACTGATGAAACATGAATCTGACTTGGGTGACTTTTTGATTAATACAGCCTGAATTAGAGTTAGACTTTTTTCAGTTGCTTAAAACTCTTTAATCTTGGTATAACATATCACTGTATATTGACCACAATTCCTTGACTGAGCTATGTATAATTTGATGGGAAAGATAATACAATGGTACTTACATTCATTTGAGACAAAAATCTATAAGTATAAATTTGTATAAACAATTTATATGAATATTTGCATTCATATATATATATATTCCTTCATATATATACTTGTGTGTATAATTCTTAAATAAAAGTTTATGTTTTTAAAGAATGTGAGTTTGTTAATAAATGAGTTTGACCTAGCAAGAATCATTAATATCCCACACGAGAAAAATTTATCAAGATTTTGACAAAGCAACTGGGACCAAACTATCTAGCCTGTATAAAATAGCCATACAAGTTTTAGGGAGAAGCTACTGCTACATAGACTAAGCTAGTCTTACACTCTTGAATTTCTGTGACCATATTTTTATGTGACCATTGGAAATATTAAAGAAGTAGCACTTATTTCTTTTATGCCAACTAACAACTACTGACTACAATATTTTTAAGCCCAAATATTTATAAAAGTAGCAGTATTATATAACTCAGTAACTATGTAGTAAGGAAAAGGAAGCCAAGTCAATATCATTCAAGTCTTTAGTTTTGTGCCTGACATAAAATCACCTGACACATTTTAGAGGAGATGTGTAATTAGAGAAGCTGTAATTTCGTTAGTTATGCAGACAACAAGTGATTTAAGTCTTTGAGAATACTGCTCAAAAGAATATCTAAAACACTAGAGAATTGATGCCCAACCTATGCTTACCTAAATAACCCATGAATCTTAAGAAAATCAGGGGCTTTGTTTGTTTGTTACTATTCTTATATTTAACTTGAATTTTCATGAGGAGCTTTACTTCAAAAACTTCAATACATTTGTAAGGTATTAGAATAAAATAAATTTCCAATGTATGTCATCGGTTTTAGCATGTTGGCTTGTCATACAAAATAAAAGATATGTATTCTTGTACAGATTAATTATTTTATTGTATTTATTTATTTATGTATTTATTTATTTATTGTATTTATTGTATAATTATTGTATAGACTGATTAATTTATTTTTTTTATTTTTACCTGTGTCATAATTAATTCATCCACCAGAGGTTGCAATATGGCTTTTTACAGATTAAAAACAATAAGAATAGCAAGACTATCTGGAATAAGAAAAAAGTGACCTCTTGCTGTGTGTGTGTGTATGTGTACAAAAGTACAACTGAGAAAGACAACTCAGATAAAGGCTTTAAGATATAATACTGAATGAAAAATAAGCCAGCCAAACACTGTTGACACCTACTTGTTTATGGTTGTGTTTCTGATATTAGGTTTCTTATGGCTTCCTAAAATTTTTTCCAGACACATCACCACTCTGTTAAATTAACAAAGGATTATTTTTGTTAATATGTGAACAGATTTTATCTTAGCAAAATCTTTGCTTTTATAGCCTGAATGTGGGGAAACCGTGTTTGTACTTGCAGTATGGAAATAGGACCATTTTTCCAAAATAATAAGTATAGAAGTATTAAAAATAAATATCTTTTATTCCTTCCCATGAAAAGTATGTATGAATAAATACAATACATTGGCTAAAAGAAAATAAAGCTATGATCCCAGGACATATTCTGTATTCATTTTATTATGACTTATCATACAGACCGAGTTATGAGAATCAAAAATCTATTTGAATTTTTTACAAAGGTTTACGTTTAATTCAATGAGGTATACAAGATATATTTTGTGGTTAATACCTTTTTTTTAAATGCTTAATTGTAATTAAAATTGGGGTGAAAAGACAAGACAAAACAAATATTACAACAACCATACACAAAATACTCTAATCAGAAAGATTGCAATAGACAAAGACAAACAGCAGAACTGGAAGCATTACGTTTATGTATGTTCACTGTGGCACTTCTCAATGGCTCCCAGAGGTACAGGGCTTACAACTTTCAAAAAGTACCCACTATTAAGGTGACATAGGTCTTGTCCCTTGAGTCTCCTTAAAGAAACAACAACTGTTCGGTAGCAGTACAACAGATGTTAAAAAGAATCATTAGCAATCTAAATGTTTTTGTGAGCAGATGTCCCACTTCTGCTGCGGTTAACATTGAGGAGGAGCAGATAGGGATGCAGCAAGGATGGGGGAAAAGATGGAGAGTTAAAGAGAATTAATAATGAGCAGGTCATTCTAAGATTCCACATTCAATTATAACAAAACACTATCAAAGCAAACTGTTTCCAAAAAGAGAACTTCAGTTCGGAGAAGAAAGATGGCTGAGCTCAGAAACCTGAGAGGCATCTTTTGCATTGTTGGTTTGAATATTGTGTTGAGTTGATCAGAGGCAATGGAAAGAATATTAGAGAAACATTTGATACAAATTTGTAAGTGTGTACCTTTTAATAGACATAAAAAGGACACTGGGGTTTACAAGAGACTGTAAAAAGATTGAAAAGAAGAATATGCAGTATCCTTCCAAGCTGTCCCCAACAGGCAAGTGAAAGGTTATTACATTGGGTGATTGTCCCTGAAACTTTATTTCCACAGAGGCAAAAATGAAAGCAAAGTTTTTTCTCAAGTATTTCTCTGAGATACTAGGGCTAGAAAGAAATTTCTTTATAGAGAAATTGAAGCTTAGTATTCTCAACCAAGCAATTTCTTTTTTGGAAATCTACTTTATGTTCAAAGATTGAATGAAGACATGCATGCTCATTCAAGTCCCAGATAAAGCATACTTTGGATATTTACAGTAGAAGGAAAGATACAATGAAAGAAGGCAAGGAGTCTGTGTTGTTATCTTAGCTTTCAAGCAAATAAGAGTGTCCCTAGTAAAACTCTATTTGTTATTAGAAGTACAGGCAATGCAGGGAAAATGTAGATTATGCATCTTCTACATGTCACACAACATGAAACACATTTAGTAAGAGTTTGACTTTGTCCTTAGTACCTAAATCTCTAATTCAGTCATTACAATAACAGATTTTATAGCATTAAATTACAGGACAACATGACACTGTTTTACACAATGAAAATGTCTCTTCATATTGAATCTCTAAAAGTTAGAAAACTTGAAAACCAAATCCCAGTATGCCATAAAAATGTTTCTGAGGTTGATAGGATCTTTTGTTCATGTTATTGTTAAATACACACACAAACACACACTTGTACACAGACACAGACAGACACACACACTCCACTGAGTCTATCATTATTGTTTGTGTTCATATGATTTCAAGGCTGCCACAATCAAGAAGTGGCCTTATTCCTTGGAGAAGGTAAACCTCCTTCTTTCAGTAGTCATTGAGTGACAGTAATTTTTAGGGAAAAATCTTGCAAAAATTATCCCCTTCTATTGTAGTATGTTGATATTCTTCTTGTCCTGTTTATGTAGTCATATCTAGGAAAAATCTTGCTTCATTGTGGACTATCTAGGTCTTACTATTTTCACTGTGGTGTTCTAGACCTTACTATTTTTCTTCTCCCTTTTGAAGAATTTGGCCCAGGCAAAAGATATAGAAGTTGTTAGAAAGATGTATCCACTGGGGATGGTCTTTCTAGGTTTCATTGATTTCTGCATTTTGTCTAGTTGTCATTTTTTGTGATGGTCTCTGTTTGCTATAAAGAGAGGCTTCTTAGACGAGAAGCAGAAGCTACATTTATCTGTGGATGAGAAGCAGAAGCTACATTTATCTGTGGATATAATATTCTCTTACAATGTATATAATAGCAGGTTTCAGTATTCTTAAAGTCAAAATGATTTGAAAGCATTACCACAACAATTAAATTCATCATGCATTAACATTAGCAGACATAGTACATGACATAGGCAATTGTCTTAAACACACACACACACACACACACACACACACACACATACACACACACACACACACATTTGATCCTCACTGTAATCCCATGATATATGGACCATAAGAATTCCCAATATTAAAGTAAATAGAAAATAAGGTAACACAAGTTGTGAGGTGGACATACAAACAACCAACTCTTCTGTCATTACTATCTAGTGACTGACATGTGAGATGGAAGGATGGAAGGCTTTTGTTTGAAATAACACAGATATTGGGACGGAAAAATGTCCCTAGAAGAGGTTTCCACCTTTCATGATTAAGGCTGGAAATGCATATTAATCATTGTCATCATTTTAAACATAAGCAATACATCAGGAAGCATTAGGAAACAATTTTTTTCAGAGAGCTTATACCAGTTCACCAAAATATAAAATAAAGATACAAATATTAAAAATGTTTGAATTTTACAGACAAGCCTTAAACACCATTTCTGTGCTCCAGCACACATTTCTCAAGAAACTGAATCTTGAGATGAGAAAAGATCTATTAGGTCATCTTGTCCATCTTCCCAGCAGGAGAGAATTGCTCCCGACAGTAAAGAAGTTAACTTATTGACAGTACTCTTTAAGCAGCAATTTGCCAGGTGAATCCCTAAAGGCAAGAATGACTTCTCTGGTTTATCTTCTCCTTCTTATCACCAGTAGTTAGGAGACCCATTCGATCTTCATTTCAGGAGAGGAAATGGGAATGGATTCCAGAAACTGGTTCTCAAATGCAGAGTATTCAAAACTGTAGCAAATTACATAGTGAACATTTAATTGGGAAATCATTGTTCCTTTATAGTTAGATTTATGTTTAATAGTGTGTGTGTGTGTGTGTGTGTGTGTGTGTGTGTGTGTGTGTGTGTGTTATGAAGGCCAGAGAGAATAAAAGAGGTAGATAGAGATAGAGATAGAGATAGGCATAGGCATGGGCATGGGCATGGGCATGGGCATGGGCATGGGCATGGGCATGGGCATGGGCATGGGCATGGGCATGGGCATAGGCATAGGGAAGGAGGAAAGGAGTGAGAGAAGGAGGGAGTTACTTGGGGTCTGCAGGCACAAATGATATTTTATTAGTAAAAAGGTGACCGTATTCTAATTTTGCTCATATAATAAATTTAGAGCTCTATTGAAATATTTCAATAAGAAGTCTTCCCGCCAGATTGTAATGTTTGACCATTTTCCTAACCATTTAAAATAAGTAGCTTATATCATTTCAGCTTTGGTGCCACTATCTTTATCCTAAATGTGTATTTTTCCAAAAGCCAATGACAGACATCTAAACGTGTATTTCATGAATACAATTTTAGGTTAAAAAAATAAAAAGAACTCAATTTTTATGAGTTCTTCCATTGGTATTTCTTTACATGTCCATACCCTTATATAAAAACTACATGGGACTAGTTCCTCTGTCCTGGACACTGCTCTTATTCTCAAGTATATCTAGTCTTAGTGTCTTCAGGCAGTGTTTTAATACAGTAGCCAATAGTCTGTGTAGGAAACAAAATAATTGTCATGTATGATATGAGTTCATAAAAGTATTTTTTGCTTTAACAATTCTACTCCTTGCCTACTTTTTAGCTATGACATTATATCCAGGAACATGAAATATTGCTTTTGTTATGGATGCAGATTTACCTGTGTTCCTCTAAGACAGATGACATTTTACCATTTATAGGGAAAGATTTGTCCCAAAAGTCACACAGGAAACTGGAACAGCAGAATAGTAAAGGTCACAAGTCTTTTGAAAAACCATACTCCAGGTGAGTTTCAGAGACAAAAACAGAGAAAAGAACTCAGGCATGTGGGAGAAAGAGATGATGTAAAGGACATTTAATGGGTGTAAAGAAGACATGGCAAGAGGGAAGGAAAGTGGGCGGGAGGTAGACATGAGGAGAAGGCAGGCAAGTTGGTGGGAGAAAGATGAGGGGAAAAGTAAATCTGGTGGGTGGTAGGAAAATAATTGAAGGCTGTGTTTGTAATTTAGTAAATAGAAATTTACCCACCATACCTGAAGTCCTAAATTTGATCTGCGATACAGTCAATGGGGAGGGAATAACAAAGTTAAGCTTATATAGATTGTCTATTTTGTTTAACTTAGAACTTGTCTTAATTACTGGAGGAGGTAGATGTCAGGAGAGCAATCAAGTATAGCAAGAGTCTATAGGGTTGTTTCTTTTTTTGACATTAATTTCTTAGTTTGGTGCACACAGCAATGGGTTTCATTTTAATATCATCATACTTGGTCACATTCATTCTCCTCTTGTCCCTTTTCCCTAACTAGTTATTTTTTCTGTGTTCCTATTCCATGTATTCTATTTTCCTCCCTTTTGTGCATTCTTATGCTCTCCTATCAAGATTTGTGTCCTATAAGTACAGATATATAAATACAAACATATTTTCTATACACAGATATATAATTTTAGGTCCTACAAGTAAATGCAAACATGGGATTTGACTTAATTAACATGATTTATACATCCCTGTAAATGCCATAATTTCAGTTTTCTTTGTATCTGCTTATAATACACTGTATATATGAACACACACACACACACACACACACACACACACATGCACTAAGAATTAATTTCAAGGCTAACAGCTACCACATAGTCACACATGCCCTTGTTTATTTCTTTGTATAGTAAGTTTAAATGTGTTTTATATACAAACTTGTGAAAACAGGTGTATTTAACATATTATATATGAGTACATTGTTCATGTTGTTATGTAATTTATAGATTCTAACTAGAAACTACAAAGATTTGTCCATACCTACCCCTTTTTGGGGGAAGGAATGACTCTACTTTTTAAGTTTATGCATTTACTGTCAGTTTGTGTTATGAAAAATATCACTCAAAAGTTGAGTAGTATAAAAAGCAGGGAAGAAATAGTAAAGCAAGGTAGGCTTTAGCCAGGCTGCTTAACAAACTCTATGATGCAGAACAAGTCACATTAATGACTGCACACATTCATTTAATGATTTTTATCTCAGAAATACTTCAGCAGGAAGTTTATCAGGGCTGTGTTTCTAATACTTTCATTCTATAAATGTAAATGTTCTATATGGAAAAACCCATGGAACCCTGAAAACTAAAATGTCTCTGTTAAAATTCTATCTTTTGTTAATTTACAAGGAGTATCAAAATAAAAGTCACATTCTATTTTATGGGGAAATTTTTAGTTTTGTTATTATTTTTCATTTTTAATTACATGTCTGTTATGGCTTTGTGTACATTAGTGCTGCTACTCTCATGGATGTGGAATTCTTCCTGAAGCTGTAGTTATAAGTGGCTTGGAGATACTTGACCTAGATGTTGGAAGCTGGATTTTGGTCTTCTGCAAGAGTAATTTCACTATTAACTATTGAGGCATCCTTTTAGCACCTAAATAGAATGGTTTAAACTATAAATGCCTTTCAGTTTGTAAAGACATGTTAATAATAATTAATAATGATGTTGATCCCAGTTACTTATCAAATATGTGGATGATATATGGGATGCAAATATTTGTGACTATGTGAGATTCACTGATTTAGTTTACAGTTAATGAAATAGTGTCTTGGATATCTCAGTATGCTATGAATCTATAGTCTCTTGCCTTATTTTTAGAATAACTTAATGTTTTCCTCTTCATCAATATATCTGACAGTCTGTGGTGAATGCAATTTTTTTGCCTCTGATCTTTATGCTTATCCTTTTTGCTACAGACATTTTTCAAGGCAGATCATTTTATATGTATTCATTTTTAGAAGGTGGAGTTTGTTCTATATGACAGTCATTCTTGTCACTGTACTAATATATACCTTTGAATATAATCTATATTGAAAGGAGAAGGAAAACAAAGGGAAGAAAAATAAACCATATCTTTGCGGTGCAGAGGACAATCAATTAGATTCATTATCTGCTCTGCATTCTAGTCACTCTTTAAAAAAAAAAATGTACATAATACCATGGCAACAGTTCGACCTGCAGTATGGTATATAATCATTAAGAGGTCCTCAGCCTCCCTTGAAAATAGATAGGAAAAAAAATTCACACTGGCTGCACTAACTCCCTACGTTTATGCTGATTAAATGACACGTTTGTAATTTACAGGTGTCTTATTGCCATGGGAATGCAATCATACAATTCCATTTTAGAATTCAAGGGCTTTTGAAACATGCTGCATGATTGTTAGCTGGGCTGCAAGCTAAGATTAAATTGAAAGGGTGGCATGTAGATTTTAGAACATGGTGTTGACATTTACTGGCCAATCACATTTTGCGACACTCGTGCATGACAGCAGATGTTGACCTTTCAAGCATTCCCTATCTGCCTTCACGCATTACCTGCAGAAATTAACATAACTCTGCTTCCTGCTCTACGCTGCTATTAATGTCATCTGGGAATTGAGATTCATGAATTCAGTTATTACCCAGGCTTGAGACCCATTTTATACTCTAAGCACAGAACTAACAGCTCCTGGGAGCTGGTATTTTTGGATGTTGCTTCAACTACCTTTGTGGTTGAGGGATAGCTAGGAGCTATAGAGTAAAAAATGTCAACGGGAACAAGAGGAGAAATGGAAAGAGGAGGACAGTTTCAAGGAGAATGCTAAGGGCCAAATGATTGCAAATATATGGGACAGGAGAATTTAAAACATGAAAAGGTACTTTTTAAGCAAGTCAAATAATGGTGTGAGTTTCATGTCTCTTGTTAACTGAACTGTAAAAATGATACCCTTAGAGTCTATGTGCAGCAAGCTTCAGGGTTTACTTCACAATGCCTGTGGCCTCTATTATCGATGATTTAGGAGAGGAAGAAGTTGAAGATGTCATCAGTAGCTTCTCAGAGTTTTGAGTGTAATTGTAATCCACATTTCTTATCGCCTCCTACTAAATTTAAAAAAAAAAAAAAAAACATGCTCACATTCCTCCATTGTTTTTCAGATAGTTTTTGTTCAGCTTTTCTTTAGCAGAGAATCACTGCTTCTAAAATATTTAGAAGGAACTGTTCAGCAGAGGATGCAATTCTGAGATATATTACTTTTCAAAGCCTGAAATTATCACCACTTATTGCTCTAACACAGACATCACGGCTATGAATCATATCATCAGGAATTAGTGGACAAATTTAGAACACTCTGTGTTAAAATTCACAGGCTGTGCGGGAGAATCAAGATGCCTCTGAATTCTGGTTAACCTTTTCCTCAGGTTAGCAGTATGGATTTAGTAAATTTCCTATCATTCTGTCTTTTAAAGTCCTTGGGGAGCATCTATGAAATATCTTAGTCACGGTTCTGTGAATCCAGCTTTTGGAGATACAAGCAGATGCATTTATCTCAAATAGGAATTGATTAACAGAGCTCAAGATGTCACTGATGAGATATGCATACCCAGGCTATTTCAATGGCATTGCTATGACTTACCCTCCAGCAAACATTCTGTGCTGATTTGCATGTTTCAGCCACGGTGAATTTTATAGCAGTTTCTGTAACACCAGCGCCTTTCACAGCATGTAGAAAATATAAAAGCAGCACTCTCTGAAGGGCCAAGATTCAACCTTTAAAATAACTATCCAGCTCCATCCCACAGTGCTTGAGGGGCTATGTTTTGAAATGACTTTCTGTGTATGAATTAATGTTTTCTATGGATTGGTAAAAATAAAAAAAAAAATGGTCAAGGAATGGGTAAGAACAGTGTTAATAGTATTTCCCTGTGAATAAATTGTTAGATAAATTTCCTGTTTGAGAAATCAGTGTGTGTGTGTGTGTATGTGTGTGTGTGTGTGTGTGTATGTGTGTGTGTGTGTGTATGTGTGTGTGTGTTTGTGAGTGTGTGTGTGTATGTGTGTGTGTTTGTGTGTATGTGTGTGTGTGTATGTGTGTGTGTGTATGTGTGTGTGTGTATGTGTGTATGTGTGTGTGTGTGTTTGTGTGTGTGTGTGTGTGTTTGTGTGTGTGTGTGTTTGGAGACACACACAAATGTAAGACAGAGATCTTTAACATGAAATTTAGAACTGATGATATCTAGCTACTTTACACAGGATTTCCTTTTCAGGATTTCTGCAACTGAGAATGGAAAATGTGTGGCCATTTTGTCATTCAAAACATTTAGGTTTCATATCTGAAACTGGGATGGGGTACAATAAATCCAGGATTATGGAATTATTTATGACACCTAATTGACCGAACTAAGTATGGGACCCAGGTAAGACAAAGGCATCCTGGCATGTTGCTGCAGTAAGTCAATGATGGCTGTCTAAAACAGTGCTGCAGAAGAGTGATCAAGAAAGATGGCAGGATTGATTGCCAAGTAAAGAAGTCTATCTAGAGCTACAGATGAGTAGTAGATACATCAAGAATAAGTTTTCAAATGTCTATTGGGAAAAGATCTTCACCAACCTTACATCTGATAGAGGGCTAATATCCAAGGTATACAAAGAACTGAAGAAACTAGATTCCAGACAATCAAATAACCCTATTAAAAAATGGGGTACAGAGCTGAACAAAGAACTCTAAACTGAGGAAACTCGAATAGTTGAGAAGCATCTAAAGAAGTGTTCAGCATCCCTAGTCATCAGGGAAATGCAAATGAAAACAACACTGAGATTCCACCTCACACCAGTCAGAATGGTTAAGATCCAAAACACAGGTGACAGCAGATGTTGGCGAGGATGTGGAGAAAGAGGAACACTCCTCCATTGTTGGTGGGATTGTAAGCTGGCACAACCACTATGGAAAGCAGGCTGGAGGTACCTCAGAAAATTGAACATAGTGTTACCTGAGGACCCAGCTATACCACTCCTAGGCATATACCCAGAAGATATTTCAACATACAACAGGGCCACATGCTCCACTATGTTCATAGTGGCCTTATTTATAATAGCCGAAGCTGGAAAGAACCCAGATGTCTTTCAACAGAAGAATGGATACAGAAAATGTGGTACATTTACACAATGGAGTACTACTCAGCTATTAAAAACAATGAGTTCATGAAATTCTTAGACAAATGGATGGAGCTAGAAAATATCATCCTGAGTGAGATGACCCAATCACAAAAGAACACACATGGTATGCACTCACTGATAAGCGGATATTAGCCCAAAAGCACACAATACCTAAGATGCAATGCCTAGACTTCATGAAACTCAAGAAGAAGGAGGAAGACCAAAGTGTGTGTGCTTTTGTCCTTTTTAGAATGAGTATCAAAAGATTCAACCAGAGCTCCCAGGATCTAAACCTCCAGACTGAGAACAGGTAAAAATGAAACACCCGTGATGTCTGCTGGTAGAAGCTCTAATCCTGATGGTGGCCTCTAGACTTATACTACTCAGACCTTTGATGGGCCATTGACAGGACACCAAACAGCTAGAGATTGACATCACTAATCTGAAGAAATCTTTCATTTCGATGTCTGAATTGATCTCCAAAAATTGCAAAGAACTTTACTGGACTTGATTTACTCTTCTACAATAGAAAAGACTGTGTACAGCTCTTGACTGTGTACAGCCCTTAAAGAAAAATGTTGCCCTTACATAGACAAGACAGGGATGGTTAAAGAGAACATGAAAAAGGTCAGAGAAGGCCCAGAGAAATGACAGAGAGAGAAAGAGAAAGAGAAAGATGAGAGCTGGTACAAGGGCTGGTTTTCAACCTCTCCATGGTTGTCAACCCCACTTCCTCCCATCTTGGGACCATTAACTGGGTTATCTCTGCTGATTTATTTTAGCCCTGGGCCTTAAATAGGCTGACTAACTTTGTGATACAACAGATAGATTATTTGGTAGCAAAACCTATTCAGATACAATATTATAAGTTAGCTATGGAGGACCACGAGACTCAAGATGAGGTTGTTACTTTATCCAGGGTGTTCCTCAAACCCATCTCCACCCTACCTAAAAGAGGGGACTTCCACCCCTAGACCAACCAGAGAGGGGCTACCCAGAACCCTCTCTGTCTGGCAATCTGAATTCTTGCTTAGGCTGCGAGGCTAAGCACTGCAAGGGAATATAAATAAAAGTTTAAAATACCTATCTGGGTTCCCTGAGGGACAAGCCTGACTGCATAGGGGTTGATGTCAAAAGTATCCCCTCTCCAGGAAAAAGACATCGGGATGGGTATGGCCCTCATGCCTCACTGGACAACTACAGGAGGACCTGAGCCATTACAAGGTCCCCTTCAATTATTGGAGGTCAGTCCTCTATCCCCGCCTTTGCAAGAATAGAATTGCCAAGGCCCTTCTATACTCAGAGAAGGGAGGAGATGTCAGGAGCAGCCCTACATATACACTAAAGGCCTAAAATCAGCCACAGGCCTAAAGTCAGCAATAGTCCTGACATACATGCATGCTAACACCAAGTCTTGGGTCTCTGTGGAAAAACACTGAAACAGCAGGCTATAAGCTATTGTAAACAGGTGGCTTCTGTGGAAATTTACCAGCCCAAGTAGTCATAGGTCTTATAAATAGGCAGCCTCGGTGGACAGTACCAACTTAGGTAAGGACAAGTGAATCATAGGCAGAGTCATAGTGACCTGTCCCCTGAACCTACACCCAGCTGATACCCTGTTCTGAAAGGTATCTGTACTCCCCCTGAACACCTATGCTCTGGTTCCATTCCATTCCCCACATCCTGCCTTTTTGTGTTTATAACCCCTGTGTAAATAAGTAAATTATGAAGTGATTTAAATAACTAAATAAATTTAAAAAAATAAAACTGAAAAAAAAAAAAAAAGAAAGAAAAAGAAAGTTAAGTATCTGACAATGGTCCTCATATAAGACCACATACATTTTAAAAGTGTTGGAAAGTATGCTGACTTCATTTTTCTACCACTGGTTCTGAAGTCTTGTAACTATCTAGCTGGATTTGGCTATTTAACTTCTGTAAATTTTATGTCTTCTTCATAAGACATCACATAAAATGGACCTTCTTTTTCTTATTGGTTGAAAGCTTACATGTTTTTTCTAGACCATTGTTTCTGAGCCTACGCCTTGTAACCCTTTAGGTGTCCGAATGTCCCGTTTTAGGGGTCATCTAACACCATCAGAAAACACTCATCTTTAATTAAAATTTGTAACAGTAGCCACATTACAGTTACGGATTAGAAACAAAAATAATTTTTACAGTTATGGTTTACAATCAAATGAGAAACTGCGTTAAAGTGTTGCAGTGATAGAAGGGTAAGAATCATGACCCTTCTCATAGTGAACTCACATTACCAAGAAAGCCTAGATTTTGAAATTCAGAATCCATGGCAGTGTTCATGTGCGCCAGTTCATAGAAAATATTTAAACTATTTTTATTCTTCTACTGAAAACGATCTCCTCTTCACTTTCTTCTTAACCTAGTAATTAGGATGAGGCAACAAGACAGCTGATTTGATAGGGCAAACACCAAGTAGGTGTATGTGGTAGAAGGCTTTAGGTATCTCACAATCCCTTAAATTAAACAGTCTATGGCCATAATATGACTGATTAGAAACCACTTATAATCAATATCCAGAATAAAAACCTATATTAAAATAAATTTATGACATAAATCTTTGAAAGATGATTAAAGTGATTTTTCAGAAAGTATTTTTAAAGGATTCCCTAAATATAGGGTAAAATATGATTTGTCAAATAGATTTAATTTTACAAGTATTTATACATATCTTTTATGTACAGATAGTAGAGAGGAAAAATCCTAAATTTCCTTCAAACATGTCCCCTCCCTGAGCAGATGATATATTTCCCTAAATGTCTCTTTCTCCATCTTCCTTGTCACTATCAACTCTTTCATTCCTTCACAGAAAAACTCAATTCTAGGGCATGCCATGAGTTTCTACATGATATAGAGACTTTTCCTTAGTTATCAGTTCATTTGTAGACCTTCATTTTTACAGACATCTAGCAGTTTCAAATTTCTGAGGAGACCAAAGGAACGACAATTGAGGTAGTAAGAACTGAGGGTCAAAGATCTGACTCAGAGAAGAAAGAACTCCTTTTAAATGAGTATTTGATGAAGAAAGGATAATTTCCATGGTATCCTGGACATTTACCTAAGTTATGATTAATAATGTAACGTTTCCTAATGCACTAATATCCTAAGTGGTAAGTAAAATCATGCAGTTACACACAACAACTGTTAAGCACAAAGAGTGTTACTGTAACAAAAAAATGAAAAAAGAAAGAAAGAAAGGCTTGAATGAAAGCTGAAGGAATCTATAATCATTCTGACCTTTTAGTGGTAGCTTATATTAGTATAGGGTACCAGATGAAAACTTGATATACTTAAACCAAAAATAGATTAATAGACTATTTCTGAACTTTCATACTCAAAATAATATTGAATAAAAGCAAATTTCCCCAAAAAGTTTAGTTTATTTAAAATATTGCACATGAGAATTTCTAACATTATAAAATGAAATCAAAGAGAAAACACATTGGTAAATCACCACCAAAAATGTCAGTTATTAAATGAAGTATAAGCATTCAGGAGAGATGTGGTTATCTAAAGAAGGAAACAAGTTATTGGAAAGGAATTGAAAAAAATAGAAAAGCAAAAACTATATGATTAACTATGCCTAAATTAAAAGGTACATGGACGAAATAAGACTCTAAGGTACCAGAAAGTACCTTAGATATTTGTTTTACAAATATCCAATTGAATTTTAAATATCATATATGCAATACTAATACTATTTGTTGCTACATTATTTATAATACTAATAAATTAGAAATCTGACAATCCACCCATCTATCAACATTGGTGAAATAATTTAGAGAAGAGAAGAAATTATTTATTCAGGGTATATTCATCATGTATGATGAAGTGAAAAAGGTACTTTTGGAACTCACTCTGTATGTATATACATGCAAAAATTATGTTATTATTGTTCAATGAAAAGAAGAAATAGAAATAAATATTGTGTTCACACTTTTTAAAGAGGTCTATGATGCTTTAAATAGGTTTGACCCTCATAGACTCATGTGTTTGAATGCTTGCCTCACAGGGAATAGCATTATAAGGACATGTTGCTTTGTTGTAATGGGTGTGGCTTTGTTGCAAGAAGTGTGTGACAAAGTAGGCTGGCTTTGAGGCCATATAGGTTGCCTGGGGAATACAGTCTCCTTCTGGTTGCCTTAGGGTCAAGATGTAGAATTCTTGGCAGTTCCAGCACCATGTCTGCTTGCATACTATGGTTCTTCCTGCCATGATGATAATAGATTGAACCTCTGAAACTGTAATCCAGCCTCAATAAATATTTATCTTTATATGAATTGCCTTGGTCATGGTGTATCTTTACAGCAATGAAATCCTAACTAAGACAAGTTTCTAGAATGCTATATTTATTAAGTAACTAAAATATTATTGATGGAGGCAGGGAATACATTAGAAGCAAGTGAGATTAAGACTTTACAATGTTCTACTTCTTAATTGCCTGCTTGCTTTGTACCATGCAATCTATTAAATTAAAACAAAATCCAAATCCAAAATTTTGCATGAATAAGAAAAATATTGTGACATCACATGTCACATAATAACATCACTCAATAAGTTTATATATAACTCTGGCACCAAAAATCATGTTAACTTGTGACATCTGAATTGTCTTTATCTACTTAAGGATAGCCTCAAAGTAATGATGAAATTATCTGATGATGCATGCCTCAGTATTTACCCACAGGCAATTCCTGGTTGTATGATATATACCCTACTCTCAAATGTTATCTAGCAAAAAATGAGAAGAAGCTATTACAATTATAATACACAGTAAAATAAAAGAAACTTTTGCCACCATACATACTAGGATAGTATCAATATCTTACAAAACCTCATAAACAATATCCTAAATGGAAAATTTTCATTTGAAAAACCTATCTGCAGTGTCCAAGTCCTATACAGCTGCATAAAGCTGGCTTTCATGAAAAGGGATTTATATTTAATTTAAAGAACTACTGTTGCTACGTTGGAATAATAAATAGTTATGTTTTCACTTGGTCTCACACATTGTACATAAAAGAAATAGAATGTAACATCATCTCATTGCAATCTTCTGGAAGCTAGAACTACTGAAAAATCTTTGGAGTGATATATAGGTGTTATATGAAAGGAAACAAATGTCATAAGACTATAATCAACATTGCTTCAAAATTATGATCTGTATGACAACTACTTTAACTTTAGATTATAAATTTATATCTTCTTCATCTCATGTAATACTTACATAATGTCAGAAGACATTGCAAATTAAACACTGAAGATAAAAGCTAGTAAAAGAGTATGGGAGTCATGTGTTCAATGTACAATAGTACAAAACTGTATCTATACAATGACTGTAGACTTTTGAAATTAAAATTAAGACAAGGAAAAAGATACTACAACTTAGGAAATACAGGAACCTCAGAGTAATTTGTTTGTAGATGAAATATGCAAGCAGTAGGGTTGGTAAGGTGAGCCTATTGGATTTCTAGAGAATTGTAATTTTCTAGTGACCATAGAAATGTCAACATTTCCTACAGCTTGAATAACCTTTCACAGACATTTCTCTTCTTCTAGGCCTTACTATTACCTTTACTGGGGAAAACTACACATTGTCATTTTCCTCTTGGCTTCTTTGAAATATAAGTCTTTTAAAGACTTCATGACAAATTTACAAACATGGAAAGTTCTCGATAGTCACCTGTTCTGAAGGTAACAGTGCAGGAATGACAGTCTGTATTCTTCCACCTCTGGAGGGACCAGAGAATCTGCCTTAACTGTGTGTCTGGTTCAAAATTCCTAAAGCACTTCCTCAATGAAGAATGAAGACACCTAGGACATATGCTTTGGTTTCAGTGGAGTAATGCTAATTAGCAAGAAGATATGACCTCTGATACTGAGGTAGTTGAGTCTCTGCTCTTTGACATATTTCCTCTGTTCCCTAGGTCAACATTCTTTCATAAGGTATTTTCATCTCTTTAAATTTGTCTGGAGAATTCTATTTTTATACCATTCTAATATTTTTATAGCTGTCAGGAAAAAAACTGTTCATATTAAAAGACTGATAAAATTGTATTTGTATACTGTCAGATAAATGGGCCTTAAATATCCTTGGTTTTCACAAGTGGTTCTTAGGAATTCATTTTTAAAAGGATCAACATCTTAATAGTGAACCCAGTACTTTACTGGGCATATTAAGACATCCATAACATTAGGGTCTCAGAGGAGATTAAAATTGAGATGGAATATGATTGGTAATCTTGCCCTAGAAGATTCCCCTATCCTGTACTTGTTTGTAAGACATAGGAATGAAGTTTGTGTTCTGGCTAGCATTCAGTCAGTTTGCACCACTGATTGCGTACATTTTCTTTTGGTGCTCCATGTGAGGCCACACTTTTATTATGATCCTCCACATACATTTCAGATGTGAATTTCAAAGTTTGTATATATTTTGCAATGCTTTGTCAGGCTCCCCCAACTTCATTATTTTTCAAATATTGTATCATATTTTTTAAAGAAATTTACTTCGTATCTCAATTTGTAATCTAATGGAATTTTTGTTTCTGCTTTGATGAAATGTGCCTCATTTATATTTATTTTCTGTTTTTCTCTGCTTGCTAATACACTGCAAAAAATAATGTGCATATGCTCTTTGTTTCTGAATTGGAGTGTTTACTGATAACAAAAGGGGCTTTGTATGCAAATGAGGTCCTCAGCACATAGTTCCACCTAGTTAAACACCTAAATATGCCCCCTGCAGAAAATTAGGTGTGAATTGTGCACCAATGTCCTTAAAGGCATTAATTAGACCTGTAATTTTATCATGTGGGAAATGTGTTCCAGTCAAGAAACACCTGGTGAAGACAAATTTGAAAGGAAACAATCAAATTAAGGTGTCTTGATAAACAGCCCTGAAATATTAAACAAAGCACATTGTGATTAAACAAATGGGGGAAGCTGCAGATACTAAAACAGAAAGAAAAATTTAAAAAGCTCAAACGGATGCTCCGAACAGAGAGGAATAAAAATTAAACATACACTTACATCATTAAAATAAATATTACCAAGAAAAAAAAGAAGCTTCCCCCTTTGCTATGTCAAATCATATCATGGAATGACTTTTATCTTATGTCTGCCAAAATTTAATTGACAATGTTTCCTTATTTGTATTATACAAGCAATTGATTATTTCAACTATCACTGTTATAGAAATATTTGAACACAAAATATCATTATGTTGATTTATTATTTCTATATTGCAACCATTCAAGAGAATAACAGTAAAATATTATGTTTCTGGATGGTGAGCCCATGTGAATATAGATGCATATTAAGTGTTATGTGTTAGGTATAATATATAAACCATTGTTAGTAGCAAGTTCAGTGGGGAAGAGTTGAATTTTGCCAAATTATTTGTGGTGATATTATTCCTATAAAATTCTTTTGCCTTCCCTTCTGGAAAACATAAGCACTTTTAGTATGAACATCCATTGAATAACTTTCAAGCTGAGTCATCTCGTTTCACCATGGAACATACTTATAAACACAACAGTATGAAGCAGTAATAATATCTTACATACCAGGAACTGTTATTAAATATAATATTTTTTTTCATTATTTCATGTCTAAACAATTTTCTTGGGTTAGCTTATGTAAGAGAGTCATTTTTGAGATCTCTTATTTAGTATTGAATTGCTATAAAAGCATTATGAAGAAAGTAATAATGAAGGTAGAAAACCAATATACCTCCTCCCAGCAGATATAAGTCATAAATGCAATACTTCAGATAATCATATATTTACAAATGAAGTAATATTTTATCATTCATGCTTTTGTTAGTTGTATTTTTTATTTCATTATTTTATCATTTGCACTTTGAAACAAGATTTCACATATTCAGCATCCTAGAGGTTGGGTTGTAGATTGATAAGTCTATACCAAAAGGCTTTGCTGATTATTTCATCCTATTTGGCTGAAGAAAACCAATAGTGTCCAAGTGAGAATCAGTATTGTTTCTTATATGCCCCAACAGGAAATGTCTTTGAAGCAGGTAGAGGTGTCTACAGCTATTTACCAAAATTTCTTCCTCTGAGGCTGGGTGTCTTGTGACCAACACTGAAGGAAAATATGTTAACGGAAACTTGCATTTCTCAAGTGACTTATTTTTTTCATAAAGTATATTCTAAAGAAAAATTAAGCAGTCATGGTTAAAATTTCGATGTGTCAGATACTGAATACATGATTGCTTTCTTTGATGATGGAAGAAAATTGTAAATATATAAAATGTTTTCAAGGCACAAATTGATCAATGGAAATATTTTACAATTGATAGAAAAGAAGATAAAAGAATTAAAATACATTTTTAGCAATGCATGTTAATGTAACACATTTAGAATATAAAGCCCTATGAGAGAAAGGAAAGTAAGGATAGAAACCAGAAAGAGGCCCTTCCTCAAGCCATCTCCCCTACCACTGAGTCCTCTGGGACACCCCACGTTTCCCTGAACAGGCTGCAATCCCTGCTAGACCTCCATTGTCTCACCACCTCTTCACCTACCTTCATCAGACAGGTTGATCTGGAGTTATACATGTTAGATTCCCTTCCCAAACCCATCTTCTCTGTGTGATGAGTCCTCTGGGGCACCTCCAGGTATTCTGAGTAGCTGGCAATCCACACTGGATTGCCCCTCATTCTCCTACCACCTCTCCACTTACTTTCATTAGATCTGCTGACCTGGATGGAACCATACAACCCGAGGATATCCATTGTAGGCCTACCACACCAGGATCATCAAGATTATGCCCCTTCCCAATACCTATTACAACAGAAACATCCAAGGACTAAAGTCATCCAGATGGCTAAATGCCCTTGAAAGAACACAATCAACAAAAGCCAGGCAAAATGGTACCATCAGAGTACAGCTACCCTACTGTAGCAAGTCCTGGATATCATATCACAACTGAAACACAAGAAAATGACTTTAACTCCTATCTTGTAAAGATGATAGAGGTCTTTAAAAAGGAAATGAATAAATTGCTTAAATAAATGCAGGAAAATACAATCAAACAGGTAGAGGCCTTACAGAGGAAACAAATAAATCCCTTAAAGAAATACATGAAAATACAAATTTAAACAAGTGAAGGAAATAAATAAAACTGTTCAAAATAGAAATAGAAGCAATAGAGAAAACACAAACTGAGGGACTCCTGGAGAGAGAAAACCTAGGGAAGAGAACAGGAACAACAGATGCAAGCATTACCAACAGAATACAGGAGATGGAAGAGATAATGTCAGGTGTAGATTATACAATAGAAGAAAATGATACATCAGTCCAAATTTTTTTTAAATCTAAAAATTCCTGTCACAAAACACCCAGGAAATCTGGGATACTATGAAAAGACCTAATCTAAGACTAATAACAATAGAGGAATATGAAGACCCCAGGTTCAAGGAACAGAAAATATTCTCAACAAAATTATAGAAGAAAACTCCCAACCTAAAAAGAGAGATGCCTATAAATATACAAGAATCATAAAATACCAAATAGATACAATAACAAGAGAAAATCTTGTCACCACATAATACTCAAAACATAAATCTACAGAAAAATTCAGGACTATTAAAACTACCAAGGGGAAAAAAGCCAGGTAACATACAAAGTCATTTCTTACAGAGGTCTCAATAGAAAATTTAAAATCTAGAAAGGCTTTGACATATATCTTGCAACCTCTACAAAACGACAGATGCCAATCTAGATTACTATATATGAAAAAATCTCAGTCAACATACATGGAGAAAACAACATATCTCAAGACAAATCCAAATTTAAAGGATATCTATTCACATACCCAGTCCTACACAAAATACTAGAAGAAAAATTACAACCCAAGGAGGAACACTACATCCAAGAAAACAGAAGTAAGAAGTAACTCCAATCCAGCAAATACAAGGAAAAACACACACACACACTGGCACACTCACACACACATTTACACATACCACTGCCACCACCATGAACCACAACAACAAAAGTAAGAGGAGTTAAAAATTACTAGTCATTAATATCTCTTGACAGTGTACTTAATTCCCTAATACATAGTCTAACAGAATAGATTAAAAAACAGGATCCATCATTCTGCTGCATACAAAAACAAACAAACAGACAAAGAACTCAGCAGTAAAGATAGGCATTATCTCAGAGTAAATGTCTGGAAAAAGGTTTTCCTAACAATCATAACCAAGAAAAAAGCTGGAGTAGACATTCTAAAATATAGTAAAGTAGATTTTTAACCAAAATTAATCAAAAGAGACAGGGAAGGATACTTCATATTCATCAAAGGAAAATCCTACCAAGATGATATCTCAATTCTGAACATCTATGTACACAAGAGCACCCACATTTTTAAAGAAACATTGCTAAAGCTTAAATCTAATCGCGGAAATTAATAGTGGGAGACTGTGGGACTGCATAAGGGTATCCTGGTTCTTGGCTGGGCATGGGCCTAGAACCCCGAGACTCCAAGGGAGAAAAGGCAGGAGTTCGGCCTTGCCACCAGAACTCAGAGTCCTAACAAGCAGTCCAGTCTCCATAGACCTACATTGTTCAGTCATGTAGGCCATTACAGCCTCTCCCAAAGTGCACAGGTAGAGGGTGTAACTACAGGCCTCAGGCCCTAGAGATTTACATACTAATGAAGGTCAGAGGGCAAAGCCAATTAACAATTCCTCCACAGAACCTCCCCCTTTCTCCCTCCCTACTTAACCCAGGTCTGCCCTGAGTTTGGGGGGGTACATCCAGATCCATCTACCATCAGCCATGACAATAAAGCCTTTTGGAACCAAGGACTTCCTCGTATTATTGGGGCCTGCCGGGCCTGCCGCAGTCTCCAGCCATTGGAACCTGTGACCTTTCTCCGATATGTGAGACAGGCTGCCTGGAGGCCTCCAGGCAGCCTCCACCTCGCAGGCCCCAGGCCGAGGCCGCGTAGGCCTGGGGCCTGCCACCGCGGCCTGCCAGTTTTTCCCACAGGAGACCTCAAAACCCCACTCTCACTGACAGGTCATCCAGAAAAAATTAAACAAAGAAATTATGAAACTTACCCTCATTGTAAGTCAAAGAACCTAACAGATGTTTACAGATTGTTTCACAGAAACAAAAAAAAGAATATACTCTCTTCTTCTCAGACAGTATCCAAATAAACAAAATCAGAAATGAAAATGGAAACTCAAAGAATAATTATGTCTTACTTCAAAAGCTTGTACTCCATAAAACTTGAAGTTCTTTTTTTTTCTCCTTTTTTGTTGGATATTTTATTTACATTTTAGATATTATCCCCTTCCGCCATTTCCTCCCTACCTGGAAACCCCCATCCCATTCCCCCAACCTCTACTTCTATGAGGATGTGTCCCTAACCACCCACCCACTCCCACCTCCCCACCCTTAAAATTCCCCACACTGGTGCATCCAACTTTCTCAGGACCAAGGACTTCCTCTCCCACCTATACCAGACAAGGCCATCTTCCCATATACAGCTGGAACCATGCATAGGTCCCTCCCTATGTGCTCCCAAGCTGGTAGTTTAGGCATTAGCTCCCTCCTGGGAGCTCTGCTTTGTTGGTATTGTTTCTCTCCCCATGGGGCTGCAAACCCCTTGTGTTCCTTCAGTATTCTCATGATAGTTAAATGGGGAACCCCATGATAGTTAAATGGTTAGCTGTGAACATCCCCCTCTGTATATGTCAGGCTCTGGCAGACCTCTAAGGAGAGAGCTTTATCAGGATCCTGTCAGTATGCCCTTCCTGGCACCCACATCCTCATCTGCCTTGGTGACTACTCATGGTGGACTACCCAGGTGGAGCAGTGTCTGCACGGCCCCTCCTTCATTTTCTATCCCACACTTTCTCTCCACATTTGCTCCCATGAGTATTTTGTTACTTCTTTTAAAAAGGACCAAAGCACTTACACTTTGGTCTTCCTTCTTCATGAGTTTCATATTGTCTGTGTCTCTCTCTACCTATTCAATATAGTACTGGAAGTCCTAGCCAGAGAAATTAGACAAAAAAAAAAAGAAGTCAAAGGAATACAAATAGGAAAGGAAGAAGTCAAAATATCACTATTTGCAGATGATGATATGATAGTATACTTAAGGGACCCCAGAACTTCCACCAGAGAACTCCTAAACCTGATAAACAACTTCAGCAAAGTGGCAGGTTATAAAATCAACTCAAATAAATCAGTACCTTTCCTCTATGTGAAACATAAACAGGCTGAAAAAGAAATTAGGGAAATGACACCCTTCACAATAGTCACAAATAATTTAAAATACTTCGGTGCAAATCTAACCAAGCAAGTAAAAGATCTGTATGACAAGAACTTCAAGTCTGTGAGGAAAGAAATTGAAGAAGATGTCAGGAAATGGAAAGATCTCCCATGCTCATGGATGGGCAGGATTAATATAGTAAAAATGGCCAAAAGCAATCTACAGATTCAATGCAATCCCCATTAAAATACCAACTCAATTCTTTACAGAGCTAGAAAGAGAAATTCTCAAATTTATTTGGAATAACAAAAAACCCAGGATAGCGAAAACCATTCTCAACAATAAAAGAACTTCTGGAGGAATCGCCATCTCTGACCTCAAACTGTACTACAGAGCAATAGTGATAAAAATGGCCTAGTATTGGTACAGAGACAGGCAGGAAGATCAGTGGAATAGAGTTGAAGACCCAGAAATGAACCCACACAACTATGGTCATTTGATCTTTGACAAAGGAGCTAAAACCATTCAGTGGAACAAGGACAACATTTTCAACAAATGGAGCTGGTTCAACTGGTTCAACTGGAGGACAACATGCAGAAAACCAGACACACTGAAACTAATAGAAGAGAAGGTGGGGAAGACCCTCGAATACCTAGGCACAGGGGAAATGTTCCTGAACAGAACACCAATGATTTATGCTCTAAGATCAAGAATTGACAAATGGGACTTCATAAAATTGCAAAGTTTCTGTAAGGCAAAGGACACTGTCAGTAGGACAAAATGGCAACCAACAGATTGGGAAAAGATCTTTACCAATCCCACATCTGATAGAGCACTAATATCCAGTATATATAAAGAACTCAAGAAATTAGACTCTAGACAACCAAATAACCCTATTAAAAAATGGAGTACCGAGCTAAACAAAGAATTCTCAACTGAGGAAATGCGAATGGCTGAGAATCACCTAAAGAAATGTTCAGCATCCTTAGTCAGCAGGGAAATGCAAATGAAAACAACCCTGAGATTCCACCTCACACCAGTCAGAATGGCTAAGATCAAAAACTCAGGTGATAGTAGATGCTGGCAAGGATGTGGAGAAAGAGGAACACTCTTTCATTGTTGGTGGGATTGCAAGATGGTGCAACCACTCTGGAAAACAGTCTGGCGGTTCCTCAGAAAATTGGACATATCACTACCTGAGGACCCAGCTATACTACTCCTGGGTATATATCCAGAAGATGCTCTAACACATAACAAGGACATATGCTCCACTATGTTCATAGCAGCTTTATTTATAATAGCCAGAAGCTGGAAAGAACCCAGATATCCTTCAACAGAGGAATGGATACAAAAAATGTGGTACATTTACACAATGAAATATTACTCAGCTATTAAAAACAATGAATTCGGTAAATTCTTATGTAAATGGATGGAACTAGAAAATATCATCCTGAGTGAAGTAACCGAATCACAGAAGAACAAACATGGTATTCACTCACTGATTATTAGATTTTAGCACAGAAACTTGAAATACGCAAGTTTCAACTCACAGACCATATAAAGCTCATGAAGAATGAAGACCAAGTTGGTGGGGGGTAGGCTTTCAGTCCTTCTTAGAAGGAGTAACATAATACTTAAGGGAGCAAATATGGATACAAAGTGCAGGACAGAAACTGAAGGAGGGATCATTTGCACACCATTCCACCTGGGTATCCATCCCATGTGCAGTCACCAAAGGTAGACATTGATGTGGATGTTAGGAAGTACATGCTGACAGGAGCCTGATATAGCTGTCTCCTTAGAGGTCTGCAAGAGTCTGACATATTCAGAGGCAGATGCTCACAGCTAACCATTAAACTGATCATGGGGCTCCAAATAGAGGAGTTAGAGTGAAGACTGAAGGAGTTGAAAGGATTTGCGACCCCATGAGGAGAACAACAATCCCAACCAACCAGAGCCCCAGGGTCTAAACCACCTGCTTGGGAGGGCTTAGGGAGGAACCCATGGCTCCAGCTATATATGCAAGGATGTTATAGATGAGAGAAGAGATCCTTGGTCCCATGAAGGCTGGGCGTCGTGGGGGGGGAATTCGAGGGTGGGGAGGTGAGGTTCTGGGGAGGGTAGGTGGGGGGACACCCCCATAGAAGCAGGAGGAGGGGGGATGGGATAGGGAGTTCCTCGGAGGGAGGGGGAAATAGGGTAAAGGGATTACATCCGAAATGTAAATAAAAATAAAATTTCCAATAAAAAAAAAAAAAAGATCTCAGAAGCTGGAAAGATCTCCCATGCTCATGGATTGGCAGGATTAATATAGTAAAAATGGCCATCTTGCCAAAAGCAATCTACAGATTCAATGCAATATCCAGATAAATTCTAACTCAGTTCTTCATAGAGATAGAAAGATCAAGTCTCAAATTCCTTTGGAATAACAAAAGACCCAGAATAGCAAAAACTATTCTCAACAATAAAAGAACATCTGGAGTAATCATCATCCCTGACATCAAGCTCTACTACAGAGCAATAGTCATAAAAACTGCATGGTATTGGTACAGTGATAGGCAGAAAGATCAATGGAATAGAATTGAAGACCCAGAAAAGAGCCCACACCGCTATGGTCACTTGATCTTTGACAAAGGAGCTAAAACCATCTAGTGGAAAAAGGACAGCATTTTCAACAAATGGTGGTGGTTCAACTGGAGGTTAGCATGTAGAAGAATGCAAATCGATCCATTTTTATCTCCTTGTACAAAGCTCAAGTCCAAGTGGATCAAGGACCTCCACATAAAACTAGATACACTGAAACTAACAGAAGACAAGGTGGGGAAGACCCTCGAACACCTAGGTACAGGGGAAAAGTTCCTGAACAGAACACCAATGGCTTATGCTCTAAGATCAATCAGACCTCATAAAATTGCAAAGCTTCTGTAAAGCAAAGGACACTGTCAATACATCAAAATGGCAACCAACAGATTGTAAAATGATCTTTACGAATACTAAATCTGATAGAGGGCTAATATCCAATATATACAAAGAACTCAAGAAATTACACTCCAGACAACCAAAGAACCCTATTTAAAAATGGAGTACAGAGCTAAGCAAAGAATTTTCAACTGAGGAAACTCAAAAGTCTGAGAATCACCTAAAGAAATGTTCAATATCCTTAGTCATCAGGGAAATGCAAATCAAAACAACCCTGAGATTCCATCTCATACCAGTCAGAATGGCTACGATAAAAAACTCAGGTGATAGCAGATGCTGGCAAGGATGTGGAGAAAGAGGAACACTCTTCCATTGTTGGTGGGATTGCAAGCTGATACAACCACTCCGGAAATTAGTCTGGTGGTTCCTCAGAAAACTGGACATAATGTTACCTCAGGACTCAGCTATACCACTCCTGGGCGTATACCCAGAAGATGATCCAACATATAATAAGGACAAATGCTCCACTATGTTCATAGCAGCCTTATTTATAATAGCCAGAGGCTGGAAAGAACTCAGATGTCCTTCAACAGAGGAATGGATACAGAAAATATGGTACATTTACACAATTGAGTATTAATCAGCTATTTAAAACAATAAATTCATGAAATTCTTTGGAAAATGGATGGAACTAGAAAATATCATCCTGTGTGAGTTAATCCAGTCACAAAAGAACACACATGGTATGTACTCACTGGTAAGTGGATATTAGCCCAAAACCTTGCAATACCCAAAACTTGAAATTCTTAAGGAAAGGGACGATTTTCTATACAGATACCACTTATCAAAGTTAAATCAAGATCAGGCAAACTAGTTACACAGCAGTACAACCCCTAAAGAAATAGAGACAATCATTAAAATGTTTCCTAACCAAAATAAAACCCTAGGGCTAAAAGAAATGCAGGGACACAAATGGAGAAGAGACTGAGGGAAAGGTGGTCCAGTGACTTGACCAACTTGGGTTCCATTTCTAGGAAAGGCTCCAAGGCCAGACACTATTACTGATTCTATGGCACGCTTACAGACAGGAGCCTAGCATGGGTGTAATCTATAAGGCCCAACAAGTAGCTGATGGAAACAGATGCAGATACTTTCATCCAATCATCGGACTGAAGTCGGGACCTGTCTGTGGAATATGCTCATCTAGCTTGGCTGCCTTGTGTGACCTCAGTGGGAGGCATGATGGGCTGCAGACTCTTGATTGCCAGGGTGAGGGGGATACACACTGGGGTCCTCCATCCTTTCAGAAGAGAAGGGAGGGAGAATGAGACCAGGGACTGTGGGAGGGAGACAGAGAAGGGCAGCAATCAGGATGTAAAGTGAATAAATACATTTTTTAAAAAGAAAAATAATAAATAAAGAATGAATGAAAGAAAAAAGGAAAGAAAGAAAGAAACCAGAATAAGGAGAGCCACATTTTTTCTTCTCAATATTTTAAAACATCTTAAATTTGTTTATTTTATTTTGCATGTGTGCATGTTTAGCCTGCATGTATATATGTGTGTCCTCTTTGTGCCTGATACCTACTGCACTATTCCAATGTCTGATTCACTGGATCTGGAGTTACAGCTGTTGTAAGCTACAATTTGAATCCTGGAATCTGAAGGCAAATATTCTGTAAGAGCAGCAAGTACTATAAATTGCTGAGAAATCTTACCAGCTCCGCCTTTTTTTTCTGAACAGTTTTGAAAATTATGCTTTCAAATTGACAATTTTTTTAACGCATTTTGCTTGCACTTATTCTTTTAAAAATTTAGTAGATTACATATAGATATTGTGTTTGGAACTAATATAAAGATTGCTACGGTTTCTAGAATGAATGTGGTGACTAAAATATAGTCTTGCTAAACTTGCAAACAGAAGAATGAAATTCAGTACTTAGTAGATAAGAGAGTGCAGCAGAACTCCAAGTAAACACTATTGCAGTAAACCTGCATCACATGTAAAAAAAAAATGCAGGGTTACTGAGTTAAAGGTCAAGTTAAACTAGGAGCTGTCATAGGAAGAATCAGACTTTAGTTAGGATAAGGGTGGGAAATAAGAAGGCATACAATTTCCTTTTCTAAATAAATAAACAGAAATTTAGTATTGTATTATAGATATTGAAATTTTCACTTCACTGTATATCCACATCTTTTAAATCCAAATGCACTTTAAAAGATTTGTTTACTTTTCATTGTTTTGAAATTTTCTTTTCTGTAACAGGTAAACTTTAGCCGGGCAGTGGCAGAGGCAGGTGGATTTCTGAGTTCGAGGCCAGCCTGTTTTACAGAGTGAGTTCCAGGACAGTCAGGACTATCCAGAGAAATGCTGTCTCGAAAAAAACCAAAGGGAAAAAAAAAAAACAGGTAAACTTTATCAAATTGGACAATCATCTTCAAAGCTTTGAAAATGCTCTATTTACAATAACTTCTTCAATAACTCAATCTTTCCTATAAAATTCTAATATCATAAAGAACAACATACTGTTCATTTATCTCCCCTATATAGAAGGTTGAGAAAAAAAATGTTTAATGGGGGTATAAGTGTGTTTTAGTTTCCACTTTGAACTTACTGTGTTGAGCAAATAAACAATATTTTTTTAAATTACTTTGGTGGTCAACACACATACTCTGTCTTTCTGATTGCTATTCATAGAATGCAAGTTATAGCAGTTTGTAGTTTATACTAATAAAAATATTCACTGTATTCACAGATTAATCATATGGTTTAATCATATTGTATGAATACTTTAAATATTGCTATGTTTAATTGTTAAATATTTTCATACTGTAGCAATTTTGAACTCTAATGCTGCATAATGTATTTGAAAATAGTGTTGTTACATAGGCAGACATACACAGAGATAGAGCACCCTGTAACTATGAAGGGAGATAACTAATTGATGTAACTTCAAGCCACTCTATGCCAAATATTGCTGGACAATAACCAGAAGCTATGAAGTTGTCACAGAACAGATCCTATAACTCAGAAAAAAACAAATCTACCAGCACCTTGATTTTACACATCTGACCCCTGCTTGATATCTGACAGGTACCCATCAGTGTGTGATATTTTTCTGTGGCATCTTTCACAAAATATCATAGTTACAAGTCAGTCTTCCTTCATGCTGGGGTTAGACACTTTCACCAGCAAAGTCAATATATCTTATTCAACTTAGTGATTTATACGTCAGCCTCATTCAGACCCATCTGAACACACACACACACACACACACACACACACACACATGCACTGTCATGATTTGAATGAGAAATATTCCCAATGGACTCATATATTTAAACACTTGGTGTCTAGTTGGTAGCCTCATTGGGAATGATATGGGGAGGTTCATTCTTGCTGCAGGAATTATATCACTGGGTTGGATGTACTTCTACCTAGCTTGTAATTCATAACCTGTTTTCCACTTTTAATTTACTTATTCTGCTTCATGAGCGCAGTTAAAGATATGAGCATTCATATCCTTCTTCCTCTTCCAGTTACCATGCCTTCTGCTTGCTTATTTCCATACCTCCACCCTCCCAGGATATATTATGTATCTCTGGAACCATAAACAAAGTAAATGTTCTCATCCTTACACTGCCTTTAGTAATGGTGTTCTATCACAACTACTACTACTACTAATAATAATAATAATTAATAAATAATACAGTTGCTTATACCTGGTATAATGTTTCACTATTCTGTGCATTCTTTGTCTCATCAACTTGACACTGCAATTAACTATTGTAGCAGGCATGGTCTTTTAACTATAAAGCATGATTTAAACATAGACTGTGTGAAATACCTGTTCCAGGAACCAACTATCCATTCAATTATTAAGTTTCCCATACAAAAGCAATCTAAAATTTGAGGGAAGCAATTTACCCCTCTCCAGGCTTTTTGAGGGAAACTGCTGAAACAATGAGGCTTTGATACATAGAGCAAATTTGTCATTATCTAGTTATATTGGCTGCTTAACTAATCCCAATTAAAATCTGTTACCTTATTTCTTAGCTATATGCACATGAGAAAAGAAAATAAAGAATGCAAACAACTTGCTTGAGGATGGCTTTTGTTTAGGATGTATTTGGGAAAGTGGTCTAGACTATATGATGGGCATAAGTGTTCTATACATATCTCAGGGTATTAAATGCACTCCTAAGGTTAAGAACCAGTCAGTCCAATGAAAGGAAGGAACATCAAAAACATTCTTACCTTTCTCAAGTTTCATTTTTAATTTTATTTTTTTCTTTGAGATTCCTATTCAATTAGAAATTATGGACAGAATACAAGTGACCATTTGAATTTTATTTTTACGTTATAAGATCATAAAACTTATATGTAGAGTTACATATTTACATGTAGGTAACAAATTACAGATACATCATGATGGGTCTAAACAATGTCACTTGTATTTTCCACTGCACTTAAGCTCTATAATCTCCATTCCCTTTCTAACTGTTATATTATAAAGAGGTTTTTCAGTAGGGTTGGATATACTCACATGTACATACAAGCTTGAGTGTGTGTGTGTATGTGTGCGTGTGTTTCCTGAAAAGCATATTGATGTATATAAGAATTCATCTAAAATTGCAATGTGGCTGTTGTTTGTAGGTCACATACCCAGCTACAAGTTACCACAAATATTTCTAAAACCCTAACTCTACAGATATAATCCAGAAAAAAAAAAAAAGAATTTTCAAAAGAAGGAATACAAATAGTGGCAAATAGGTATATGAAAACTGTTCAGCAACAGTGGTCACCAGGAAAGTGCAAATGCAAAGTACTTTGATTACCTTACATGAATAAGGATGGCTGTTCCTGGGGGGAAAAAAGTAAGTTTGACAAGGATGGGGAGAAAGAAACTCCTATCTGCTCTATTCAGTCATGTAATTTAGTATAGTCTGTGAAAAGAAGAATATGAACATTACTAAATAAATTAAAGATAATTATATTCATAATGTGCTACAGCAATGTGCTTCCCAGCCCCCAACTGACTATTTATCTAAAAGTTCTGCAAGGCTGAAGGGAAGAGAGTTGTATTCATTGATTCATTGTTACAGCACTCTTCACAAACATTCAAAACATGATAACTAACCTAAGAGTTTATCAACAGTTGGATGCATTTAAACAATCTAGTACCTATGGATGAAATATTATCCCCTCCCATGCAAAAAGGATGAAGTACTGTCAGATGTAATAACATCAATGATCTTCAAGAAGTATAGGCAATGAAATAAGCTATACAGATGAAGACAATGAACACATGATGTCACTTTATATAGAAACTAAAAATATTGACATCATAAGATGTTTTACATAAAAAAAAATCATTTTCCTCATAGGTAAGTTAAATGTGTTATAAATGTTGCACAATTCTGAATAAAAGTTATTGAATCATACTTTTTGATGAAATGTAAATTATATCTTAGTAAATCTGCCTTAAAATTAAAACAAAACATCTATATCAAACACTGACAGTGTCTTAGTTTTGGGTTTTTTTTTTTTTTTTTTTTTCTTGTTTTGTTGCTGTGAAAAAATATTCTGATCAAAACCATTTTGGGGTTTATTTTACCTCACAGTTCAAGACACATTTTACCATTTTAAGGAAGACCAACAGCAGGAACCTGACACAGATAGTCACATTACAGCTGCTGTTAGTAGCTGCAATGGCTGCTTATGTGCTAGTGCTGAACAAGCTTTCTCTGTTGTACCCATACCAGGATCTTCTGTCCAGGACGAACAGTTCCCAGAATTCAAATGGGTCTTCCTATCAATGAATACAATCAAGATAATTCTTCAGGCATGCCCACAGACCTACTCAATCTCAACCATATTTATTGATGTTTCCTTCCACCTGACTCTATAGTGTACATTGACATATAACAGTAGATATCACAGCTGGTTTCTCACATCATTTTGGCAGTTGCTCTCTTTCTGGAACATCATCCTATCACTGATGTCTTTCTTTGCTTTGAGAGTCCATGGTAAATGCTTCATCCTTGCTTGGGACACATTATCAAAACGATCTTTTCTCTATATAGATATTTGAGGACCTTTAAAAGTATTTAGGACTTTTTCAAATAAAAGTATTGTCCTAAAAGACATCGGGAGGGGTATGGCCCTCATGCCTCACTGGACAACAACAGGAGGACCTGAGCCATTACAAGGTCTCCTTCAATTATTGGAGGTCAGGCCTCTATCCCCGCCTTCGCAAGAATAGAATCGCCAAGGTCCTTCTATACTTAGAGAAGGGAGGAGATGTCAGGAGCAGCCCTACATATACACTAAAGGCCTAAAATCAGCCATAGGCCTAAAGTCAGCAATAGTCCTGACATACATGCATGCTAACACCAAGTCTTGGGTCTCTGTGGAAAAACACTGAAACAGCAGGCTATAAGCTATTGTAAACAGGTGGCTTCTGTGGAAATATACCAGCCCAAGTAGTCATAGGTCTTATAAATAGGCAGCCTTGGTGGACAGTACCAACTTAGATAAGGACAAGTGAATCATAGGCAGAGTCATAGTGACCTGTCCCCTGAACCTACACCCAGCTAATACCCTGTTCTGAAAGGTATCTGTACTCCCCCTGAACACCTATGCTCCGGTGCCATTCCCTTCCCCCACATCCTGCCTTTTTGTATAACCCCTGTGTAAATAAGTAAATTATGATGTGATTTAATAAATCATTTAATTAATTAAATGATTATTTAATTAATAAATTAAATTAATTAAATAATAAATTAAATTAATTAATTAAATACATTAATTAAAAAATAAAACTAATGTCCTTTGTTCACTTAAAGCTTTATGGTTTTGTCATTTAATAAATGGTTTATCAGAATCTTTTAATTTAATATGAAATAAGTGAACATAGTCAAAATATTAAGTACTACATTAAAAATTCATAGTTTTACATAAATTATTAAATTTAAAACCAGACTTTTTCTTGTGTCCTGTGTGTCTTTGAAAATGGGAAGAAATTTTATTATTCCACTCAGAAACAACTGTGCAACATAATTGGTCAAAATTTCATCATATTCTCATCTATCTAGACTATCACCTCTGCCATAGTTAATTTTGACATTGAATTGTGTCTCTTCTAAACTTCCAGGTCTCCACGAAAGTGACCTTATATGGGAATATCATCAATAGAAATTTTGATTATTTATGGCTACTTTTCTAAACCATGATGATATGAAGATAGAAAAACATAGGGAATGTCATGTAAAATCTGCAAACCAAAGGACCACAATAAATGTCAGCAAACCACAAGCAACTGAGCAGATTCCGGCAAGGACTTCTCTTATACAGAATGAAAGGTTATAAGGACTGTTTTAGTTTGTTTGTTTATTGCTTGGTTGGTGGGTTTTGTTTGTTTGTTTGCTTGTTTGTTTGTTTGAGATAAAGGCTGATATGAATATCTGACTTTGGCTGAGATGATTATTGCTAGACATTTGGGAGACAATCACCAAGTATAAACTATCTGACACCAGATGTCCATAAATCCCAAAGGTAAGTAGTAATATAATCTGTTTTATTTCGAAAACATGTTAAAATGCTGGTCTTGTCTTGATTTATACAAAAATGTCCTTTGGAGTGGTGCTTTCCTGGAGTAACTTATGTTGCATATGTGGTTCTATGAATCATTTTTCTCTTATAAAAATAGACTTATGATTTTTAAGTATTTATGGTTGGTATGGTTAAATAGTTATGACTTCAAATTTTTAAAATGATCAATATGTTGGGTATTTTTTTAGCCTTTTTCTGTTATTATTTAATTTAATTACACTATAATTATATCATTTATTACTTCCTTTTTCACTCCCCATCCCTCCCTTATTCACAGCCTCTTCTTTAAATATTATTGTTATATATACAATAAAAACAAATAAATGTATACATATAACCTGCTAAATCTGTTTAGTTTTGCCAGTGAGAGACCAAACCAACCTCATCTTGGGTTCAGGCTCCATCTTAGAGAACCTGATCTAAGGTTGAACTCAAGTTCATCAACAAGCATGCACACCCAGCACTAGTTTCCAGGATACTCCATAACAAACCTGTTCCTAACACTAGTTTCCAAGTCACTCTCTGACAACCACCCTTCAGGAGGAAAGCAGAAGTTAAGTTTATGGTTTGGCTATCAGCAGTAGCCAATCATTTTAAAGGGCAACCAATCTCATAATATACCCCCAATCAGATGTGTGCCAAACTGGATACCCTTTTACTTGTTTGCCTGCCCCTATAAATACTTGCTTAAAACTGGGCTTGGGGCCTCACCATCCTGTAGTACCAAGGAAGTGTTCATGAACCTGGAAAGACCAGTCAGCAATAACAACAGGGTCTTTTTTCACAAGCTCCAGCTTGGGTTTAACTCACTACCAACCCACAGGATGATTCTGGTGGAGAAAAGCTCTGAACCTCATGTGGACAAGGTTTTATAGGAAATGACAGCAAGAAATGAATCTCTCTAGCCTGGCATCTAATTGCTGTGCAAGTGTGGCTTTTAGCATAATTGACTGCTGCTTGGAGCCAAACAGAAAACTTAACGTCTGTTTTCCTCCTAGTTGATGGTTGCTAGGCAAAGTCTCTGGCTTGTAACTGGGAGATGCACATTTGTTGGGAAATAATCCTGGAAACTGGTGGTAGACACTAGACTTGTTTGAGGAATAACTTGGATGCAGGTCTTGTTGGGAGGTAGCCTGGAAATTGAAGCTATGCTCAGGAATTTTTGTGAGTAGCCTGGAAACTGGAGCTAGATACCAGGCTGTTTGTTTGAGTTTAAACTTAGTTTGGTTTCCCTAAGATGGAGTCTGAACCTCAAATATGTGGTCTATCATTCCCACCTTTCTGTAGTAATTGGAAAGTCCCATCATGGGATTTCCTGAAGTTCATGAAAACAGTTAGTAACAGGGTTATGTCTGTGTGACTCAGATATCTCAGTTGTGGATCCATTGGTGACCAGAAAAAACTGGACCATTAGGTAGAGGCTCCATCAGTGGGAGACAGAAGGGAGTTTTGAGGTTGAATTCTCCTCCTGCTAGTCAGGGTGCTCTGCAATTCTAACACGAGTATGGTGAATCCATGCTGCAACTCAGTCAGTCAACATTCAGGGCAGTAGGCATGGTCAGAAGGATGACATAGAATCCTTTCCAGCAAGGCTCTAGTGACCCATGGCAGTGTCTTTTAAGTAAGATCCAATCCCTATACTGGAATGGGTAGCCCTCCAGATATTTAATTGTTTCATAGAAAGCATGAAGTTTAGGCCAAATATGTTTGTGTACCCATTCAACACCCTCGATCATACAATAACTGGTGTTTTTCTGTTTCTGCACCATCAGTCTCCAATGTCAGTTTTGTAAGGTCTCTTTTAGGGATCTATTCAAACTATTTTCCTGTCCTGAACTCTGGGGCCAATAAGCACAATGAAATTTTCAATTTATTCAGAGAATATTAGCTTATTTC
This sequence comes from Mastomys natalensis, assembly GCA_021653895.1. Taxonomy (NCBI): domain Eukaryota; kingdom Metazoa; phylum Chordata; class Mammalia; order Rodentia; family Muridae; genus Mastomys; species Mastomys natalensis. The sequence goes on along the minus strand of JAJTUV010000420.1, from coordinate 823,016 downwards.
TGACTTACCTAGGATACAAATGCCTATCCATTTTCTGACCATATAAATCATACCTTGGAAGAATTTCTTCTAGTAGTGTCTTTGTTACCATCTGTGCAGTCTCATACTTAGTTGATAAAGCCTCAGTACATCCTGAAAAGGTGTCTATGAACACCAGTAAATGTCTGTACCTAAATTTTTCTGGATTTACCTCTGTGAATTCCATTTTCCAATAGACTCTTGCCTTGGTGCTCCAGTATTGAGTACCATGATTCTCACTGGCAATAGCATTGATCAATCGACAAACCTTACAATTCTTAACAATCTCAGCTAATTTCAAATTGGCATCTCTAATTCTGATGTGGGAATGGTGGACTAAGTCCTGCGGTCTTTGGGGACCCATGTACAAAGAACAATGGATCATTTTTTCAGTATATGAAGACCCATTTTCTGTGGTACAATTAGTTTGCACTCTGTTCTCCACCACCATCCCTTATTACACTGAGACATAGACAGATTTCTGGCCCAGATCACATCTTCTGTAGGTGGGTCAGACTGGATGGGGTCTCTGGGATAAAGATCAAACAAAGACATGAGGGGTCCAAATTCAACAGCCACCTACCAGGATGTATCATCTGCCTTGTTGTTGCCCTCTGAGACTTAGTCTTTTCCCTTTAATGTATCTAGAAATGGATTATGGCCAACTTTTTAGGCACTGATAGAACCCTTAGTAGGAAGAGGATTTCCTCTGTAATTTTTATTGTCCTTCCATCTGCTGTCCAATAGCCTCTCTACCTATGGACATGAATTGTATCAAAGGCCACAGGCTATCTGTCTTTTCTTAGCTTTTAGCTTTCTGGGCTGACATTCCTACATGGAGTAACTCTCACATATTAATCAGTGGTTTAGACCACTGCTGCCCCAACATACCTCTGTCCATCCTGAATGAAGCTGTTGTCAATGAAGAACCATGTTACCTCTGCATCCATCATGGGGATATCCTGAAGATCTGGTCTGGTCCCAGAGATGTGGGATACAATGAGCAGTCATCGAGCTGCCCATTGAGATCTGGTCAGGCAGCAGAGCTTAGGATAGCTGAGACATGAAAAGTTATCCTTTGGCCATTCAAGGGGAAAGATTGGTAATGAGTCATTCTTAAATGATCATTAACCAGGAGGCCATTGCTACTGGGGGACCAGCTTCTGACAACTGGATCTAATTTCTTTGACAGGTAGGCCATTGACTGATGCCAGGGCCCGGGGATTGTATGTGTAGCTCCCAGATCTAGGGAGGTCACCTGTGGTTGGCAGAGTAGGGCCTTCTTAACAGAAGCTTGATAGTCTAATAATTATCTTGAATTTTTCAGAGCCAAGAGGTCCTAGGTCTCTTTTAGACACTTTTGTTATGTTTCTGCTGCTACCAGGAGACCATTTATAAACTGTTGAAGATACTTTATCTTTAGATTTCCACAAGATAGAATTTTGAACTCTATTCATTTCCCCTCCACCTTTAGGGTTGCTCTGGGCTTCAGGAATGGATCAGAACCCCATCTCTCCATTCGGTATCTTTTAAGATGAGGGTTTGGATAGGCTTCTTCTTTTGGGACATTTCCTGACCCAGTGGCCCTCCTTCTTACAATGAGTACAAGTATGGCCATTCTTGATCCTTAGGGGCCCCTTTTCTACTTTCTTCAGAAGGTTTAGGCATCTCTTATGGTCTTCTGGTTTGGCTGTTGCTGCCAATTGGATCTTTGTCAGGTCTCAAATCTATTGCCTCTATCCTCTCATCTGCTTCTCTTCTGCCACTATTTCTAACACTACATCCCATAGACTTTTTTCTCCTAACCTCTCTCCCTACCTAATGTCAGATTTGTGGGTTAGTTTTCATCTTCTTTGAGACCTGCTAGCAGAGAGCCTGATGACAAACCAAGAGCCTCTTCTCCTTCAACATTGGTAAAGTCTTCATCTGAGTAAGTTAGGGGATAGTAAGTATCAATAGCTGCTTTGTTATTGAGGGGCTCCTTTGTAGGACCAGGAACCAGCTTCCTTGCCTATACCTGGATTTTTTTTCCCTTTCTTCTGTGTTGAAGGGAACCTGCAAAAGTTGGTGACAATAAAGGTCACTAGTGGCAAAGGGCCAAAGATGATAGATAAAGTTGGTTCCCTTGGTCATGGTCTGGCCCAGCTGCATGCCTGGACAAGATGACAGATTTTGGTTCAGCAGGGAGCTCCCTGTGCCTTCCTGTCCTGGCAGCAGGTCCCCCTCCACCCTGCCTGCATTGGAGCTGCCTGTGGAGGCTGCAGTCCTGCCTGAGGGGTTATGTGTGGTGTGGTTAGAAATATAGCATCCTCTTCCATTCCTCCTTGGAGGGATGGTGCAGAAAGAGATAGATGGTCCAGTATCTCTTCCTCCATATCCTTGGACATTTTGGTAGCCAAGACAAGAACTGCCTGTTTTTTAAGAATAAAAGTTTTAAGGCAAGAGGGCCAGTCCTCTAGGAGGTCTTGCCAAACCACTACATAATGTATTTGGTCCAGGTGGCCAAATTTGGGTTTGGAAATGACTTCCTCATTCTATTGGACCAGTCTCAAGTCAAAGGATCCTTTTGGGGGTCTGTTGGTGTTGAAAGTGGGCCATTCTGACCTGCAGAATGTCGTCAATTTAACTTTCTTAATAATGACCAAGAGATTCTCTGCACTCCCTGGTTTTAACATCTTTAAAATGGCTAAGGAAAAATTCTAATGGGTTAAAATTGCCTGTCCCATGTTAATACATCTATCAAAGTCACCTCATAATGAGAAGAAATACAAGTATAACACACAAAATATAAATTCCACCTTTCTGTCTATCAGGCAGAAACTAAAAAGAACCAGAAAATCACTCTCACATACAAGAAAAGAAACTCCTTGATTGTTCCTTGTCAGGATGAGAAAAAAAGTAATCATATTCTTAGGGCACCCCTGAGTCTCTGAGTCCATGCCAGTCCAGGGCTCAGAACATCCTCTGTCTTCACATGGCCATAGCCCCTGACACATCTGTCTTAACAACATCTGCCCATGGATGCAGATTCAAGGTCTTTTACCAGAACAGAATTACAGACATGGCACCACTCAGAATTTATGAAAAAAACATGGAATAGACAGCAGTGCCTCACAGATGTTCAGTACACAAACCTCTGATGTAAGGAATCAAACTGCTAACAACACATAGACTACATGAAAAGATTTAACATATGGACAGACAGGAAGTTCTTAAAACAGACAGATTTAATGTGTGGACAGACAGAAAATAGGAAGGTTGTTTTTAGCACTACAAACACACATATAGATAGACCTAGACTGAATTTGCCATCCATCCAGATCAGTAGTGATGAAAGATGTGAGGAACTTCCTAGGCCAGTGTACCAAATGTAGTACTAAGGATATGTTTGTTAATCCCTACAGACCAGATAGGAGTTTATCTGATGCAATCACACCAGGGTCTTTATTTGAAAACTCAACCTTGGGCTTAACTCACCACCAACCTTCAGGACAGTTCTGGTGAAGAAAGGTCTCAAACACTCATTGGGACAAGGTTTTATAGGAAATGACAAGCAAGAAGTGAGTCTTTCTAGCCTAGTAAACATCTAATTAGGGGGCTAGGGTAGCCTTTTGCATAATTGACTGGTACTGGGAGCCAAACAGTATATTTATTGTTTTCCTCCTAATTGGTGATTGTTAGGTTGGTGCAGGTTTGTAATCTGGAGATGCAGATTTGTTGGGGAATAATCATGGAAACTGGTGTTAGACACTGGATTTGTTAGGGGAATAACCTGAAGATGCAGGTCATTTTGGGGAGTAGCCTGGAAACTGAAGCTAGGCTCAGGGTTTGTTGGGAGGTAGTCTGAAAATTGGAGCTAGGTACCAGTCTGTTAGTGTACTTGAGTTTAAACTTACGTTAGGTTCCCTAAGATGTAGCCTGAACCAAAAATATGGGTCTTTCAGTCTCTTCCTTCAATGAGGCCAAGTTTGGTTGATCATGAATAAAGAAGACACTAGTGTGATTGCACTGGAATCAGCTCCTAGGTAGTCTTTGGGTTTTGAGAACACTTAATGGGCATAGCACCCACATATGTATGTTTCTAGGACTGACTACGTGGTATTGGATACAAATCAAAAAGTTCTTTTGTGAGAAACTCTAATTCTTCCTCTCTTGACACTTGTTAATTGCTTATAGCTCTATTAACAATTCATCTAGGGGTGGGGCCCCAAGAAATTTCTCTCATTTACATTGGGGTATCAGTTGGTGTTAGAACTGTTTAGGTTTTGTTTTAGTCATCCATGTGACTGGAACGTCATTGTATAGTTTCCTTCTTATACTTAGAAGTTACAGTCTCACAGTAGACATCCACAACCTGCTGGAGTTCTTACCTTCTCTCGCAAAATATTGCTTGATCTTTAGATCCAGGAGTTCTTGTTAATTTGTCAATAAATACTGTGTATCCCATTGTCTGTCCTTTTTCTTCCTCCATTTTTGCCAATTGTTCCTTCTGTAAAGTTATCCTTACACTTCTGTAAGGATGGGTAAGATCTGTATATGTAATTTTTAATTGCCAGATGTAATTGTCATCTCAACAGAGACTTACTTCTGAATAAACTTACCCTTTCTAGCTGTTTATGAACAATGGCATCCTGGTTCAATTCAACTCTTCTTGCTCAAACTCCTCACTAAGATGACTGATTCAATCTGACTTACCTCTGCTTCTCACTTAATTGTTCTGCTTGACCTAAAACTAAATCTGGAAATCTCTTCTAATCTTGTGGCTCCCTTTAATCTGTATTCAAGTACCTCAACCCCACTACACTACACTCAATGCACTGACTCCCAAATTTCTCTTCTCTTTCCCATAATTTCTCTTAAATAGCTTCTCTTTCCTGTGTTGTTCTCCTAAAAGTTCCAGATATCCTATCTCTGACTTATTATGTCAAACCTTTCTCACATTCATCACTTTGTGTGACTACAATTAGATGTCACTTTCAAACATGGTTGCGACCTTCTAAAAAATAATTCTACCTTAAATTTGTGTACTAGAAGCTTGAGTGTATTCCAGCCAGAGGGATTAAAGCTATGTGTATTTCTGTATTCCAGCTGAATTACACAGACGTAGGTCTTTATACTTGATCCCTTCCCAGAACTTCTGTGTTGCTTGATTAAAATTCCTCTATATCTTCTTTCCCTGTTTCTGTTTAAGATAAAAACCACACACAGTTTAACTATTAAAACAGAAACAATTATCAATTCCATGCTGTTAACAGTCTGGATGTCCTTAAATTTCACAATCTAAATGTCTTTATGAAGATTCAATCTTTCAAAACTGCAGTCTTCATAATCTGCCCCTCAGCAAATGTCCATTTTCCTTTCTGCCAGTCTCATGAACAATCTGCTCCTTTTCAGACAATTTGTTGAGTTGTCCTCATGTAAGGGAAGGGGGATTACCTTTCTGTGGTGTCTGCCTTATTGTCTTTCTGTGTCTCTTCTTTACTGGAGTCATTCTTTTTATGCAAAAGCTTTCCTACTCAGATCAGATCTTTATCAATTTTGATAGAACCCATAGTCTTTCACCTGTGGAAATATGATAAACCTCTTCCCCAATTTTAACATATCCCCTGACTTCCATTTTAATGTTAAAACATAGTGAAAATATACAGGTAGATTTAATTCAGCAGTTTTTCCCCCAACAATCGAGTGTCTTTCAACTAACTTTATTCCCCTTTTCTGTTTATCAGGGTACAATTTGATCTTTATGAATCCACACATAAACTGGGTACTTTGGCACTGGCATTTCATGCCTGGCTCTATGCCAGTGAGCAGAGCTTCTCACCAATTGAAATGCAGAAACAGTCAAACCATAGTACATATGATATCAACACACATTTTTTTTTTGTACTCTGCATTTGCATTTTTGAAAGCCAAAGTTTCAATGAATACCTGCTTTTTATCTGGATCTGATATTGCCCTATATATACTAGATGATAATCTTGTAAGAAGTCAGTGAAGTACATAGACATTTTTCCTTGTTCCTCTACTTTCTTTCAATATCTTAAAGCTAATAAGGTACATTTTATAATAATAGAGTCATCAAATTGTATCTGCTGTCTTAAATCAGCAAATTGACCTTTGTCAAGTAACGATGCTATCCCCTAAACACCTACTCTTGGTCTTAAGAGATTTGAGATGGAGTTTTCCTTTTTTGTTTTTTAATTTTTTTATTGGATATTATGTTTACATTTCAGATGTTATAGCCTTATCCCATTTCTCCCCCTCCGCACCTAGGAACTCCCTATCCCATCCCTCTTCCTCCTGCTTCTATGAGGATGTGCCCCCACCTACCACCCCCACTCCCACCTCCCCACCTCGAATTCCCACACACATGGCCTCCAGCCTTCATGGGACCGAAGCTCATGAAGAAGGAAGACCAAGTGCGGGTGCTTCGGTCCTTCTTACAAGGAGGAACAAAATACTCAAGGGAGCAAATATGGAGACAAAATGTGGGACAGAAACTGAAGGAGGGGTCTTCTGGAGACCATTCCATCTGGGTATCCATCCCATGTACAGTTACCAAAGGTAGACGCTGATGTGAATATCAGGAAGCGCATGCTGACAGAAGCCTGATATAGCTGTGTCCTTAGAGGTCTGCCAGAGTTTGACATATTCAGAGGCAGATGTACACAGCTAACCATTGAACTGATCAAGGGGTTCACAATGGAGGAGTTAGAGTGAAGACTGAAGGAGCTGAAAGGATTGCGGCCCCATGAGGAGAGCAACAATACAAACCAAGCAGAGCTCCCAGGGTCTAAACCACCAGCCAGGGAGCACTTAGGGAGGGACCCATGGCTCCAGCTGTATATGTAAGGGAGGATGGCCCTGTTGGGCATAGGTGGGAGATGAGTTTTCCTTTTTTAATAAAAGAAAATCTGCCTATATTAGGGAGATTTGGGGTAGTGCCAAGAAATAAGTGTTACTATTGTACCTTTAGCATTATCTTGACATGCTAGTCTTTATTGTGGTACATAGGTGTGGTTCATAGTTGGGTAGGGTTATTGATTGCTTTCTTTTATTATCAGGTTTCATGTCTCCTTTGGGATCTATAAGTTATTTTCAGGGATGAGCCTTTTGTATCAGTTTCTGCTATAATCTTTCCCATGATATGTCCAAAGTACATTATATCTTCAGTAATAGTTACTTACTTTCAACTTCTTGGAGACAACAAAGAGCACTGGCAACAGTCTACTTCAGGATTCTCTTGGAATGACTTGATCAACCACTCTAAAGGTAGTTTCTTATGTGTGGGGTTTATATTTTTGGTTAGATAGTCATGAGGATAGCATTACCTCATGAGGTTGGTACTATCACCCCAAACAGTGTAATTAAGACATGTACAACTATGTATGTTAAACATAAATATAAAATAATAGTTTCTCAATTTTTCAGGCATGAATCTTTTTTAATTCCAAACTCCCTTGAGCCTACATCCCTAGCCGCAGAACTCAATCCCACCATCTGTGTTACTTTTAGAGCAAACAAAAACCACACCAAATCTTGATTTTGTACTACTATCCATAATATTGTCAAAGTAATAGATTTCTTCTTACAGTAATCTATTACAGCATTCTTAAGGTCCTAAATGTGTTCTGCATATGTATGATTCTCCATTTCTCTTTTTGAAAATATAATGGCTAGTTATAATAGGCTTCTAATTTTTGGAGTTCTCCCATCTATTTATTTTGGTTATTATTATAAAATGAATATCTTAATAAAACTTTATTTTTCTTCATGAATATTCAGGTTGAAAATGCCACATTTATAAGCCTCTTGAGATTTGATTTAGAATACATTAATTCACTAGAAAATTTAGGGAGAATCAGTAATTGCATAATTATATATTTTACATAGCAAGTAAACATTAATTTTATATTATAACTATTTTCATATATTAATGCTTGTCAATAATGATTTCTATAAAATTTACTATTTATATTACAAAGGCAATTCTAAAGTTCTATCATGTTCCTATTTTATGTTAATTGTTGACATATATGAGTTATATAAGGATAATTGATTTTTCTTCATTGAATTTGTATCTTGCTAATACTTTTTCCTATATACCTAGGTTAAAGTTGCTTCTTTCCAATATATACTAGAAACTTGTGCCCCAAACATGTTATATGTAAATAATTACAAGTAATTAACTTAATGAATTTTATTACTTATCAATTTTTCCCTAATTTCTCCCAACTACCTACTCCCTACTCCCTTCTGCTTTTTGTAAAATTTTCTGGATGATATTTCCAATACAATATTTATATACTGTATGAATTAGTATCTTTCTTTAGTTTCATTTCTAGAGGAATGTTTTCCTAGTTCAATATATAAAAATAAAATTTGATTTAGTTTTCTGATTACAACTGCTTCAGGTCAGTTTCACTTCTCTTTTTAATTTCATAGGTGATTCCATGAAAATCAATGTGGGATAAAAACTATGATATTTGGCATTCAGAACAATTTTGATTTTATAAGTTTTTCTAAAGATGTAAAAGTCATGTTTTTTTTCTTTATTGTCTTTCAAACTCTAGTTTTTAGTTGTATACACTTGGCTATTTTATATAACATTTGACGTTAATATCATTTCAGGACCTGAAGTACATTCATATGTCAACAATTAACATAAAATAGGAATAACTACATGCTATTTTCAAAACTATTTTTCATTATTTATTCTTCTTTTAGTGTTGATAATTTCACACTATAATAGTTTCTGGTAAAAACTATTCATAGGCTTGAACTGGTTAATATCTACAATGAAAGATTACCCTTTTAAACAGCTTTGAGTCTGCTATTCTTATCCATGGGTATTTTACAAGTCTAGAAATATGTTTAAGGAAAAGGATTATTTTTTTCTTTGATGCCATCTGGAAAATATTAAGTAAAGATGTATAGAATGACCTCTAATTGTCAATACAATGTAATAAAAAGTATATCATGTCACATCTGAACAAAATTTTCCAAATACATTGTTTCCTTGTATTATTTATCCTGTTACAATGACCAGAAATTTTTAAAGACTAAGTTTTCATTAGCCTGGGTTATGGTGTGAAGAAACTCTATGTGCAAGCAAAAGAATACTCATATAATTTAAAAAATATCCACTGCTAGAATCTATTAGTGTTTGAGTTCATTTGGTATTACCACATAAGCCAGCATACCTAGGCTACTCCAGACATTTACTAAGGTTATTAAGGATGTACAATGGGCTGTGAGTGAATAAGCTCTAAGAAAGCAACTTGATAACTTCTTGCTATAATCTTGAATATTTTGAAGTGTGGCTGTATGTGATCAGATTGATATTGTGTGGTGTATTAGGATGTCTACAATAAGACTCATAGATTTGGGAAGGCCTGCAGTAGAGCACTCAGGCAGTAGGCATTGACTTAGACCTGTCATGCAGGCCTTTGCTGAAGATGCTAATGATTTTCCTTGTACTGTTCTTTAAAGAACAGTAGTAAAATGCAAAAAGCTCAGTTGTTTTTGTGAGATGAAAACACATATAGAATCACATCAACCATTCAATTTGTGTCTACCTAAAGTTGGTCTAAGGAAATAACACTCAATATTATACATTAAAATATATTCATTTAAGTTTCTGACTTTTGAATACAGTACTCTTTAGATTCTTAATCTAAATGAAAGGCTTCAGGAAAATATTTTCATAAAGCACACCCTAAACATATATTTTCCTTAGAACATAAAATATTCCTCCATATTTTCTGGAATTTAATTTGATTAATTAAAATGATTTCTTCATTTTTCTTTACATCTATAAAAATGATGGGAAAATTTGGTTAATATAGATAATGCAATTTTCCTTCTTTTGTCAATGTCTTGGGCTGCCCTTGACAAATTGTGAAAAATATGCTTAGACTCTGGAAGTCTAAGCAGGCTTGCGTTCTCCATTCAGGTCAGTGACAGAGGAGCTTCATCCAGACAGGTTTGTTAAAGTCCAACAGTCATGTTGGCCCCCCAGGCAGTCCAAGCCTATCTTGTTGTAGCATTAGGAATTGTCACCAGTTAAAGTATCATAGTCAGTGTGTGTGTGTGTGTGTGTGTGTGTGTGTGTGTGTGTGTGTGTGTTTATTGGTTAATGAAGTCATTTGAGAAGAGGAAATTTTTATTGAGAAATGTTTCTATAAGACTGGCCTGCAGGCAAGCCTGTGGCAACATTCTTTTCTGTTACAATGCCACTCCTGAGCATAGAGTCTTGACTTGTATAAGAGAGCAAACTGAGTAAGTTATTAGGAGCAAACCAGTGAGTTGTATTCTTCTATGGCTTCTGCTTTGGTTTCTGCTTTCAGGTTTATGCCCTAAATTCCTACCTTCACTTCCTTTGATAATAGATGGTAATAGAGAAAATAATCCTTTCCTAAGCAAGTTGCTTTTAGTTGTGGCATTTTATCACAGCAAGAAAAACCCTACCTAAGACAACCTTATAGATGAGTGTTAAAAATCCCAAAGAGTTTAATCTTGAAAACTCAATTTTCACAATCCAATCAATTAAACCAAAATAATAAATGTTAAGAAACAAATTGTGTAATATAAACCACTTGAATAATAGATATAAAATTTATATACTTTTCAGTTATTTATATACCTGAAAATCTACAAATAAAAGAAGAATATAGTCTAAATAGTAATAATATGAATTCTGGGCCTAAAATTTAAAGTAGAGTTTTGTGATTGATATTTTATTTACATTTCAGATGTTATCACCTTACCCCATTCCCTGCGCCCCTGCCCTATCCCATCACCCCTCCTCCTGCTTCTCTGCAGATGTGCCCCTACCTACTACCCCACTCCCACCCCCCCACCCTCGAATTCCCCCCACACACGCACACACAGTGTCCAACCTTCATGGGATCAAGGATCTCCTCTCCCACCTATGCCCAACAGGGCCATCCTCCCTTACATATAAAGCTGGAGCCATGGATCCTTCCCTATGTGCTCCCAGGCTGGTGGTTTAGACCCTGGGAGCTCTGCTTGGTTGGTATTATTGCTCTCCTCAGGGAGCCACAAACCCTTTCAGCTCCTTCGGTCTTCACTCTAACTCCTCCATTGGGAACCCCTTGATCAGTTCAATGGTTAGCTGTGAACATCTGCTTCTGACTATGTCAAACTCTGGAAGACCTCTAAGGACACAGCTATATCAGGCTACTGTCAGCATGCACTTCCTGACATCCACATCAGCGTCTACTTTTGGTAACTGCACATGGGATGGATACCCAGGTGGAATGGTCTCTAGATGGCCCCTCCTTCAGTTTCTGTCCCACACATTGTCTCCATATTAGCTCCTTTAAGTATTTTGTTACTCCTTCTAACCCAATGTTTATTCAGTGCTGTGTCTATGTGCATGTAGTTTCGTCCATCCACTAGAGTATAGAGTGCCTTTCATGCCATTAAATCACAGAACATGGAAAAAACATGCTGGTAGTGTCATAGACACTTCCGTCCATATGGTCAGATGCCATAGTACTGAAAGGTGTTATATATACTACTTGAGTAAAAAGGTTACCATCACTTTTATCAAGTTGTAAACTGTGAAAGCTACATTCATGAGTATCCAGGCAAGATATAGCTCCTTAAACATTAGTGACACATTAATGATTTGAATGTTGTGGAAAGAAGTATAAAAATTAAATTCCAGAAATCTTGATGGGTTTCTAATTATTCATCAAGTATTAGTAATATGTTTAAATTACTTTATTTGATGTTGGAGTAACAGCTATCATAAAGTTAGGAGATACTAAATAAACATATCAAAAGTCATGTAATGCAGGATTGAAAAAGATGTCTAAGTGGTTAAGAGCACTTGTTTATCTTGGAGAGTGCTCAAGTTTGGTTCTCACCAACCACATGACTACTTACAAACAACCCTTTATAATCAAATGCCCAGGTGCCTTCTTTTGACCATATACAAACACAACAAGAATACAAACATGCTGGCAAACCACTTAGACACATTTAAAAATTTAATGAATCTTGAGACAAACAGGTTGATCAATGAAATAGAATTGAAGACCCAGAAATAAAATCTCTCGCTCTCGCACACACACACACACACACACACACACACACACACAACACACTTGATCTTTGACAAAGAAAGCAAAAATATACGGAAAAAAGAAAACAACTTCAATAAATAGTGCTGGTCTAATTGGTTGTCTGTATGTTGAAAAATGAAAATAGGCCCATGTTTGTCATCTTGCACAAAGTTCAAGTATAAGTGGATCAAGGATCTCAACATAAAGATACATTGAAAGATACACTAATAGAGTAAAGACACACTTATAGAAAAGAAAGTGGGAAAGAGATTTGCACTCATTGCACAAGGGGAAATTTCCTAAACAGAACTCCATGCCTCATCCTCTAAGATCAAGAACTGATAAATGGCACCTTATGAAACTGGAAAGCCTCTGTATAATGCAAAGGATATAGTTAATAATACAAATCAGAAACCTACATTTGGGAAAAAAATCTTCAATAACCCCAATTCTGAGAGAGGGCTGGTATCCAAAATATATAAAGAACACAAAAACCTAACCATAAAAAACAAACAAACAAACAAACAAACAACCCAATCAAAAAATGGGGTTTAGAACTAAACTGAGAATTCACAACAGAGGAATCTTGAATGGCTGAGAAGCACCTAAAGAAATGTTCAAAATCCTTAGTAATAAGAGAAATGCAAATCAAAATGACCTGAGATTCCACCTTACACCAATCACAATGACTAAGATCAAAACCTCATGTGACCACACATGTTGATGAGGATGTGGAGAAAGAGGAACACTCCTCCTTTGTTAGTGGGATTGCAAGCTGGTACAACCACTTTGGAAATCAGTCTGGCTCTTCCTTAAAAAGTTAAACATAGTATTACCTGAGAACCCAGCTATACCACTCCTGGACATATACCCAAAAGATGCTCCAACATATAACAAAGGACACATGCTCCACTATGTTCACAGCAGCATTATTATAATAGCCAGAAGCTGGAAAGAACCCAGATATCCTTCAACAGAGGAATGGATACAGAAATTGTGGTATATTTGAACAATGGAATACTACTCAGCTTTTAAAAACACTGACTTCATGAAATTCTTAGTCAAATGTATGGGACTTGAAAATATCATCCAGAGTGAGATAACACAATCACAAAACAACACACATGGTATGTACTCACTGATAAGTGGATATTACCCCAAAAAGCTTGGAATACCGAAGATAAAATTCACAGACCACATGAAGCTCAAGAAGAAGGAAGACCAAAGTGTTGTTACTTCGGTCCTTCTTAGAAGGGGGAACAAAATACCCATGGGAATTGATACAGAGACAAAGTGTGGAGCAGAGACTGAAGGAAAGGTCATCCAGAGACTGCCCCACCTGGGGATCTAGTCCGTATACAGTTTCCAAATGTAGACACTATGGTGGATGCCAAGAAGTGCTTGCTGACAGGAGCCTGATATAGCTGTTTCCTGAGAGGCTTTGCCAAAATCTGGCAAATATAGAGGTGGATACTTGCAGTCAACCATGGGATTGAACATGAGGTTCCCAATGGAGGAGTTAGAAAAAGGTCTGAAGAAGCTGAAGGGATTTGTAGCCCTATAGGAGGAAAACAATATGAACCAACCAGGCCCCCCAGAGCTTCCAGAGTCTAAATCACCAACCAAACAGTACACATAGAGGGACCCATGGATTTAGCCACATATGTAGCAGAGGATGGCCTTGTTGGACATCAATGTGATGAGAGGTCCTTGGTCCTGTGAAGGCTTGATGCCCCAGTGTTAGGGAATGCCAGGATGGGGAGGCAGTTGTAGGTGGATGGGTGAGTAAAAACTCTCATAGAATTAGTGGGAGGGATGGGATAGGGAGTTTTTCAGAGGGGAAACCAGAAAAGAGGATAACATTTAAAATGTGAAGAAGAAGAAGAAGAAGAAGAAGAAGAAGAAGAAGAAGGAGGAGGAGGAGGAGGAGGAGGAGGGGAGGAGGAGGAGAGGAGGAAGAAGATCCTGAGTTTGCAGGCAAATGGATGGAACTCGAAAATATCATCCTGACTGAGGTAACTCAGACCCAAAAGGACATGTGTGGTATGTACTCAGTAATAAGTGAATATTTGCCAAAATGTACAGAATATCCAAGATACAGTCCACAGAACTCAAAAAGATCAAAAAGGTGAAGGGCCCAAGTGAGAATGACTCAGTCCCACTTGGGTGGGAGAAAAAGCAATCATAGTGGGAAGAGGGAGAGAGGTGACCTGTGGGGAAAAGTAGATGGGGGTGCAGAGGGGAACATGATGTGATATTGGGTGGAAGAAAAGACTGTAGTCATGAGGGCCAGAAGAAAGAATGGAATCAGCCAACCTCAGGAAGTTGGAGGTTGGGAGAGACCCTGCAGAATGCATCAGAGACCTGAGAGGTGAGAGGTTCTCAGGACTCAAAGGGAGGGATCTTAGATGGAATTCCCTACCAGGAGAGAGACCACCAACCAGGCAGCATACACCAGCTGATATGAGGCACATATACAGCAGAGAACTTTTGGGTCTAGCTTTAGTCAGAGAAGATTCACATAACCCTCAAGAGACTGGAGGCCCCAGGGTATTTAGAGGCCTGTAAGTAACCACAATAAAACTCACTGATTCACAAAGTTGGACCTTGGTGTTATCTATACTTTGGTTTGTCATGGGCTCCCTGTGTTACAGTTCTGAGGGAAAAGGTTTGCCCACTGGAATCCTTGGAGCTCTGAGGGAAAGGTTTCCCCAATGCACATGTTACAGCTCTGAAGAAAAAGGTATCTTGGCTGCAAGGAATAGCACAAATCACATCATCGAACAAACCTAACACAGGAGATTATTGGAAGAGACATAACACAATGTTGCCTGCTATAATGAAAAGTAGCAGGGAACTGGACAGAAGACATGCTTATACACAAATTTGAGGGAAGCAGTTTTCCAGAATAGTTGATGGGGATTGGTGAGATTTCAATTCCTGATCTTGGAGTGAATTTTCATGAAATCATGAATTTTCATGTCCAGGTATTGGTGGATTTTTAGGTTAAAGGATAGATCTTGGTCTCTTATTTTCTCCCTGAATCGGCCGTGGACTTTTGACACTACACACATTTATCTGAGGTGAGTAGATTATTTTGTTTCCCCCAGGGAATGTTTTGTCACACAACAACATGCAATATGTGTTAGCATTCTGTTAAACTCCACCTTCACAGTTACCTAGCAACAGCTAGGTATACTCCTCCCCAACGCTACCTGGGAACGGCCAGGTAGCCCTGCCCACTATTATAAGAGGGGCTGTCTGGCCCCTCCTCTCTCTCTTGCTCTCTTGCTCTCTTGCACCTGCAGGTCCTATCTGACCCTCTCCTCTCCCCTCCCCCCTCCACGTGGTCATGGCTGGCCATCACCTTCGCCTCTCTCTGCTCTCCCCTCTACCCTAAATAAACTTCTCCTCGTGGAACCCTCCGCCGTCGTTTTTCTTTTTTTAAACAACAATATGCATATATGAAAATTCTATATTTATTAGAAACATACAGATATAGCAAAAATGAATAGAACATTAAATGGAAAATGGTTATACTTGGATCTTAAATATCTCCTGAATCTCTTATATTTAAAGGGGTTATTTTCTTTCAGCATGGAAAGTAGTGAAATATCTGAAAATATAGTATTAGGAAAGTTCCCTGCAAGACTGGACTGAAAGAATTCTTAACTGTTCCTAGCATCTTGCTTCCTAGCAATGAAGTTGGTACTTGTGTTTTGACACACACCTTCCAACCCAGACATTGATGAAAGTTAGATCCTTTAAAAGTGTTAGTCAAAATTACCTTTTCCTCTCATAAAATGTATTGTTGTTTTATTTATGTTATGGTGAGAGAAAGCTGACTAACGCACGAATAAAGATGGTTGGATATTTTAAAACAATTCATTAAATACCTGACCGATAAGCAGAGAAAAAAAAATCAATAACCATTTGAAAAATTCAATTACTAAAGTTAAAGCAAGTGAAAATTGGAAGACTGCATTAAATACTACTCAGCTTCTCTGGATGATTTGTTATTGAAAATGAAAAACCCTGACACACTGGAACCCATAAAGCTAGCTACAGTAATTCTCAAATAAATGGGATGTACAGATTTGGTATGTCACCCTTATATCCTTAACAAAACAATACCAGTTTTTTCTTGTTGGTGAACTTAGGAAGTGCCTCAAGTAAGTAGGAAGAAGAAAGTTACAGATGTTAGAACGCAGTGCCAACAGCTAGCACACACAGCATTGCTATACAATGAAGAAACTCATACTAGTACGGTTTTTGGCCTCTTGTTAAATTTATCAAATTTACAGAAAGCATATGTTAACAATACTACAAATTAAAATGTGGTTACTGTTAGGGTCCAAAAATTTGGGAAATAATCTACTTTGAAAACCCAGTTTGAGCCAGCAAAAGCATCTTTATTTGAAAAGTGATATATCAGGGAGATGGCTGGGTTCTGGAACCAAAGCATGTTAGTGGTGGAGGAGGGACAAGACAGATCAACCTTTTAAGACAGAAAACTGCAGATTAGGAGAGGCAAGGGCTATCCATCAAGTTTACACATACTTTGGGAACCTCACACTTGTTATTTTATGTAGCTTCCTTTAGCCCGGATGGTTTCCTTGAGGGGCACATTGAAAGGTCCCCAGCTTGAAAATTAGCCAATGAAGCATTCAGTGGAATATTGTGGTCTAAGTTCATCTGAGGCTAGAATCTGATTCTGGGAATTCAGCTGTTTCTTATAATTTAGCTTAGTATAAAATGGAGTAATATATATATGAGATATAGTTCCTGTAACTAAGGAGGTCCCCATCAGTTACTTCTGCAAAATAGTGTCATCTGGAGGTCATATGACCCTTGCATACATGAATTTACAGCAGCTGTGGTTGCTGTAAAGAGCATACCATAAGAGCATGCCAGTCAATACTCCTGGATGGATGAGGGAGATGAGCTCTTATCTTACTCTCTAGTTGAGAATTATTGACAGGTAGTGGCTACTGTCAGAGAGAGAATTATTTTTCTTCATACATGTGGTTTTCAGTAAACTGCCAAAGTTCCAGTGGGCAGCTCTAAACCAGAACATGTATAGGCATTTCTAATTTGATTCAGTAGTTTACACGTTTAGAATAGAGAAAGAATATCATTTGGAAGGAGTTAGAGGAGGATGTTCTAAAAGAAAGGCGAGGAGGTCAGATGTGCTGGATATAGTCCAAAACATTTTATATACAAATGATATTCTCAAAGATCAAATAAAGTGAATTTATGAAAATTAAATGGAAAATTCCTTGAAAATAATAATGAAATGTATATGTGAATTAGGTAGTTAGATTAATGTACACAAATCAATATTTAAAATTAAAAGAAAAATTAAATATATTGTGGAAGACTTTAAATTGATTGATTTGATAAGTTACATAAAAATCAACAATGTAGACAGAAAATCCAACTTACAACTAGTGACACAAGAAAATGCCTACACATACAATGCAAAAAATAGTAAACAACCATAAAAAATAAACAAGGGGCCTATTTACTTTATTTAGATTTAAGTAAAAATGATAATTTTAAATGAAATTATATAGATAATAAACATGCAATCAAAATTAAGATTAAACAAGGTGGGTCTAATGGCAGTGAACTGTTGACACTAAATATTGGCAATTCAATGAGAAAGTATATATGTATCTGGAATAACAACCTTAAATTATGAAATATATGAGCATGTATGAGATAATACATTTTAATTTTTAAATTTTATTTAAACACATATGCAGTATAGGTGTATAAAATTTATAGAATAAGATTATAAAAGATAAAAATATACTTTTAAATTTTTATTTAAATATATTTTACATGTAAAATTTGTTACAAATCATACATATGTAAAATAATATAAAATATCATCATAAAAATTTATACCAATATATTTTATGAGATATATGAAATTTCTGTTTAAAGACTGAATAAAATTGATCTAAGAAAAACAGAAAATAAGTTCCCGATAACTATGTCATTAATTGATTGTATCTTTAAGTTAAATGTTAGGGGACAATTTTCCCTGACCATATTGAATCTCTACTGAGTTTTCATATTATTGAAGAGATGGCATTTGATTGGCATTTTCATTTTTAAATATAAGTTTTAGGTGTCTGAGAATGTTGTCTTTGTGTATGTTTTTGCAGCATGTGTGTGCCAGCTGTTGAGGCAGGTTAGAAGTGAGCATCTGTGCCTCTGGAATTGGAGTTTCAGATGAAGTGGTCTGCATGTTTGTGTTGGGACCTGAACCTGAAACCTCTTTAAGAGCATGCAAGGCTCTTCACTATTGATTCCGTTCTCAAGCTCCTGTACAGAAGATTTTTTAAAATTAAAAAATGTTAAACTACCCTAACGTGTGTTTGAGGGTCATCTTCATCACCGTATACTTGAGGCTGAGAGATGCCAGGGAATTTAAAGTCAATGTCTCTATCAAAAAAAAAAAAATGTGAAAAATCCTACAGAAGACATTATAAAATAAATGCCAATGATGTATGAGAACAATAAGTCATGTGAAGCTAATATTTATTTTAGAAAAAAAAAAGATTAATAATCCTATTTTAAATGTCATTGCACTTCAACATATTAATAGAAAAATGGGAAATGTCTAAGGAAAAAAAGAATTTGAGATAATTAATGTGTTCATAGTGTCCCAAATTATGCCAACAAAATTTTCGTAGAAGAGAGAGAAAACTTATTACTTTGACAAGATTATAATAAAGCAAAAATTTAACAAGAAACTAATAGCACTGTGTTTTGTTTTGATATATTAAAAGCATTTATCACTGGTGTCAGAAGACACCAAAGATTGTTCACCATCTTTATACTTTTAAATATTTTATTGGAAATAAAGTGAAAGAACTAAAATGTAAAACAAAAATTCTTCATATAATTGTGAAGGTTTATTTTATTTTATTTTTCCATTATTTAAAACAGTACTTGGAAAAGTCACACACACAAATTAATCAGACCCAGCTACTACACAACTTAATGAACTTATATACATTTAGGATGTGTATTATAAACAGAATCTCTGAAACTTCACATGAAATTTCTCACTTTCAGTTTCAAATATGTTTTATTTCAAAATTCATTACTAATAAAACATACTAAGAGAAAAATAAATAAAATTGAAATTGTTTGAAGAAATGAAGAAAAGAAATTGCAGTCAAAAGCATTTCAATTTTCTTATATAGAAAAATAGAAAGAAGACACAAACATGCTATCAGAATAGAAAGTCTAATAAACTACATGTAAGGATTTTTGATAAAAGATGAAAAAGCAATATAATTTTGTAGACCTTTAATAAAGCATTAGAACTAATAATTTAAAAATATTTCTAGGAGTACAAATGACATCACATGCTGCAGAATGAGTCTCACAGAAGAGTCATGGCATGTGTTAGTAACTTAAACACTTGGGAGGTTGACCATTAAGGTAAACATTTAGATTCCCATATTGTGCACTTGTGTGTGTGTGTGTATGTGTGTTTTCTTCCTTGTTTAAACCTGTTAGTTATTAAAACTAGATAAAACCATTCAATTCCGTGAAACCTGCAAAATCATTCATTACAAAGAAATTCTGGAGATACGAAATAAAATAGTTGAGGAGACTCAACAAAGGACCTTTGTTCTGTGTTCCTTCTTTGTCTTCACTGGCTCACCCTTCAATGCAGTTTTTGTTTGTTTGTTTGGTTTATGGAGGACATTTCCCCTGTCATTGTCACCGTTTTTTGGCTTTCTTAGAGAACTAAATTATTTAAATAGCTTGATTATACAACAATTAGATTGTTTCTCAAATATATACTTCTGGTATTGGCATGGAAATACAGAAATAGTTTCTTATTTTCTATAAAATGTTCATTTTTATGTATCTGCATCTTTAGATACATAAATATTCCAACCATTTTTTTTCTCATTTTATTCTTTTGATCATTTCTCCCACAACATAGCCACTTTTCAGTGTAATGCTTTCAGTTGCTTCTTTCAAAGGAACTAGGAAAGGTTCATTTCTTAAATCATAATCATTTTACTGTTAAGACAAGGAAATTGTTAGGAGAGCTAACTTTTCCTTTTTATAAAACTTAAACTTTCTAATGAATATGGTGTTCCCATAAATCAACTAATGACTTTAAATGCACAGTGGCATCTCAGCGAAGCAACAAATAATCCATTTGCTTCATTGTAGTTAGAAGGAAATGCTGGCCTAAAGGGTAAGGGAAAATCGGTGTCAGAGAGCCACCAACCTTTCTGAAAAGAATATCCAAATTCTGAGACACAAGGCTACAGAGCCCTGAATATTTTAAAAAGACAATTACGTATAATTTAGAGGCATTTTCTCGTTTGTGGTGTAGATCACACAATAACCAGAGTCTTTGTGCATTTATAACTGCCTGGAGAATAGACGAAAGTAGAATGGTAATGTGTATATATTTTAGTTAGCAATTCTTTTGATAAACCTGGGGAAGAAGATGAGGAATTAGAGAGGCGAATGAGAGATCCTCTGTGAGCTGGGAATAGCAGATGAGCACACGGCTATTGCTTCCATTTGGATAATGGGGCTATCTGTGACCACTGTTATCTACTCTCCAGGCAGCTGAATGGCAGGACAAAGGTAAAGCTGCTATATTCCTCCCTGAATGAAAAGTCTTTCTGAGCTCTGTCCCTAACATCCATGGACTATTTCCAAATTGCAGTGAGAAACACCACTCATCTGGTATAAGCTTACTTGCCATACACAGTTGCTTTGAACAATTCCAATATATTCTCCTGCAACATTCAGGCATGTGCTCACAGCCTCACAATGCTGTCATTACAGGAAAATCATAGAAGATAAAATGCAGACTAGGTGGACCTGTAATAGCCAGCATCTTCACAATAGCCAAAGTGCTGCATGGATTAGCAGTCATTTTCTGTAAAAGCTCACAATGAATAGGAAAGGAACTTCGGATGTGAGAATGAGGGTGGAGTGCACTGTGGACTGCTAAAGCAGTCATGTCATTCACATGCATTGGGTGACTTCACCCGCTTCATCTTTAATGTTTAAGAAAAATTTAAAACATTCCAACTTTAAAAAGTCAAAGTGACTGAAACAGTTAAATCTTTTCCTCTTCTTGTCATTTATATTTTTTTACAACCCGTGTTGCTCTAACTTGTTAATCTTTAGGTTACTACACATAAAAATAAGTCCAAAGGTTGATCATAGGATACATAGAACATATATACTCATTTCTGTATGTATTTATGCATGTGACTCCAATATTTCACATATATACACTTATTATAAAAAATATTTGATTTCAAGACGACATAGCACAAAATGAGGGAAGGTTGGTCAAAGATGGGTAAACCATTGTGGCTCACTGAACAGTAAGGATAGGCAACTTGATAACTTGCAAGCCAGTATAATACCAAATCTTAAATATACGGTAACTGAGAAATGACAACTAAGTACAGACACACGTGGATGCGCGTGCGCACACACACACACACACACACACACCTAGTGAATCAATATCTGATTTAATTAAAACCAGTGTAGTTTGAGAGTCAAAATAAGAATCATTTAGATTAGCAAAGGAAACTTTGTACTCTTTAACAATCAAGCAGCCAGTTCAATACTATCACCTTAAAGTAACTAGCAGAATTTTGAATCTGTCAAAACCAATAATGCATATAAATTTGATTGTCTCTATCCTCATTCCTTTGTGTTGTTATATGCTGAAGACATAGTCTATTATATTTATTGGTAGCTATAGTGATAATTAATGAGAGAACAGAATTATTCTTTCAAAGGGAAAAATAATTCTCAATTCCAACATTATAATGAAGAATAACACACATGAAAAAATATGCAGAAAGTGCTACTGACCCATTTAATTGATGACAACTATCCAGACATAGCTTAAGCAGAGTGGTTTGGGAAGCAGAGAGACTGCTCTCAGAGAAGTCGGGAAGGAGGTGCTTCAAGACAAGAGAACAGGGATATGTATGTGATCTAAATAGAGATATGCATGCATCTGAATGTGTTTATGCATATATTTCTCCTCCTCAAAAATTATGAGACCATAAACCTTAATCATTCTGCTAATTATCACAAAGTATATTCAAAAGAACCTGATAGTTCTTATTTTCTACTTCCCCACAAGACAGTTTGCACATGAAGTGATGGTATCCACACTAGAACTTGCAACCTATGTAAGGTAGCTGATACGACCTCCCCATCTTTCCGGAAGAGAGTCACTTTGTAATGGAGTTTGAGCAAGTATTTTCTTGTTGATCTGTAGACTGAAATGTGTGTTAATGGCTCTGGAAAGAACTATTAATCTCTTAATTAAATTCTTAATGTAGCATTTCTATCATAGAAGGTGTATCAATCATTTATTCATCCTTCAATAGTTTAATGATTTTTGCAATTTGTTTTTATAATAAAGTGTGCCTTCCCCAGCCTTGAGCAGGCCCGAAAGACCTTGTTTACCACAACAGACCAAGTGATAGGATCTAGGTGGAGTTACCTACCTAGGCTTCATGGTACTTAGAAGAATAACTGCCCCTTGAGATATCTCTGGCCAAGACCCAGAATGGATTCTCCCACCCATCTCCAGCTGAAACAAGAAAGGGTTTGGGTGGGGCTTTTCCTTTAAATTGAGAGCTGAATATTAAACTTGGAGCTTTGATCAGAGAACTTTGTCTTGGCTTCATCTTTTCTCGCCTTCAGTCCCTTTCTTCATTTCCAGCCCCCCTTTCAGGAAAACCCAGTTGATCCATAGTCACAGGTAGCTACAATAAAGTTTATTTTAGAAATTCCCAGCCTCTATACAATTCAGAAAACATCTATGAAGAACTATATCTTAGCTAAAGCATGAAGTAAAACTTGCAACTGCTTTATTTGAAAAATAAATATACTTCAATACATATAGTACTTATTTCTACATATCCCTATTCTATGGAAAACATAACCTTTTAAAAATTAAGTTAAATGATACTTATAATAATGCCACACATTATTACAATTTCTTTCCACAGGAAATGTATTATCTGTATCTCTTTCTAGGGTTCTAACCACAAATTGAAATATGATTCCTCCAATGTTCATGGTTGGGAACGAATGAAGTTATGAGGTTTACATACAGAATATATGTGAGGTTTTGATCCTCCAGCATAAAGGGGTGGACTTGGCTCTTTACCCAAATGGGATGATGGCTTTCCCATAGCCACATCAATAAAGTGCCCTAACATGTCAGTCTTCCTTGATCGACATACTCTTTCTCTTTTTTGAGGCCTTATGCCCATGTAGTTAGAGCTGAATACTGAATAAGAAGATGCCCCCAGACCCAACTGGAATGACATTCTACAAGTGCTGACAGTTAAAAATCCACAGGATAGTATTGTATGACTCAGTGGATAATCCTACACAACAGTATGCTAATTTTCTAATCATCAAAAGGCAGTGAATTTTGCCAAATATATACAGTAATAAACCAGGTATTACCTCCACTTTTAGTTATCTAATAAGCTAATTTAACTCTATTTCCTATTAATTAAATTTTTTTCATACAACTGAAGTAAGTGATGATGTCATGTTAATAAATTAAAATCTGAGAGACAAAGACTGTGAACACTATCCACACCCTGGTAATTTAGACTGATAGAAGCTTCAATCATATCTAAGGTGTATTCATACTTATCATGATAAGTGTAGGCACAGAACTGCTAGCCTGCAGCACTTCATATTTATTTTGGTTTAAAAAATACTTCTAAGGTGATCCTAATATGTATCTAAGGCAAAGAAAGATCAATGTTTTTACAGAATATATTATTACAGCATCCCTTCATTTACACTATCAATTGGTTCAGTAAAATGTCCAGTTCAAAATATTAATAAATTTGGTAATTCAATGAATTAAAGATAGGACTTATCTCCTCTGATTGAGTCAGCTTTGGGGATAAACTGTGTTAGAGAAAATGTCAAGAGCTTCACTCTTGTTTCTTTTGTAACCTCCTTAAGTCTAAGCTGTTATCTTTTACCAACTTTTCTGAAAACCAAAAGGGCAACTGCTTTCAGTTAATCCACAAACCATCTATACAGCAACTCTGTATAGACTGCTTGAAACTAATTTAGTATTCCGGTAAGTACCATGTAGTAGGCTCCACATAGTCTTTACCAGGGCCCGCTGGAATACAGACTCCTTTCTCAGTCACACTCGATAGTTTTCCTAATCCATGCTGTTTGTTGATTTTTAATTGGCAGGCGGAAGTATGAAACTGAGCCCTAGCAACAGACACTACTTGTGACTGAGGCTTGAATGATGATTTAGATGACTCACACCTTTCCAATTTGGAGTTTAGCAACTACTACAAACCACCTTGCATCAATTTCAAAGCTAAGTCTCCAAGTTGTCCTGATGATGATTGCTTCTTCAAACATATTACAGATGTGGAGTTAGAAGTCATCCAGTTCTGGAAGTAATAACTTTACGATTTTCCCTTAGTATATTACCACACTGCAACTAATAGGCAGATTCCTAATTTTTTTGTAGAAAATAATAAACCATTATAATGCAATTACATATATCAAATAATACACAGTTATAATTATTTAACATAAGAATTATATAAAATAGCACTTATAAATTAATACTATCACACAATATTTTCATAAAAGTTGCTTAAAATATTTGCATCCTGAGTGGGACTGTGTAACAAAACCAACATTAGTGCAAATATAGGAATGTTATTGAAGTAAACATGATTTCATGGGCATCACCTTCTCTTAATACTCAACACAAATATCAAAGAGCTAATATTCTTATGCAGATGGCACAGTTGCTCAATGATCTTTTTCTGAGTATTTTGCCCTGATTTTAGCAGCAAAGGGATTTGCTCAAAAAGGCACGAGTATCTAAACATGGCTTCCTTGCCTTGCTAAAATAGCAGTAAAGCATGATTTTATAATAATCTTAATTCTTTAAAGCATTTAACATCTGTTCTTCGATGTGAAGGTAAATGAAGAGGAAATACCCACATAAGATTTTTGAAGTGAAAGGGGAAATTAGCAGATGTGCTTGTGTTTCTCTGAAGGATGGTTGAAGAAAGGCTTCCCAGATTTACATAAATTAGCCAAAACAGCTGCCTCCTGTTCCACTAGTTGATCCAATCTTAAACTAAGCAATGTGAAGAAAGAGTAAAGAAAATAAAAATCTATTACTACACACAATTGATATTAAAGGAAACATTCCAAATTAATCACTTACAGAAATGTATCAGGAGCAATGACTTTGATCATTTCTTTTTATCTCTTCATAGACTTTCTTTACAAAGAAAATCATTTTTCCTTTGAACTATTTTCAGAATTATAACTGAGGACAAAAAAAGAAGGTTATTGGATAAAGAAATACTGAAACCCTTGATATCAATGCATCTTTAATATTCATGAAGGGTGTTTGCAGTGTACTGGCAAATAGTCACAGTGGGATAGGGCAGATGACAGAAATGAGAGCAAAATTACAAATAATCTGAACAATAAAGACTCTAGAATGGTTTTCATGAACCAATTTTTTAAATCCACGTTCTAGGCTTTTGGTTTGTTAAATTTGTTTATAAATGTTAGCTTAATGACAAAAAAATAAGAATACGGTAATAGAATCTATGAATTGATTATAGAAATGTACAACTTGAAATGTTTATATGTCTTGATACTATATAGAGTCTTTGCTGATAACCTCCTGAATTACAAAGACAGCCTGATGGACAAAGCATTCAGTAAATGTCCAGCTTCTTTGGAACTTAAACATTTCTTTGAGAAAGTATCTACTCTTTGCAGACAACTTTGAACAGATGTCCATGTTCACTTCTCTTGAAAATATGGGCACCATAAACATGTTACAAAACACTAATCGCCATTTGTCTTCATGTCCTTCTAACTGTTTATATTTTCAGTTTATAATTTTGGGTTGACAGTATTATGAGAGTGTACCAATTAGTGTTCTGGGTTTTATTTTTGTGTATTTTTGCTATCCAAAGACTTCTGTGACAATGTGACTTGCAAGGTTGTTAATTCATTTGAAATACTGTGGGAATGTAATCAGTTCTGGGGACAAGATAATTCAAGTGCATTTACTTTAATTGACATGTAACAAATGTCAAAATGTGAAGTAAAACATAGTGTCAAGTCATCAGGCAATGTGTCAACTTCATTTTAATCATAGAGATTTTTTTTTTTTATCATTCTTAGGATTGTCTTCTTGTTACTCTTCAACTTTAAAATCAGAAGAATGTAAACACCTACAGGAATCTTCATCTGTGGAGTGGATGAAACTCAATCATTGTGGGGAAGAGCTACCATATTCCTATTGTTGATGGATGCTTCCACTAAGCAAAAAGTGGGCCCAATAATACAGAACTTTCAGCCTTTGGACACAAACCATCATGTTTTCTTTCCCCTGATTATGAGCATTTCCCAGCTCAAGGTAGAATATTTGTTCCCTTCACATTAAGAATGGAATGGTGTTCATCTCTTATGATTATCTTTAAAAAGAGAAGATGACAAGGCACTCTTTTTATTCTATTGTCGTTGTTTAATAAGGGTAAATTTCGTAATGGAAAAAGTACTTTGGTGTCTGGGAAAAAATTGTTGTTTGTAAACAGTTATGGCTTATTTTAATCTTTCATTCTATAATATCACCCTGTGACATTTTCCCTCAGTTTCTTGCTCCCTCTTTATTCATATCAGGTGTTACTGAGACTACTTGCCTTATGACTAGTAGTCAAGTCCAGATGAAGAAGATGTTCTTTGGGTACCTTCTGTCTTTCATCTGACAGCTAAGGCTGTGTACTCAGAATATACATATTCTTTTTACTCAACAACACTTTTCTCTTTCCTTCCTTTGCCATGTTATTTCAGAAGTACTGTATAGCTACCATTTCTGATTGACTTATTCTACAATTTTTAATAAAATTAAAGGTAATATTTGATCATAAATTAAATTCTTAAAATTCTAGTTAACCAAGGGCTAACCTAACAAGCTGTGGTATGGGGATGTAAGTCATCAAGGAACATACGGCCCACCTTTGCTTTAGGAGAATAGATGAGAAATTTCACTTAGGAATCACTATCAATATCATAAGGGAATTCTAATTTGTTCCTGAATTTGTAGATAATATTCTGTATGTTTTATCATTTTATATTAAGAACGTTCTCAATGCTAACATCTAACAAAGAAACTACACTGTGCTAGATTCAAGCAAAATGACAAAACTCGTTATTACTAGAGGGAGGTGAAGCTGTTTTGTACACTAAGATTCCCAAAGTAGACAAACTACTGTGAATGAATTTGGAACCATATAAAATAGCAAAGTTAAAGTCAGTATGGCTTTGTCTTCTGTAGTCTCCAGGCATTTTTCTTTCACATAATCTTTCATATTCATCCATGAGAGGGCCAGCTGGGGTTATGAATAGATATTAAGGAAGATAAGTCTAATTTCTTTACAAGAGGAAAGCAGCTGTAATTGTGCCAACATAATAACTGGAAAAACAAGTAAAAAGAAATTATGTTACATAATAACATTTTTCATGTAGGACAAATATAAAATATTCTCTCATACTGCACTCTGAGAATGTAAAACTGTGTTTGAGACAATTTATAATAAACTTTACAGTAAGACTTTCCTTTACCAATATAAAAATACTATGTATTTATGATTACATTCTGTTTTCAGAAGTAAATTAAGGCACACTACATTTAGAATGCATAAATACAGGAACATTTAAAATATTCAATAATACCTCAAGTCTTCTCCCCCAACAGAACAAATTGATACTTGAATTTTATGTGCATGCCTGGTGGTAACATTCTTAGCTCATGTGTAAAAGAATTAATTAGTTTGACAAGATATCCCTTTATTGATAAAGGACACCCAGGAAAAAGATTAAAAATAATGTTAGGGTGCAGGAAGTCTCTAAAGAGGACATATTTTTACCTGTAGATTAGATTATGACGTTGATATGACAGGCTTTACAACATGGGTTTGGCTGATGGACTCAGGAAATATTTGAGTCTAGAGCCTTTGGGAATGAAACTCAAGAAAATGTCTGAGACAATTATCTTTCTCTTTTGTAATCTGCTCTTTGTTATTGTGTTTAGATTGATAGTGTGCTTTCTGCTAGACCAATGGCCTATGACAACAGGCTAGGGAGATAACACTGATTCGAGACTGTGAAGACTGCAGACAAAATGTGTAGCTGATGAAAATGACAAGTCTGCTCTGATAACTGGAATCATAAAATGGAATCCATTCCCAATGTCCCTTAGCAATAAACGTAGAATCAGAACGTGTAATTCTACAAGCTTGTTGGACAAAACTGATGAAAAATCCAAAGTTCTGACATTTTTTTGCACCACAAAGAATTCCATAAGTATCCTTAAATCTCCAAGAGCAGTTCACTTTTCCACTATGAATCACATTCCTCTTTTTGTCTTCATTGCACTGTTAGGGATTTAAATGAAAAAATTTTCATTGTATGATTTACATTACAATAACATGGTCAATAGTCTTGCATATCACTTTTCTGCAAATGTATTAGCCTATGAAAGCAAAAACTTAGTTTAAGACATTATAGAATACCATTACAGGAGTTAGCTTAGAGATTACTTCAGGTACAATACTACATATTCTATTGTGAGTTTCCTAACAATCGATAAGAAATTAAACTTTTTCATTCCTATCAGAGCACTCATTTCAAAAATAAACTGCATTTCAATAACCAGCAATACATATGCATTAGAGGCAGGTGGCTGCTTTGTGAAAATGATTGGATAATAATTTGATCTAAATGTTAGAAACAATTATTAAGTTATAAAGAATATACTGTGAAAATCATGGTAGATTTCTTAGTAAGATAATCACTATTGTTTTTCTACTTGTGTTTTGTAGATCATATGGGAATGTAATACATCTAGGGCATAAACCTGTAGGACAAATGGTAGGAAATTTAACACAGAAATCACTAGTCTATCGATATCATTAGGGAAAGTTTTAATTGTTCAACTATGAAATAAGGAAAAACAAAATCAAAGTTCTATATAAATGAGAAGATACTTTGCCACCTTCATCTTAAGCCTCAAGGATGTAGAAAGACCATTCAGTTTGTCTCACAGATTTAGTTCTTGTAGTAGTTTGGCTATGATGTATATATTTCATGAGCTGAAAGAATGGTGGTGCTTGTGCTTATTTGAAAGGTTTTAGAAATATTCAGAAATGGCGCCAAACTAAATGAAGTCATTGAGGGTGGACACTGTGTAGCATAGCGTGCTTCTGTCTTTTTCTGACATGTTCTCTGGTTCCTGCCTAGCCATATAGTGGACCACTTTAATTTTCCATGTTCCTGCAATTACATATTCTACCTAAGTGTACGGGGGTCAAGAAACCATGGAGTGGACTCTCTGAAACTGTGAAACCTTTTCTTTTTTTCCTGTCATGTACTTACTTGGTCACAATACTGGAAAATTAACAGTAACAAATTCAACATTTTTCAGATGTCGAATTAAAAAGCTTATTATAAATAATAACAAACTAGTACCAAATTTTGAGTGAAAAAGATCAAGAATAATCAATGTAAACCATAAGAATAAAATGAACATGAGACGGAAGCCTTGTAGCCTTGTATTCTCCTTCCCTCCCTCCCTCCTCCCCCCCTTGCTGTGTATGTGTGTGTGTGTGTGTATGTGTGTCTTTTTGGTTGTCTGTGTAAATATGTATGTGTGTTGGCCTGTGGTGGTTGCCCGTGTGTTTGAAGATGGAATTATGACATTAAATGCTATTTTTGAAAGAGAATACACGTGGATTATGAGACACAAAAGGAAACCCAATAATGGATTCAGAAGAGAGAAAATCACTAAGAAATGAGCAAAGTCGATTTTCAATAGGGAGTCTGGACAATTAGACAATGATGCAAAAAAAGCTACCATATTTAGTATGAAGCAACACACTGAAGAGTGTGCCTAAATATAAAACATAAAACTGAAAAGTTCTACAAAGAGAAATTAAAAAGTGTTAAATAATTTTATATTACTTTATGAATTTATTGATGCAAATTAAACAAATTTATTAAATTTTACTGAAGATTAAAATCAAAACATTTACTCTGAAGAAAAATGCTGAGAGTAGAAAAGTTAAAGCATGCAAACATGTCTGATGAACACTGTACATATAAAAAAACATATTAACAGACACCACTTAAAACTCAGAAAAGATCAATAATCACTTGAAAGTACATGATACAGGTACCTGTCACTGAAGCAATGGATGAAGCAAATTGAGAATAAATCAACATTGAAGATTTTCTACTATTAAAATGACAATAAAAATGAAAAACATATCAATACAGATAAGAAATGTTTTTTAATTTAAAATTTTTTAATTAATTTATTTATTTTTAATTATCTTTAATCTTTTCTTACAGTCCAATGATTATCTCCTTCCTGGTGAGCCTGTCAACAGTTCCTCCTCCCATTCTTCCTTCCCAGTCACCAAGAGGATGTCCCCACCTTCCCCTACCCTGTCAGGCATCCCCACTAACTGGGGCCTCAAGTACCTCAAGGGTTATGTGCTTCTTCTCTCACTGAGGCCAAACCAGGCAGTACTCTGCTATATAAGAGTCCAGGGCCTCAGACCTGCTAGTGAATGCTGCTGACTTGGTGGCTCTGTGTCTGAGAGATCTCTGACATCCAGGTTAATTGAGACTGCTGGTCTTCCTATGGGGTCACTCTTTTCCAACTTCTTCCAGAGTTTTCTAATTCAACAACAGAGGTCCTCAACTTCTGTCCATTGGTTGGATGTAAATATCGGCATCTGTCTTGGTCAGCTGCCCGTTGGTCCTCTCAGAGGGCAACCATGTTAGGCACTTGTCTGCAAGTATACAATAGCATCATCAGTAATAGTGTCAGGCCTTGGAGTCTCCCCTTGAGATGGATCCCAATTTGGGCAGTCACTGGACCACCTTTACCCCAGTCTCTTCTCCATTTTTTGTCCCTGTAGTTCTTTTACATAGAAACAATGCTAGGTCAGAGATTTTGACTGTAGGATGGCAACCCCATACCTCACTTGATGCCCTGTCTTTCTACTGGGGGTGAACTCTACATGTTCACTCTCCTACTGTCGAGCATTTCATTAAGGTCCCTCCCATTGAGCCCTTAGAGTATCTCACTTCCCAGATCTCTGGTATATTCTATAGGGTCCTCCCACCTCCAACCTCCTGAGGTTGCCTATTTCCATTCTTTCTGGTAGCCCTTAGGGCTTAAGTAATGTTACCCCCTATCCAATACCTGATCATGTTCCCCTCTTCCCCTCCCTGTTCCCTTTCCTACCCAGGTCCCACTCTCCCTCCTACCCATCCTGTGATAGCCTGTTTCTCTCTCCCAAGTGAGATTGAGGCATCTTTACTTGTGAATCTTCTTGAGTTCTGTGAAATGCATCCTGGCTATTCTGTATTTTTAGCTAATATCCACTTATTAGTGACTACATACTATACATGTCCTTTTGGATCTGAGTTATCTCACTCAGGATGCTACTTTCTAGTTCCATCCATTTGCCTGAAAAACTCACGATGTCCTCGTTCTTAATAGCTGAGTAGTATTCTGTTGTGTAAATTGTAAATCACATTTTCTGTATACTTTCTATCCTTGTGGGACATCTGGGTTGTTTCCAGCTTCTGACTGTCAGAAATAAAGCCACTATGAATACAATGGAACATTTGCCCCTGTGGCATGGTGGGGCAACTTTTGGGTATACGCCTAAGAGTGGTATACCTGCATCTATAGGTAGATCTATTTCCAATTTTCTGAGTAACACCAGAGCAGCTGTACCAGTTTACAAATCCCTCCAGCAATGGAAGAGTGTTCCTCTTTCCACACATCGTCCTCAACAAATGCTGTCACCTAACATTTTGATCTTAGCCATTCTTATTGATATAAGGTGAAATCACAGGGTCATTTTAATTTGTATTTCCCTGATGACTAAGAATTTTCAACATTTATTTAATTGATTCTCAGTCATTCGAGTTTCCTCTGTTGTGAATTTTCTGTTTAGTTCTGTATCCCATTTTTTTTATTGTGTTGTTTGTTTTTTTAGTGGTTAGATTCTTGGATTCCTTATATACTTTGGATATTAGCCTTATATTGGATGCGGGTTTAGTGAAGATTATTTTCCAATTTGTAGGTTGCCAAACTGTCCTTTGCCTTACAGTGGCTTCTCAGTTTCAGGAGGTCTCGTTTATCAACTCTTGTTCTTATATCCTGAGCCATTAGAGTTCTGTTTAGGAAATTACATCCACCCCCACCCCCAGTATCAATGAGTTTGAGGCTGTTTCCTAAATTTTCATCTATTAAATTCATGGTATATAGTTTTATGTTGAGGTCCTTGATCCACTTGAACTTGAGATTTGTGCAAGGTGACAAATATGGGTCTATTTTCATTTTTCTATATATAGACAGCCAGTTAGGCCATCACCATTTATTGAAGATTCTTTTATCCACTTTGCTAAAGTTGTGTATCAACTGGAAAAGCTCTTTTGTAGAATTTTTGGGGCTGCTTGTGTAACTATCATATCATTGCAAATAGTGATACCTTGACTTCTACTTTGCCAATTTCTATCCCCTAGGTCACTTTTTGCTGTCTTATTGCTCTACCTAGAACTTCAAGAACTATATTAAACAGATATGGGTATAGTGTGGATCCTTGTCTTGTCCCTGATATTAGTGGGATTACTTTAAGTATCTCTCCTCTTAATTTAATATTGGCTGTTGGTTTGCTGTATATTGTTTTATTTGTTTAGGTACGGGCCTTGAATTCCTAATCTCTCTAATACTTCTAATGTGAGGGGTGTTATATTTTGTCAAATACTTTTTGAGCATCTAATGAGATGGTCGTGTGAAGTTTTGAGTTTGTTTATATAGTGGATTACATTAATGAATTTTCCTATATTGAACCAGCCTTGCAACCTTAGGATGAAGCCTACTTGATTGTGTTGAATGATGGTTTGATGTATTCTAGGATTTGGTTTGATAGAATTTTACTGAGTATTTTTGCATCGCTATTCATAAGTGAAATTGGTCTGAAGTTTTCTTTCTTTTTTGGGTCTTTGTGTGATTTAGGTACCAGAGTAATTTTGACATAATTGAATAAATTAGGTAGTGTTCCTTCTGTTTCAGTTTTTTGGAATAGTTTGAGAAGTGTTGGTATTAGCTCTTTTTTGAAAGCCTGGTAGAATTCTGCACTAAACCCAACAATCCCTGGGCTTTATTTTTTGATTTGGAGGTTTTTAATGACTTCTATTTCCTTAGGGGAATAGATAATTACCTGCTCTTGATTTAACTTTGGTACATGGTATCTGTCCAGGAAATCATCCATTTCATCTAGATTTTCCATTTTTGTTGAGTATAGGATTTTATAGTAGGATCAAATTATTTTTTAATTTCCTGACTTTCTGTTGTAATGTATCCATTTTCATTTCTGATTTTGTTAATTTGGATACTATTTCTGTGGCCTTTTGTTAGATTGGCTAGGGTAATTATCTATATTGTTGATATTCTCAAAGAACCAGCTTTTGATGTTGCTGATTCCTTGCATCCTTCTCTTTGTTTCTATTTGGTTGATTTTTGCACTGAGTTTGACTATTTCCTGTCATCTACTGGTTTTGAGTATGTTTACTTCATTTTTCTTCTAGGGCTTTCAGGTGTGCTGTTAAGTTGCTAGGGTAGTGTTGAGGGTAATATTTAAAAAGGCAGCATCTGGACTTGCTCGTTCTTAACACCCACCTAGTTCCCAAGTAGATGAGGACAGAGGTCAAGAACAGCTGCATGTTCCTGCTGCTGCTCCGCTCAGACCGAGGCTCCGGCCAGCTTGAAGCACCAGCCCTTGCACCCACTAGACGCCATTGTTGTGGCTAGATCAGCCAATCCACCAGGCTGCCCACAGTGTTTGGGTGAGCCCAGATAATATCTGTCATCCCTCCGTACCTGGTAAAATGAAAACTCTTAATGCTTAATGGCTATCCAATATTTATATATTTGGAAATGCTCAATTAACAAGACGCTCAAACAATTAGAGTTGTTTCCTAATATCTAACATTAAGATGTAAATTCTTACCCAGGATAGTTCTGGACCCATGGGTAGTTCTCCCTGGCTGCCCGTCTTCTCCCCTCCACTTCTCCTCTTCCTTCCCTTCTCTCTCTTTGCTCCTCTCATATTAGCTCCTTCCCCATTAGCTCTACTGCAAACAGTGTATCAGCAGCAGGAAAACATCCTGCTACAGTATAGGATATGTCCAATTTCTTTCTTTCTTTTTTTTTTTTTTTTTTTTTTTTTGGTTTTTCGAGACAGGGTTTCTCTGTGTAGCCCGGGCTGTCCTGGAACTCACTCTGTAGACCAGGCTGGCCTCGAACTCAGAAATCCGCCTGCCTCTGCCTCCCAAGTGCTGGGATTAAAGGCGTGCGCCACCACCGCCCGGCTCTTTCTTTTTCTTTTTTTTTTTTTTTTTGGTTTTTTGAGACAGAGTTTCCCTGTATAGCCCTGGCTATCCTGGAACTCACTCTGTAGACCAGGCTGGCCTCAAATTCAGAAATCTGCCTGCTACTGCCTGCCAAGTGCTGGGATTAAAGGTGTGCTCCACCACTGCTAGGCCTCTCCAATTTCTTTAAGAGGGCACTTAGTGCTATGAATTTTCCTCTTAGTACTGCTTTTATTGTGTCCCTTAAATTTCGGTATGTTGTGTCATCATTTTCATTAAATTCTAGGAGGTCTTTAATTTCTTCCTTTATTTCTACCCTGACATCATTGAGAAGAGAGTTGGTCAGGTTACATAGGTATGTGGGTGGTTTTTTTGTTTTCATTGTTATTGAAATCTAACCTTAGTCCATGGTAATCTGATAGGATGCATGAGATAATTTAAACCTTCTATTATGTGTTGAGGCTTGTTTTGTGACCGATTATATGTCCACTTTTGGAGATATAATTTGAAGATATATTCTTTTGTTTTAGGATTAAATGTTCTGTATATATGTACTGAATCCACTTGGCTCAGAACCTCTATTATATTCACTGTCTTTGCTTAGGTTCTGTTTTAATTACCTGCCCATTGGTGAGAATGCAGTGTTAAAGTCTCCCACTTCTGTTATGTGTGGATCCATGGGTTTTTGAGGTTTAGTAAAGTTTCTTTTATAAATGTGAATGTCCTTGCATTTGCCACATAGATATTAAGAGTTGAGTCTTTCTGTAGGAAGATTTTTCCTTTGGTGAATATGAAGTGTCTTTCCCCATCTTGCTTAATGACTTTTGGTTGAAAGTGTATTTTATTGAATATTAGGATAGCAACTCCATTTGTTTCTTGTGGCCATTTGCTTGAAAGACTTTTTTCCACCCTTTTACTCTGAGGTAGTATCTGTCTTTGTTATTGAAGTATGTTCCTTGTATGCAGCAAAATGCTGGATCCTGTTGCATATCAGTTAGCTTATATATCTTTATTGGTGAGTTGAGTAACTTTTCATGGTGAAAGATATTAAAGATGATTGTTAGTTCCTGTCATTTTTGTTTTTATGGGTGAAATTATGTGTATATGATACTTTAATTTTTTGTGAGATTATTAATATATTAATTTTTCTTTGGTGTAGATGTCCTCCTTGTGTTGGAATTTTCCTTCTAAAACTTTAAGTCTCTGAAGAAATAAATTGAAGGAGATCTCAGAAGATGGAAAGATCTCCCATGCTCATGGATTGGCAGGATTAATATAGTAAAAATGACCATCTTGCCAAAAGCAGTCTACAGATTTAATGCAAACCAAATGAAAATACCAAATCAATTCTTCGCAAAGTTATAAAGAGAAATTCTCAAATTCATTTGGAATAACAAAAAAACCCAGGATAGCAAAAACTATTCTGAACAATAAAATATCTTCTGGGGAATCACCATCCCAAACATCAAGCTGTACTCTAGAGCAATACTGATAAAAAACTGCATGGTGTTGGTAAAGAAATAAGCAAGAAGATCAATGGAATACAATTGAAGACCCAGAAATGAACCCACACACCGATAGTAACTTAATCTTTGGCTAAGGAGCTAAAACAAATCAGTGGAGAAAAGAAAGCATGTTCAACAAATGGTAATGGTTCAACTGGAGGTCAGCATGTAGAAGAATGAAAATTGATCCATTTTTATCTCCTTGTACAAAGCTCAAGTCCAAGTGAATCAAGGAACTCTCCATAAAACCAGATACACTGAAACCAATAGAAGAGAAAGTGGGAAAGAGCCTCGAATACATAGGCACAGGAGAAAAGTTCTTGAACAGAACACCAATGGCTTATGCTCTAAGATCAGGAATTGATAGATGAAACCTTATAAAACTACAAGGTTTCTGTAAGACAAAGGACACTGTCAATAGGGTAAAATGGCAATCAACAAACTGGGAAAAGATCTTTACCAATACTACATCTGATAGAGGGCTAATATCTAATATATAAAAAGAACTCAAGATTAGAATCCAGAAAATCAAATAACCCTATTAAAAATGGGGTACAGAGTTAAACAAAGAATTCTCAATTGAGGAATAGTGAATGGTTGAGAAGCACCTAAAGAAATGTTCAACATCTTTATGTATCAGGGAAATGCAAATCAAAACTACCCTGAGAGTCCACCTCACACCAGTCAGAATGACTAAGATCCAAAACTCAAGTGAGAGCAGCTGCTGGGAAGGATGTGGAGAAAGAGGAACACTCCTACATTGTTGGTGGGATTGCAAGCTGGTACAACCACTCTGGAAATCAGTTTGGTGGTTTCTCATAAAATTGGACATTGTATTATCTGATGACCCAGCTATACTACTCCTGAGCATATACCAGGAAGATGCTCCAACATATAATAAGGACACATGCTCCACTATGTTCATAGCAGCCTTATTTATAATAGCCAGAAGCTGGAAAGAACTCAGATAATCTTCAACAGAGGAATGAATACAGAAAATGTGGTACATTTGCACAATGGAGTACTGCTCAGCTATTATAAACAATGAATTCATGAAATTCTTAGCCAATGGATGGATCTAGAGAATATCACTCTGAATGAGTTAACCCAATCACAAAAGAACACACATGGTATGAACTCACTGATAAGTGGCTATTAGCCCAGAAGGTCAGAATACCCAAGACATAACTCACAGTCCAGTTGAAGCTCCAGAAGAAGGAAGACCAAAATATGGGTACTTATGTCCTTCTTAGGAGCAACAAAGTACACATGAGAGCAAACATGGAGTCAAAATATGGAGCAGCGACTGGAGGAGGGGCCATCTAGAGACTGCCCTACTTTGGGATCCATTACATGTGCAGTCACCACATGCAGACACTGTTGTGGATGCTAAGAAGTTCGTGCTGACCGGATCTTGATGTAACAGTCTCCTGAGAGGCTCTGCTAGAATCTGACATATACAGAGATGGATACTCACAGCTATCCATTGAACTGATCTTGTGGTCCCCAATGGATAATATAGAGAGAAGACTGTAGGTGCTGAAGGGAATTATGGCCCCATGGGAACAGCAACAATACCATCTTACCAGAGCTCCCAGGGTCTAAGGAGCCAGCTTGGGAACACACATGGAGGGACTCATGGCTCCTGCTGTATATGTAGTGAATGATGACCTTGTTAGGCATTGGTGGGAGAGGAGGTCCTTGGTCCCAGAAAGGTTGGTTGCTCCAGAGGTAGGTGGGAGGGGTGAGTGGGTGGGGGCACACCCTCAGAGAAGCAGCAGGAGGGGGGACAGGATAGAGGGGCTTATGGGGGATGGGGAAAGAGGATAACATCTGAAATGTACATAAATAAAATACCCCATAAAAAAGAATTTGGATGTCAAGAAACTTCTGTTGAGTGTCTATGGCACCCTACAACTAGTCATGCCTATGCCTAGGTGAAAAAGAGGGATCCACTTACTGCCATATGGCATGATCCTGATCAGGTATCTAATATGGGGAAGAGGGCATGCTTGTGTTTATTCTGCAGGATGCTGAAGGAGAATGGTGGCTACCAGAGAGATTGGTGAGACATCCTGTTGCTGGGACAAAAAATTGATGTTGACATGTAAGCTTGCTGAGTGACTTGACAATGATGACTGGGAAGCTGTATTGGACATATATGTTCCTGACCCACCTTTGCTTTCCTATATCCCAGATAGGACAAGCTGCCTTGCTTCATGTTTTTAGAACATGTGGGACAGAGTATCAAAAAGAGAAGTTACAAGGACTCTCATATTTTTTTAAATGTGACCAGTTATTTGGACTCAATCATGTACTGATATAGAAATCAATCCAATATTAGGAATTGAGAATACCAGTCTTCATTTGCAAGACTGGATCTGGACATTTTCATAGACATATTTGGAAGTTAGCCGCCATTCTCTGATGTTATATTAGCAAGAGATAAAGTTGGGACTGGGTGTGGATTTCAAACAAGCGTTAGTGCATGTGTTAAGGCTTTTTAAATTGTCAACTTAAAATTAGTTTTGTATATTCTACAATACTTATAATACGTTTCATTAATTGTATACTTTCAAATTGTGTTATTGGGTTGAACCTTGGCATGTTTGTGATTGGGGTTTATCAACCAGCTTTTGTTTCAGTGCCCTGAATATTACAGAACCTTTGTATTCTGAAAAAAGCTTGCAAGTACTGGAAGAAGTGAGTCAGGCTTTAAGCAGAAGCAAGAGGATAGTGGGCTTGATCATTGCTGGTATAACAGCTTTAATTACATTAATTACTAGCACCACTCCTTCTGTATTTGCTTGGACACAAGAAGTTAAGACTGCTACTTTTGTTAATCATTTAACAAAAAATGCTACTAATGCGTTGAGTATAAAAGAGGATTTATATAGGCATTTGGAAGAATGGATTGATGCTCTTTATCCATTCAAATTATAGGACAGAGGTTCAGCATTTAAGAGCAAGTTGCCATCTCGATTGTCATGTCAAATACCAATAGAGTTCTGTTACTTCTAAAATTTAAAATGATAGTCATTTTAGATAGGAACAAGTTTAAAGACACTTGCAGTGTATTTGGCATAATTCTAACACATCTCTGGATGTTTTAATTCTTCAGATTGAAACTATGAATTTAAAGAATGCTGCTCTGATGAGACTTGATTTTTCCGATAATGCTGATAAAATTATCTATGTCTTGACGTCAGTATTTCCATTTTTGTCAAGCTTCAAGAATGGCATATATAGCTTGATCATACTAGCCCTTTTTTGTCCTGGGAAGACTTTTTTTCCTGCCCATCATTTTAAAGCTTTTCCTTAACAACATCAACATGCTGGCAGCCAAAGTACATTACTTACAACTGAAAATGGACCCCTAGATAGAGTTATTAAGTTAACAGGCTGACAAGCTTAGGACGGGTAAGATTCTGCACAGAGCCTTACAAACCTAAGACATAAATGCATTGCTTTTGATAATGCAAATTCCATGACAGGTAAGGAAGGCATTCTTGTCAGAATGACCTAAGATATGCTCAGTCTTGTTTATAAAATAAAAAAAGGGGGAAATGTGGAGCACTTTGTGGGCTGCATAGAAGGAATATAACGTTGGCCAAGGACAAGGAAATGGGCTTCAGGCAGGAATTTGACATTAGGCTAAAACAAAGAAGTAATTTCAGGAAGGAATCTAAATGTTAGGCTAGAACAAAGAAGGAATTCCAGGCAGGAATATAAATATTTGGATAGAACAAACAAGTAGACTTCAGGCATGAAAATGACTTTGGGCTAAGACATGGAAGTAGGCTCAGATATTTTGGTCATCCTGATAAGCCCTTAGAAACAGTGATCAATCACAGGAGTGATCACAAGACTTTGTTTATTGCCTTGCTTGTTCTTTGACTATGTTTATTGTTTTGCTTGTTCCTTGACTATTTGTATCTATTGTATTGCTAGTTAGTCAATCTAGAGCTGACTTTAATACTTACATGTAATTAAAATGGTATAAAAGCTAAAAGGAGGAGGGGAGATGGGATGGGGACTTCTGCTTGAGAAAAGGGGATGACATCTGAAATGTAAATAAATAAAATATCCAATAAAAGTAAAAAGAAAACAAGTAAACAAACAACAACAACAAAAAGAATCCTCTGTAGGGCTTGATTGGAAGATAGATTTTGCTTTAATTTTGTTTTGCCCTTGAACAGTTTGGTTCACAATCTATGATAAGTGAGAGCTTTGCTGGGTATAGTAGCCTAGGTTGGCATTTGTGTTCTCTTAGGTTCTGAATGACTTCTCCAGGCTCTTCTGGCTTTTAGGGTCTCTCTTGAGAGTACTAGTATAATTCTGATAGGTCTGCCCTTATATGTTACATGGGTTTTTTTTCCTTACAACTTTTAATATTGTTTCTTTGTTCTATGCATTTAGAGTTTTGAATAATATGTGACAAGATGATTTACTTTTCTGTTCCAATCATTTGGTGTTCTAAATGCTTCCTCTACACGAATTGTGATCTCTTTCTTTAGGTTGGGGAAGTTTTCTTCTATGATTTTGTTGAAGGCATTTTGGGGTCCTTTTAGCTAGTTATCTTCACTTTCCTCTATTCCTTTTATTCTTTTTTGAAATCTTTTATTTATTTATTTATTTATTTATACTCCAGATTTATTCTCCATATCTTCTCCCTACCCCTATCTCCACGAGGATGTCATTATCCCCCAGCCACCACACCACCAGAACTCTAAACTCCCTAAGGCCTCCCATTTCTTGAGGGTTAGGTGCATCTTCACTGACTGAATCCAGACCCTGCAGTCCCCTTCTGTATATGTGATGAAGGTCTCACATCAGCTGGTATATGCTTCCTGGTTGGTAGTTGAGTGTTTGAGAAATATCGGGGGTCCAGTTTAACTGAGACTGATGGTCCTCCTACAGGGTCACCCTCCTCCTCATCTTCTTCCAACTTTACCCTAATTCAACCACAGGGGTCAGCAGTTTCTGTCCATTGGTTGGATGAAAATATCTGCATCTGACTCTTTTAGCTGCTTGTTGGGTTTATTGTAGGGCAGTCATGATAAGTCCCTTTTTGTGAGCGTTCCATAGCCTCAGTAAGTGTCAGGCCTTGGAACCTCCCTTGAGCTTGATTCCACTTTGGGTCTGTCAGTGAACCTTCTTTTCATCAGGCTCCTCTCCATTACTATCCCTGTAGATCTTTCAGGAACAATTATGGGTCAGAGTTTTGACTGTAGGATGGCAACCCCCTCCCTCTCTTGATGCACTGTCTTCCTGCTGGAGGCAGGCTCTATAAGTTCCCTCTCCCTACTGTTGGATGTTTTATCTAAGGTCCCTAACTTTGAGCCCTGAGAGTCTCTCACCCCAGGTCTCTAGTGTTTTCTGGAGGGTCCTCCTAACCTCCTACCTCCTGAGGTTGCCTGTTTCTATTCTTTCTGCTGGCCCTCATGGCTTCAGTCTTCTTTCACCTAATATCACATCATATTCCCCTCTCTCTTCCCCCTGTCCACTTTCCGTCCCGGGTCTCTCCCTCCCCACTTGTGATTGTTTACTTCTCCCTCGCAAATGGGTCTGCAGGAGTCCTCTATTGGGCCCTTCAGCTTGATGAATGTTTTGTGTTCTGTGAACTGTATCTTGGGTATTCTGTACTTTTCTCTCTCTCTCTCTCTCTCTCTCTCTCTCTCTCTCTCTCTCCTCCCTCCCTCCCTCCCTCCTCTCCCTCCCTCCCTCCCTCCCTCTCTCTCTCTCTCTCTTTCTTTCTTTCTTTCTTTCTTTCTTTCTTTCTTTTGATTAATATCCAATTATTAGTGAGTACATGCATGTACTTTCAGGTCTGAGTTACCTCACTCAGGATATTTTCTAGTTTCATCAACTTGTCTGCAAAATTCAGGATGTCCCCGTTCCTAATAGCTGAGTAGTATTCCACTGAGTAAATGAACCACATTTTCTGTATCCATTCTTCTGTCATGGGACAACTGGGTTGTTTCCAGCTTCTGATTATCAGAAACAAGGCTGCTATGAACATAGTGGCACATGTGTCCCTGTGAGTATATTCCCAAGAGTGTGTTGCGGGGTTTTCAGGTAGATCTATTATCAGTTTCTTGAGGAAACTCCAGATTGATTTCCACAGTGATTGTACCAGTTTACAATCCCACCAACAATGGAGGAATGTTCCTATTTCTCCACATCCTCGCCAACATGTGTTGTCACCTGAGATTTTGATCTTAGTCATTCTGATTGGTGTAAGATGGAATCTCAGGGTTGTTTTGATATGCATTTCTCTGAACACTAAGCACTTTGAACATTTCTTTAGGTGTGTCTCAGCCATTTGAGATTTCTCTGTTGCAAATTCTCAGTTTAGTTCTAAACCCCATTTTTTGATTGGGTTGTCTGGTTTTTTGGTGGTTAATTTCTTGTGTTCTTTATATATTTTGAATATTAGTACTCTATCAGATTTGAGGTTCCTATTATTCTTAGATTTGGCTTTTTCATTGTGTCCTGGATTTCCTAGATGTTTTGGGTTAGTAACAGATTATATTTTTAATTTTCTTTTACCATTTTATCAATATCTTCTAAAATATCTTCTATACTTGAGATTCTCTCTTATATCTCTTGTATTGTTCTTGATCCTTGGGTCTTTAGCTCCTGACCTGTTTTCTAGATTGTTCAATTCCAGAGTTGCCTTCATTTGTGTTTTCTTTGTTATTTATACTTTGATTTTTATGTCTTGGACCACTTTGAATTCAGAAAGGTAAACAGATACTATCATATACATTGTATCATCCTTATTTTACACATAAATGGCAAAATGAAAACAGTAATGAAACAGTTTTCTAACTCAAGATTTTGAAGAATGATAAGCCTAATGGTTAATAGGGGGTTCCACAAAGGCAGGCTTTGTGGTTTGTAAAGCCTCCTGTAATTCCTAGTCCACTCTCTACCTTCTACTTGCAGTTTGAAATGTGAATTCTTAGCTGTTCTTGCAGCTATGTCTTTATTTGGGACTTTGTTCATTCTAAACTTCTCAAAATGTAAGTCCAATTAAACACTAACATTGATACATTGCTTTTGTCATGAGGTATTGTATTTCAGGAAAAGAAAACAGCAAATAGTTTCACACACACACAAAAAAATCATAACAATGAAAAAAGGCTGATTTAAGAAAAGTAATAATATTATTAAATAACTGGCTAGATTAGCCAAAAAGACTTTCAACAAAACAAATTTAGGAATAAATATTTTAGACATGGTGGGCAAAAGAATTGAGAGAAGTGGTAGGAATTTACATGGAGTATCAGATACCTTCAAAGGAATTTTGGGAATTAGGCCCCTTTTCCCCCCTAAATAATGTCTGGAAGGATTTTAAATTTCTCCTAGTATATAAAAGGTGTTTTAAAAGAGGATATTATTAATGTAAAATACTTATCCAAATTAATTTGAAAAGGTTTACCCTCAGGACCAATGACTACTTCATTAATTAGCCAGGGTAAACTTGGGAACATGAAAAATAGAGAGTTAAATTGGCCTCAAGAAGAAAAGGCATGGATAGAAAAAAAAGTAAGAATTTAAAAAATACAAATGA
The DNA here is from genome assembly GCA_021653895.1 of Mastomys natalensis. Taxonomy (NCBI): domain Eukaryota; kingdom Metazoa; phylum Chordata; class Mammalia; order Rodentia; family Muridae; genus Mastomys; species Mastomys natalensis. The sequence goes on along the minus strand of JAJTUV010000420.1, from coordinate 779,289 downwards.
ATGACAGTTGGATTTATTTTATAGGAGAAAGACTTGTATATGATTTAGAAATAAATAATATTAAAAGAAGAGTACAGGAGACTATGGAATTGTTATGATGAGAAAATAAAAAATTAGAGAATTAAAAGATGATGTCTAAACATAAAATAGTTAGAACTTTGTTCTCCTAGTTCCTTGAAGAATTGGAGTTGACAGTGCCTGGAGACATATTAGAGAAAGTTAGCTGCTTTACTTGTATAAATTTTAAAAACTTTGTAAGAAAGCATTTTAAGTTTAATAGTCTGTCACCTTTCTGTTTAGACATGAAAGTTACTAAAGACTTCAGTCTGCTGTACTAAGAAACCACAAGTGCTATGTCCAGCTACCCGTGAAGAAGAGGATATGTAAGCCTGTAAGGAAATGTGCTTTTGCTTTCTGTTCATTTTCTGTCTTATGGAAGCAGAGTTTGGAATTAGTGATCTGGACTTAAAATTTATATAAATTTAAGAATTTCTGAAAAAAAAACTAAAACCATTAACAATGATGAAAGCCTTGATGATGTTAATAGTAACAAATAGTAAGAAAAAAATAAAAGGCTGGAATCAGACTCTCTGGTTCAGAAAAGGTAAACAAAATGAGAGGAGAGAAGGCAAAAGGGTGAGAAAAGAGAATTTAAAAAAGGAGGAAGGAAGAATGATGAAAATTCTTGAGCAAAGAGACTTGAACTGACATCTTTCATCCATTACTGACTCTGAGGCACTACTAGAGTAGTACTGCTCCCATTCCTGCCTTTCTCAGGACCCTCCTCACACTGAGGCTGGATGTAAGGACACTAACAGTTCTGGGACAGAAACTTGTGAGGTTATGAGCTTCCTCTGGAAATTCTGCTGATCAGTTTTTTTTTTTTAATGCCCAAGATACTTCCCTCGATTCTAAATAATATTGTCTACAGATCCCCATGAAGAATCAGAAACTCATTATTTTTACTATCTTATTCTTCTGTTACATAGACATATTGTGATATACCCATTAAAGTTTAAATGTAAATGAAACAGTCCTATTTCCATCTATAGTATTCTAATAAACTGCCCTATTATATTAGGTTGTATGTTAAAATTACAAACTCTCTCCTGGGTGCCATAACAGGTTTCGTTTTAAAGCTAGTTTTTTTGGGCTAGAGAAACAGCTTAGCAGTTAAGAACACAGGATGCTATTCCAGAGGACCTGAGTTCAATTGCCAGCACCCATATGTGTTACATGATATTTGACAATACTGTGAACTCAGAGATTATGTTATTTACATGGCAAATCTGCTTTTCCTTGTGGTGTGGCAAAGCATTAAAGCCCTTAATCTAAGACCTTTCTGATTGAATGTGGCAAACAAGATTAAGTAAAATTAATTATATGTCAAGAGTTGGAGCAGACAATCTGTTAACAGGAATTGAACATAAGATTATTAAGAGGTAGTTAGGAAGACAGGGAGACTCACAAGAAGTAAAATACAGGAACATTTAATTTGAGGGATTTTTGATAGCTCTCTTTTGGGTCTTCAGCTGTAGAGGAAGATCAGCTGTGTGTTTTCTCTGCCTCTATGAGCTATCAGGATTTCAGCCCAGTATCTGACTCTGAGTCTTCATTGATAAAATAAAATAATTGAGATATTTGTTAAAACAAAACAAAACAAAAGCCTAACATTTGGCATCCGAATGTCTGGAACAACCACATAGTCAGAGAAATCATTCCAGCTGTGGAAAAACTGAGAAACCCTCAGATTTAGTAAGTCATTTGGCAAATCCTAATGGAGAGGGTTAATGATGGGAAATATCATAATACAAAGTTTTAGAAACTTTTATAGTGCCATTTTAGATGACTTAAAAATAGAGCCAGAAAAAAAAAATAATGGAAATTAACTTAATACTAATTGTAGTTACTATCAATCTGGTAATTTATAATTATCCTTAATAGTTATAGTGGTTTTCTTTTATTTTTTTGTGTGTGCCAAGTATTAAAAGTGGATTGATAAAATACAAGCCTTAGAAAGATTTATAAATGAATAAAGAACAATACTCAGACACAGAGGAATTAAAAATAAACACTACTGTGCCAAACATGATAAAACTGAAGAGAGGTCATCCAATTTTGTTAGAAAAGCAACTATAAATTTTTCAGTTAGGCAACCCCAAGGTTATGAAGAAGTTAAATAGAATCTTATAGACATATTAAATTTGAGGAGATTTAAGGAAATAATTGTTTCATATGATGTACACATATGAAACATCCTATGTGAAGAAGATATTAAAATTGTTGGTGACTCAGAACAGAATTTTCCCAGAAGACTAAAAATTTGGCCACAGCAATATTGGAATCTGGTTATCAATTACAGTGATAAACATGGTCAAAAGAGGAAGTTGGGGTCATAGAACAAAAAAATAAGACTAAAAGTATTAATGTTTCCCAGGATCAGGTGCTAGATGAAGGTCAATAGGCTGAGTTACAAAGGTGGCTTGAGTTTGATAATTGCAGCTTGGTGCTATATCATTTAACAGCTCGAAATACTGTGGACAAAGTTGAAGAATCATGAAAGAGGTACATTTACTATAGTTGCACAAGGCCCAAAAGAAGTCTTCAATGATTTTTTTTTTGCAAAGATTTTCTTCAGTCCTAAATACAATAATATCAGATTCAGAAGTGTATCATTCATAGGTGTCAGAGTGATAACTCCTAAAACTTGGGTGAAATTAATTTCACCTTATGAGCAACATATCAGCCATATACAAAATGATTATAGTTATGTCAGACCAGGTAAAATGAACTAAAAATATGTCTAATATTGGATTTCACATTTATGATGCTATTCTAATAGGATAAATGATTCCTAAAACTTTTAAGAAAAATTATCAAATGTCAGATATTTAATTGTGGTAAGCAGTCATTTTAAAAGGGATTGTAGACAAGGCATTCATAGAAACAATATGTTTTCTAGAGATAATCCAAAAAGAAGGCCACAGCCTTCTGGAATATGCAGAAGGTGTGGCTAAGGCTGGCATTAGACTAATAAATGCAGGCCAAAAAATGACAGCAAGGTAACCCTTTACTCTTGGAAAATGCCCTAATGGCATTCCCTGCAGGCTGCAATATAAAATTTGATTCAATCATTTCCTGTCAGCATTGCAGAAACTCATACACAGAGTAATTAAAAGATGTAGTGCCTGTTGTTAAAAACAACATAGCTCTGGATTTAATCAAGAACAGAGCAGATTCATTAGATTAAAGAAAAAATTCTGGAGAGACCAAAAAACAACAACAAAAATAAACCAACCAAAGAAAGAAACCCGGAGTATTTAGGAAACTGCTATGAATGATCAAACACCAAGGCTAAATGTACAAATAAATGGCATTGAAAATGAAGATTTAGTAGACACAGGAGAGGATATAACAATAATTTCACCAAAATTTTAGCATCTAGATTGGCCTGCTCAAAAGGTAAATGTTCAGCTTCTAGAGATTAGAACGTCATCTCAGATGAAAGAAAGTACAAGATAGGTATACAGTCCAAAGAAAAAATAGAAAAATTAAAGACATATGTAACTAATAAAGTTATGAATTTGGGGGGATGTGATTTTTTGCAGCAATGGAAAACACAAATTAACATTCCTTGAATATCATACTCAAACCATAAAATAAAGTAAAGAATTCTTCTGAGAAAATATTAAAATGTATGCTGAAGAACAGTCACAGACTGTCCAGCTTTTCCATAAGCAGTACACAACAGGTATTTGTCTTTCAAAAGTACCAACCACCCTACTTCTAAAATGATTATCTGGCAAATTTGTGTGGGTAGAACAGTGGCCTATGACAAAAGAGAAATTACAAGTACTAGAAAAGATGTTACAGAAGAGGTTAAAAGGTCAACACACTGAAAAAAATCTTCTAGCCCATAGAATTTCCCTGTTTGTTATATAAAAAAAAAAGGAAATCAGGAAAATGGAGGTTAATATCAGATTTAAAAACTGTAAATAAGATGATGAACTCAATAGGCCTTGGTTACCTGACTCATGGCCTATGATAATATTTGATTTAAAAGATTGCTTTATCACAATCCCTTTCCATGTGCATTACAGTTAAATTTTCTTTCTTTCTCGTTACCTCTTTTATAACAAAAGTTGTACAATAAAATGTTATCACTGGAAATTCTTATCAAAAAGAATGTTAAATAATTCAATAGTGTGTCAATATTTTGTACAACAGCCATTAGAAATTTATAAACAGATTCCTCAATCTAAAATTTATCATTATGTGGTTGATGTCTTGATGAATGATTCAGATTAAAATATATTAGAAGGAATGTTTGATCAAGTAAAGAGAATTTTGCCCTGGTGGGGATTACAAATTGTTCCAGAAAGAAAACAAAGAAGGGATTCTATAATTATTTAGGATATAACATAGGTGTGCAGCAAACTTAACCACAGACTGTACAAGTCAGGTGAGATTAATTGAAATCTGTTAATGATTTTCTGGCTACATCCCATAATAAGATTAATTACTCGAGATCTAAATCAAACCTTACAAGGTGATAAGGATTTATATCGTCCAAGAAAAGTATCAGCTGAGGCTGAAAGAGAATTATCTCTGATAGAAAAGAAATTACAGGATGCACATGTGGATCATCTGGATTCAAACTTTATTGTATTTTAATTACCTTTTTCTCTACTCATTCTCCAACAGGAATTGTTATGCAGAGATAAAATAATAGAATGGATAGCTTTAGTATACAGAGTTAAAATTTTATGATCTATGTAAAAAAAGGGTTTTGAGTTGATTCTGAAAAAAAACAGGTGACTTTTTAATTAACAGGAATATACACAGTAGAAATTGTTGTGCCTTTCAATAGAGCTGACATGGTCTCATTATGGGCAGAACATGAACATTGGTAAAAAACTTGCAGTAATTTTGTGGAAGAGATTAACACCAAATATCCAAAAAACAAGCAACTTCAGTTTATAACAAGAACTAATTGGATTCTCTATTGTATAGTAAAATGTACACCAATTTCTAGAGCCCCTGTAGTTTATAATGATGAAAACAAATGAGAATAGGCAGGTTTTAAGTCAGGAAGATGAATAAAGTGGAGAAAATTCCTTATGATTCAATTCAAGGATCAGAGTGGTATGACTTTGTATGGCTTTATTGGATTTTCCTCAATCTTATAATATAGTTATTAACTCTCAATATGCAAAAGGATTTGCTTTGTGTAGTAAAACCACTGAGTTTACTTTAGAAGATTCAGAATTAACATAGCTGTTAATTCAACTAAAATATGTGATCAGAAATAGAAAATATCCATGGTATTTAACATATTATTAGATCCTATATGGGTCTACCAGACCCTCTAGCACACAATAATGATAATGGTTGGCAAATGATGTGTTTCATTTCACAGAGTTTGGAAAATTAAATCTTGTGCATAGTACCATAAATAAGTAGTCAAGATTTCAATAGCAACTTCTTTAAATTTGAAAACACTTATTCTGTAAGTACACATTTGTTAGGAGCAATGGCCATATGGAGATACATGTGTAAGACGAATAATGCTGAATCATATGTATCTACTAAAATTAAACAGATTTTTTAAAATAACAAAACAGAAAATATTTGACAGCTATACCACACAATTCTACAGGACAGTTAGAAATACTTAATCACATTTTAAAAATATGTTTAGTAAAGAGAAATTGGTAATAAAGACACCTAAAATAGATTGCATAATGCTCTATTAACTTTAAAATTTTAAATGCTAATGAATAAAAAAAATGGTTACTGAGAGATGTAAGATTATGAAAAAAATATGCTAAATTAAACCAGCCTATATATGTAACTATGTCTTAATTTTAGAATGGAAAGCAGGAAATGTGCTTTTGGGAAGAGGTTTTGGCCTTGTTTCAACAGGAAATACAAGTTATGGATTTAATAAAGATTAAATTTGTCCAAAGGAGACCTCATACAAATCTTGGCTGTAGACATGAAGGAAGAAACCAAGAAGAACAACAAAACAGGTAACATGAAGGCTGATTTCTCTACGTGGTAACATCACTGAGACTGACTTAGCAATGTCTCTGCATAGCCAATAAATCTTATTAGCTATAGAGTCCTCAGGAATCATTATTATATGTCATCCGTTTATATGACATGGGTATAAATTTATATTACAGTTTGACAATTCAGCTGTACTGTCTAACCAGACCTATAAAATTTGATGCCATTCATGTGCTTGAAGAGCAGAGAATCAGCTAGGAGATTTGTGCATATTGCACATTCCACACGTGTGTTCATGTAGCAATGCATGTTAAATGTAAAGATTTGTATATTCTCAGAACAAAAGAACCTTATACTAATAAAGACAAGACACATATCCAGATGACCCAGCCTCACAGACTGTTCCAACCGGGACTTCTGTTAAATCCTTTACTTTCCCGTCCCACAGAGACTGGATGGGACTTGGCTATTATCCCAATTTTCTTCGGGCACCTGAAAGATGCTGTCATTTTTAGACAGCAGGAATCAATTAAATAGAATGATACCCCATTCCCAAGAGGTGAGGTTGGTGGTTTCTGGTTATTGGATATTTGATGGATGTTTGTTATCATTTAAGTGTGTTTGGTAACAAGTTGTTAATGCTTTTGGTCAGGGAGGAGACAAAACAAGGGAGGTTAGACTCAGGGATTTCTTTCTTTTCTTTCCTCTATCCTTTTTTTCTCCAATGTAGTGTTAGGGCAAGGATAGGAAGAAGGTTGAAAAGAAAAAAAATGGGAGTATAGAAACAATAAAATTAAAGGATAAAGGGTAGATTATTGAATCTACTTTTAAACTACAAAGTAACAATGAACCAGACATTTTTTTACATTTTTATAGATTATTGAATATTTATACAAATTTAAGGTCACATTTTGTTATAAAATACTGTATATATGTTTCAACTCTTGTTCAAGGTATTTGGCCTATGCATTTCATTTAAAAATATAACATATAGTTGTAGTTAGTCCTTGAAAGCTGCTATTGCAAACTGTTTAGAATAATTAAGAAATGCAAGTTAGTAGTCAATAAATTAAACTTATTTTCATGGTAGTTATTAATTTAGATAATTACAGAAATAATCTTTATTTAGCCTTCTATATTTTCAAAATTTAACAGACAGTTAGTAGCTAGAAACAAGCAAGTCTGCCTATTCAGATATGATCTAGATAATCTTTAAACCATTGAATGATATTCAGAATATGGCATTTAAGATGCTTCAGTAAGGAAAAGGCTTTTCATGACAGAGAGATATCAGCTCCTATCAGCACTCCCATAATATTGCAAAGAAGATGATGAGCATCAAACAACCTCCATGTGGAGTTTGCTTCAAATGTTGCAAAATTAGCTGTTAGGCAAAAAAATCTGCAGTTATCCTGACCTCTGACAAAACATTGTCTGTCCAAACCACGGACAAATGGACATGGAGTAAGTCAACTTCAGAGAATTTCCAAGAGAATAGGACAGTCCTTTAATACTTCTGCTTCATAAATAAGTCTGTCAAATATTCTGGGCCAGTAATCAGAAGGTAGATGCTCCAACATTGCAGAGGAATCTTGGGTGACTGTCCAGATAGCCAGTAACCTCTGTCATTTCTATAGTTTTGGAAACTGGTTGCTCTGCACTTTCTGTTTACTCAGATATTTACTGTTCTCAGGTCTCTGGTGGTGCTGAATAGTGTATGCTGATAATATCACAGTATTCCTTATTACCAAATTCACAAAAGAATCTCACAAAAGAGATGCAAAGAGTATAAAGGTTGAGAGGCATAAAAGCTTAAGTTAAGAGTGAAGCAAATGATTTAATGTTTAAGCAGATGTTTTTAGTTTAATAAGTGCAAGTTAAAACAGAAAGTGATTTGGATACAGAACTTTGGACTCACCAAGGCAGGAGAGATAGATATCAGAATACTTTCTCCAAGGTTGCCAAATACAAATAGACTGAGCATTGTAAATATAATTCTTACCTGATAGTTTTCATAATTGTTTTTATTGTATATTTGTTTTTATTGTATTTAATTGATGCTAGAGAAATAGTCTTTTGTTGGATTAAAGGGGAGATGTTGGGATAATATTATTGAATACTATGTAAAGACTGTCTCTGATTTATACAAATGCTGATTTCTGTTATGGCAGAGATTGGATTACAGGCTGGACTTTGGTATTGTTATTCCAATTGCTAAGCAGCACCTGGGCAATATTTTTTGAACATTCCTTCTGTCACCTGATTTCCTTTAGTAAAAATCTATGACCTATAGTGAAGTAAGAGAAGAGAGGTAGAACTTCCAGGGAGAGCTATAATCTGGGAAATAAGAGACAGATGCAGGAGATCTTGCCAGCCAGATCTGGTTTGGCTGAAGTAGGCACCAGAACTGAAATGAGGAAGAAACCACATGGCAGAAATTAGAACAGAATAAACAAGTTACTAAATTATAAGAACTAGTTGGAAAATGATTAAGCAAAGTCTTTAAGTATTCATAATAAAAGTCTTTGTGTCATTATTTGGGATTTGGTGGTCCCAAGAAATTAATATTATGCTATATGAGCCTATTGGGGTCTTTTCATTCAAACTACCATATACAAAGTTATATATATATTATAATAATTATAAATTATATATAATTATAAATATATATACTTTATAAATATATAATTATTGTGGCTACCATGCAATGTTATAAAATATTAAAATTGATAATATCATGTACTAGCTGCATTCCAGAAGATTGGCATGAGCATAGAGTGTGCTTGAGGCTATATGTCTGTATGACTCTGTGAAGTAGGGTAGCTTTGTGTTTTCTGGTTGAGTTGCATGTGCTTATCATACATTTTATTTATTTATATTATTAGAAAGGCAGCTAAGTTACAATGGGTACAGGAACAAAGATCAGCTTTTGTGGCTGCTGGTACACTTATCTCCAAGTATGCAACCCTGCAAAATATTGAACCAGATGATAATCTAATTATGTATATCATGTTTATTGGTGAATTGGCATGGAATCTCTTCATAAAGCAAAAAGGAGTCTACCAATGTTTGGCTGTTGGCTTCTATTGGAAGTACTTTGTATACATAGAGAATAAGTGTTCTCTCTTTGAGAAACAAATCTGGACATTTTATAAGGCATGGAGAACCTAATATTCAGTCATTGCCAACCATCCTACAGACATAAGTACATTCCTTATAATAATGGCTTGGATTCATTCAAAAGTAAATTCGTTCACATCCTTAACCATGGAAGGAAAAGTATTATAGTGGAATGATACCTATTTGAAACCCTTTGTGACTAGGATGTATTGCTAGCAATGGTGTCTTTGCCTTCCCACACAGGCAAAAGAGCTCAGTTGCCTAAAGTTTTCACCTCTCTCCAAAAGAGGCACCTATTGAACCATGGGGACTGTTGAAATGATCACAATATTTGATTAACACGTGGCTTATTGTTGATTTATCATATTTTATATTATTCGTGACTATTGTGAAAGATGTTGTTTCCCTAATATCTTTCTCTACCAATTCATCCTTTGAGTAGAGGAAGGTTACTGATTTGTTAGAGTTAATTTTATATTCAGCCACTTTGCTGAAGTTGTTTAGATGATATGATAAATCAACTGTGGATCATTACTATTATGTTCATAATTTTGGGGGAGAAAAATTGTTTCGATTTTTATATACTACTTTATTCTAAGTTTGAGTTCTACCTATCTGAGGTTATATTGATGATCAAGATTTTTGTTCATGCTACGTTTTTTGTTTGTTAATTCAGGTTGCTTATCTTCATTCAGTGGATATGTTTGCAGTATTCAGGAGAAACTACATTGTATATAGCTGTGCTAATTTATCTCACTGTCCAACTTCTGTTTCAATCCATTCTTTTTTATGTTAAGTACTATTTGCAATAGTAACTGTTCAGTAATTGATTTACTCAGAGAACAGAATAGCAAGTTATTATGAAACAAAATCATTTTAAGTAACAATTTATTCAAGGGTATGTGGACACCAATAGTGATTATTACATATAATAATATGAGTGGAAAAGGAAGGTGGCAAGTAATAATAGTGAGATATGATTAGTACTAGGTTGTTAGATGAGAAATAGAAAAGAGGAGACAAATAGGAGTGAGACTAATTAAGGCAATAAAAAATGGCAAGGGGATGTGTAGGTGATGGTTAATTTTAGAGCAAAAATTCAGGGTTAAGTATACATATAACTCTGACTTGATCAAGATTCCAACAAATCTATTCTACCAACAGATGCATGGATTTTCTTTACTATAAAACTCATTTTATATTAAAGAGTGCTCAGAGTTTTAAACCAGGGCCCCATTTGTGCTTTCAAAGATGTAACAAAAAATAATAGTGGGTATGAGAAAGGAGAAAAGAAAAAAATTACAAAAAGAATGAAACATTGGGGCACTGACAATAGGGGACAGTGTTGCCCTGCTACAATAGCTTACCTTGCTCTATTAAAATATGGCTTGGCAAAGATATAAGATAATAAAATATTATTAAATCTTTGGCAGATAAGAGATAGCTTCTTTGGGAAAAGAGATCAGGGTGGAGAGATGAAAATGAGCTCACTAGCTTGAAAACTGTTTTTGTGTCCTAGGTTGATCTTCAGCTTTGACTCCTTGGTGATGTTCAAGACCTTGCTTTGTATTATTGTTTACCAGTCTGGTTTTTCACTTGTGGACTCCCTGTTCCATTTGTCTGGAGAATTCTCTTGGATTAATTCTATTAATTGTGGATAGCTGAGGCAAACTCCTCTCAGCCATTTTCACTGTTTTCTCATAGGATCTGGAGCTACTTGTGACTGTGCAATGCCCTCCAAATACTGTCTGAAGTTTTTATTTAGACCCATAGATGTGCCTTTCCCTCTTGGTGTGCAAACAATGGACCTGGCAGCAGTCACTGTGAAATCCTTCTATAATATTCCTACCAGGGCAGCTTCTGTAGAGTTTCTGTAGAGTGGAGTCTGTCAGTCCACTATATGTGGTGTAAAATGTGAGCTATGGAAGCATCAGGAACAGAACAAAACAAGTTTTATATTAAAGAAAATCCATGCATCTGTTGGTAGAATAGATTTTTGGAATCTTGATCAAGTCAGTTCCTGGACTGTAGACGTAAATATTGAATTGAAAAAGGTTTCATGCCTCCTTCCCAACTGTAATAAGGCACTTGTTCCTAAACCATGGTAAAGTACTTGTTCCACAATGGAACTCCTTCAAAAGCATATAAATAGCTTGGAAAATAGTTTGACTAATATGATTTCTAGTAGACTAAATTTGCATATAAGTTATTTTTAAGCCAACAAATGAAGAAATATTTATTTTGAGATGCTGTGAGATCTATACAGAGCACAATTAAGCTGTTGTAGTGAAGTGTTTAGTACTGTGCACTGACAGAGTGAATATGAGGAAGGGCAAATAAAAGACCTTTACTTACAGATCACTTGGTCATTATGATTGTAAATACACTTTATGCCACCTTCAACTCAAAACCCACGAACATTACTTACTAAATGAATAGTTGAAAAAGATACAGTTCACTCTCCTGGGTTATGAGCTGGCAGTAGCACACTGGTGTATCTGAATAGTACAAGAAACTTTTAAAGTAGCATTTATGGAAAAAATTTAATAAAAAATCTTTATGTGATCTCGATTACTGTTGCAGTTAGTGATAGGAAGTAACTATACTTATTTTATAACATAAAAACTGGAGCTATCCAGGTAAATTACTTGCCTGTGGTCATTATGATAATTAAGGAGCCAGAGCTTTATACTTAGGCCAAATTATGTGTATGTTATTCCAAATTCACCATAATTATGATAAACTAACAGAATGCTACAGTGTTATTTTACATATTCAAATGATCTTAACATACAATAACCTAGACAGCAAAATGAGTTATTTTTAGTTTCCACTTTAGAGATTTTATTTTCATTTTTTCCTTTTCTTTTTTTAAATTCATTTTTTTAAACTTTGCATTTATTTTGTGAGTTTCACATCATACACACCAGTCCCATTTATCTCCTGACTCCTTATATTCATCCTCTGCCTTTGCAACTTCGCCCCCAAAATAAAATAAAAAAAAAATAATAAACAAAAAAACCCCAAAAGGCATAGAAAACATCTCATCATGGAAACTGTAGTGTGTGACAATGTATTCTACAGTATATCCCTCTGTCCACACATCTTCACTTGTGAATGGTCCTTGCAATAAGTCACTGATCTGGTTCTAGATTTCTGGCTTCTGTGACATCATCAGTACTGGATCCCATCGAACTCCTCTTAGCTATTCTATTGTTGCCTTGTGTCATGGAGATCCTGCAGCCTTGGATCAGTAGAACCAGCCTTTCATCTGCTCCAACAGTTCACAGATGAAGTAAATTTTGGGATGAGCCAACTCAAAGTCTTGGATCTGGGCCCGGATAGTAGCTCACATTGTCAACTTGCCAGCTCTCCCTTTTCCACACCACCAGGGTGAGCTTTCCAGAGCTATTCCTGCTAGGCCATCCAATGCTGCCACTGGCAAGAGGCAGGGTCAGCTTTCCTGTTCTAATGCTTTCACCTGCACACTTGCCTCTAGAACTAGCTCTGCAGTGTTGCCCATTCGAAGCATGGGGCCCACTCTCCCAAGTGTACCCAACAAGAGTCTGGGCCAGTGCTCACAATGTTGGATCTGGCTCACCTGCACACATCTTCATTTTTATTGGATATTTTATTTATTTACATTTCAAATGTTATGCCCTTTCCCGATTTCCCCTCTGCAAACCTCCTATAGTATCCCCTCCCCCTGCTTCTATGAGGGTGTTTCCCCATCCACCCACCCACCCACCCACTCCCACCTCACTGCCATGGCATTCCCCTACACTGGGGCATGGAGCCTTCAGAGAACCAAGGGCCTTTCCTCCCACTGATGCCAGATAAGTCCATCCTCTACTAAATACGCAACTGGAGCTATGGGTCCCTTCATGTGTACTCTTTTGTTGGTGGTTTACAACAATATCAACCAACCAGATCCCCCAGAGCTCCCAGGGACTAAACCAGCAAAATGAATCTTAAGAGAAAGAAATTTAAGGGAAGTATATATCCCTCCCTCTGCAAGTCTATGCAAAATAAGATATAAGGAAGGTATCTGTAAAAACTTAAATGAAAATTTTATTTCTACCTAACTCAATTATCAATAAAAATACAAGAGGAAAAAACATTGTCATTTAAATATCTTCAGTAAAGATTATACAAAATAGACATTGAGTTTCAGTGCCCTGATAGCACTCTGGGGCATTGTGGTATATTTAGGGAGTCATATTTTAAGAACTAAAAAGTTGCATCAGAAATAGTTAACTAGGAGAGTATAACATGTATTCTTGATTAATTACAGAATAATGAGTACAAATATGTTTCAAGAAAAAAACATGTTAGAATACAAAAACACTGTCTTGTAAAAATTATCAAATTTGAAGTTTTAGCACATAGAAGAGTAAAAGAGACAGATTTTTCAAAAATATGAGAACAAAAATAGGTACTATATGAAATGATTCTATGATTAACATAAAAATCACTCTGCACATCAATCAGTAAAATTACAAGGAATTATTTTCTTAGGTTCACACAAAAGACGGGACCAGAACACTGCACTAAACAGTCCTGCAATGGACAACAAACTGGAATATGTGATTTCCACGGTGATCTTAGCAATTAGTAGAACTAGCATATTTTGAATGGGTTATTAGTAAATGTATAAATGATTCTGAAATGGATAAGTAAAATGGCTGTATATTTAATGAACCAAGAAAAATATGACCCATCCATGCTTAGGAGGGTCAGATGTGACTATTCAGGCAGAAATCAGTGGCATCTGTTGCCAGTTCTGGATTTCACAAGTGTTGAAATACTGTCATTTGTGTGGCACATTAAATGAATGTGTGATGCTCACTGATCAAATCAATGAGATATGTGTTATATATAATTTCTCCCTCTGTTAGGCCATAAGATAGAATTCAGGTTCTTAATGGCACACTGAAAATTTACTTCTAGGGAATAAGACTAAGACCAAAGTTACATGCTTGACTGCTATGTTTGTTTGTTTATATGTGTATTTACATATATATGAATGATAGAGAAGGCAGTGGAGTAGTTTACACAATTATAACATATGGCGTATACATGTATGACTCAGTATATCTAATGAGTAATTTTTAAATTTCTTATTATTAAAATTTGGAAATTGTTAGCTATTTTGATCTCATTGCAGCACTTAAAAAGCTGAGGCAAGAAGGTTGCCATAAGTTTGAGACAGGCCTTGGTTAAATAGTGAGTTTCCGGCCATCAGAGTACACAATGAAGCTATTCTTTAAAGAAATAACAATTTCTAAAGCTGTGACTTGAAGAATAACTTTAGTTGAGGTACTTCAATATGTATATTGAATGGTCCCCTCCCCCAGCCCCTGGCATACAGCTTTCCTGAGGCATCAATCTACACAATTCAACCAATCCTCTCTCACTGGGGCCACACAAGAGAATCCTCTGCTACAAATGTGCCACCTCTGACCAGACCCTTGGTTCATGGCTTAGTCTCTGGAAGATCTCAGGTATCCACATTCGTTGACACTGTTGATCTTCCTATGGTGTTACCATCCCCTTCAGTTCCTTCAATACCTCCCCTATCCCTTCCATAGGGGTTCTTGACCCCCTTCCAATACTTGAATATGAATAGCTGCATCTGTTTCAGTCAGCTGCTGGGTAGAGCCTCCTAGAGGACAGCCATGCTAGACTCCTGTCTGTAAGTAAAACATAGCATCTGCAATAGTGTCTGTGTTTGGTTCCTGCCCATGGGATGGATCCCATGTTGGGCCAGTCAGTGGAGAGCCTTTCTTTCTATCTCTGCTCCATTTTTGTTCCTGCCTGTCTTTTAGATAGATACAATTCTGGGTTAAAAAGTTTGAAGGTGTGTTGGTGATCCCATCCCTCTACTGGAGACTCTTCTGGAGCTGTTCTCTTTAGGTTCCATCTCCCAACTATTTGGCATTTTGGCTAAGGTCACCCCCATTGAGTCCTGGGAGCCTCCCACATCCCAGGTCTTTTGGACTTTCTAAAAGAAAATGAAGTGTTTCTAATTACCACAAGAGAGAGATATATAAAATGCAGCCAAGGCATTATACCTTGATGAATATCCATATTGTAGTTTTCTCTGAGAAAAGAGAGCAAGGGGAGATTTTATGCTTTACATTATCCCTCATAAGGTGCCAACAGTCTCATTTGCTCTGTAATTACTTCATTCTCTGTAATGGGTTGAACATTCATAACCTGTTTGACAATTAATGCATTTGGGTCTATCTGATTGTATGAGCAACTCCAATAAAAGGATTTTGATTCTGCTTCACAGATTCATTTTTTGTTAGCACATACTGGTATATGTCAGTCTGAGTCAGACAGCAAAGGATATGAAAGGAATAAGAAAGTGTTTTCATTGTTGGTATCTAAACATATTTTTAGTGTTGAATTACTATCAGTAGATGAGTTGAATTACTGTCAGTATCACACAATAACTGATTAAAGAAGATTGAAAGATGGAAGTGATTAGTTCTGACTCCAGATTCCAGAGTAGGTGGTGCTTAAAGTGGGTCAATAGAAAAAAAATCCAAGCTCCAGATACCAGAAATTAAGGGTTATGTTTCCCAGGATAAATGTAAGCAGAAGTAGAAGAACTCTAGTCTTTAACTTACTTGGAGTAATACAAGTCATGATAGGGCTAATCTGTAGGAAAGTAATGATGGAAAAACTGGAAAAATTCAATGATATTGACTCCATGTAAGAAGTGTGTGTGTGAATGTGTGTGTGTGTGTACTCTGCCTTCTATTGAGCCTTCGTTTGTAAGTCCAAAACCAAAGATTAACCCCCTTATGATTTTTTCAGATCTTTGATCATGTTCTACCAGAAGACAAGGAAAATATATAAACAACAAAGCCCATATTTTTAATTGTAAAAGTAACTTTTATTGACCTGATATAATTGTCATCTTGGAAGTTTATTACTGAATAAACTCATATTTTCTAGTTCTTTTCTGAACTCTGGCTGGCTGCCTGGTTCAATTCAGCTGTTTGAGCCCCAATTCCTCTTCATATTGACTGATTTAAATGGGCTTCTCTAGGCTTCTGATTGAATTGTTCAAACTAACTCTTGCCATGTAGTCTAATCTTCTGGCTCCTTTACATTCTGGCTCTTTCTGTCTTCACCTACAACCTGTCTCTGCAAAATTGTCTTGGAAAATGCCTCCACTCCCATTAGACATCACTTTCAAATATGGCTGCTTCCTTCTACAAACTACTCTTACCTTCACTGTTTGAGATTAAAAGTGTATACGAAGAGTGTGTCCATATTCTACCCAGATCATATTATAATCTAGGGTAGTAATTTAGGGTATGTTACATTAATTTAAGTGGTCTTTGGATTTGACAGAGCAGCCATGTTGCTTTACTAAAAATACTCTACACCTACTAGTTTTAATGGTGTCTGATGGCAAGAACAGTGGAGAAGGCATCACAAGCACAGTATTGGGCTATTGTTGGGGCAGTGATAGTAAGATCCAGAGAGATTTACAATAGTCATCTGCTGGAGGCATTTTCTCAATCAAGGATCATTCTTCCCAAATATCTCTAGATTGGTTAAGTAGCTGGACAACAATAACATCTACCAAACAAACAAACAAATCCAACTACAAACACCTCATCAGTAAAATTGACGCAGAGAAGAATTCCTCAGCTTTTCTGGGTTGCTAACCATCTCTCCTTTTCCTGGAATTAGACTCTGTCAGCCTCAAAAAAATATCATTTAAGCTGAGATTTTTATACCAAAAGAAGAAGATGAAGAAGAAGAAGAGGAGGAGGAGGAGGAGGAGGAGGTGGAGGAGAAAGAAAGGAAGAAAGAAAGGAAGAAAGAAAGAAAGAAAGAAAGAAAGAAAGAAAGAAAGAAAGAAAAAAAGAAATCCACTGAAAGATTTCTAACAAAGAGATAATTAAGTTTCTGTTTCAGAAAAACCAACATGTTGATGGAGTATGAAAATGATGGTGAAAATTTTGAAAAGGGGTTTGTTAAAAGGGAGTTGCATACCATTAAAAATTTTTGATATAGGGAAAGGTATTACTATAGCAGTTTCACACTGAACAAAAATCCTATTTTTGCCTGCATGGACATATATTGCCATACCAGATGTTGTTATGACTCACAAGGATCAGGGTTATAGAAGACAGTTGATTACTCCTCCTTTACCCCAGCAGTCTGAATAGCACATTCTGGTACTTTGAAAGCTAGCCAACAGGGAGGCAGCTTTCTTGTCAGTAGCAATTTGCTTTCTCCATATTCTGTGACAGGAATATGTGTTGTCTTCAACAACAAAGTCTGACTATTCAGGGAAATTTTAGGTTTTGTTTGAAATTTCACACAACTTCAGTATAGTTCTAGTTTGTTCTGTTCAACCCTAGATTTTTGCTCTTGTTTTTTCCAATTTTTATTATTTTATTTATTCATATTCCTGTAATTGCCTCCCCTCAAGGCTTTCATCACCAATAGTTCCTCATCCCATTCCTCCTCCCCTTTGCTTCTGAGAGGGTATCCTCTCCACCAGTCCTCCTCATTCCCTGGGTCCTCAAGTCTTCCAACGATTAAGTGCATCTTCTCCTACTAAGGCCTGACCAAACAGATCTCAGCTATATTTGTTTAAGGGACCTGAAACCACCTAGTGTGTGCTGCTGGTTTTGGCTCACTCGCTGGGGTCTGGGTAAGGTGAGACTACTGGTCTTTCTATGAGGTCACTCTCCCCTTCACCTTCTTCAATACTTCCCTAATTCAATCATAGGGGTCTCTGACTTCAGTTCAATAGTTGGGTAAGTACCTGCTTCTGTCTCAGTCAGCTACTTATAGGGCATCTCAGATGATAGCCATGCCAGGCTCCTGTCTATACACACATCATAGCATTAATATTAGTGTCACGCCTTCATGCCCTTCCATGAGATGGATCCTAAGTTGAGCCAGTCCTTGGACATCCTTTCCTTCAGTGTCTCCTCCAATTTTGTCTGTGCAATTCATTTAGACAGGAACAGTTCTGGGTCAGAAATTTTGACTGTGGTTTAGTAACCCTATCCCTACACTTGACACCCTGTCTATCTACTGGAGGTGGGTTCTTCGAGTGCCCTCTCCCATACACTGGACATTTTGGCTAATGTCACTCCCATTGAGTCTCTCACTTCCTAGGATTCTGGTATTCTCTAAAGGGTCTTTCCACCTCCTACCTCCCATCCCTGAGGCTGCTTCTAAAATAGCAAAATTAGTATTTTTTTTGGGCACATTTTCTTTCAGAAATAATCCCCAAAGCAAGAAACATGAAACAGAAATAAAAACTCATCTTTGAAGAAATTACATCTGTACTCCCAAACCAAAATATTTATATGCTGCCAAATACATGGGAAATCAAATGAATGTGGGAATGAGCCAAGTGAGTGTGTTTGCTGCTGCTTCCAGCCACAGATGGTAGAATACAATTGTCCAAATAAGTAGTATATCCTGAGGGTCAATACGGCACAGTGTGTACTGGTTTTGGGTGGAGACTTCCCTGGACTCTGTAGAGTACATTGAGTATTAAGAAAGATGGTCTAAACCTTGGGTAAACAAGAGCTAAAATCTCTTTAAAATGCAGCGTATCAGCAAGGTCATTTATAGTTGTTGGAGGAGTGAATGAAACAAAAACAGCTCTCCACATGCTGATCATTGAAGTAGGAGACAGAGGATTGTAATACTTTCTACATACACACAAATATATAGGAGAGAGGGAGAAATAAGAGAGACAGAGAAAGGGGAGGAGGATTTCTGTTTCATAGGGAGATTAATATACAATGAAACATTTACAAATTTGATGTCTGTTGCATTAATAGGAACTCTACAAAGGTGACATAACACTAATAAATGCAAGATGATGTAAAATTACCTGAGAAAGGCTCAGAAGGAATTAAAAAGAGATCGAAGAACATTAATTGAAAATAACCATCATAGAGTAAGTAGAAAATATTCATACCTGTGTCACTATGAACACGCAATCATTAACAAAACCAGCAAAGTTTTAGCAAGGGTGTAAAATACTGAGATACAGAGAAGGCAGGGGAGGGCGAGAGAAGTTGACAGCACCAGCGCTGCCATGGTACCCAACTCAGGGTAGACCTGGGGGATTAAAAGGAAGACACAGACTCAGGTCATTCCTTATGAGAGAATGCCAAAGCTTTTACTGAGCAGTTTCAATATATACACCAAGCCAGGGAAGGAGAAATACAAACAGGAACTCAACTGGGGGCAAGGGGGGGTGGGCTGTCAAGTGTAAATTCCCTTCCTGGGCACCATGCCTACATCAGGATGTTTTGATCTTAGAAAAACAGCAGAATGTTTCTTAGTAGACAACAGCACATGGAAAGTCTCAGCCAGTGCATGGCAGCCCTTCTGGGTTCTACAGAAGGAAAGGGAGAGGGAGAGGGATAGGAAAGGGGAGGGGGGGAGGAGTGAGGGGGATGGGGAGGGAAGACAATGATGACAAAACAGAGATAGATACAGCATGAACTGCTTAGAGCAGCAGCATGTAAAGACAGCAAAAACCTGTTCCAAGCAGCAAAATCAACTTAACAATGAGAACGTATGGTTAAAACAGGAAGGACTGAGTTAAAATAATGAGAAAAAACCTGCAAAAATTACTAAACTAGCTATTAAGCAAAATAAATAAATAAATAAATAAATAAATAAATAAATGATTTTTTTCCTGAATAAGAGAATTAGACATTAAGACACTAAGGTACAAGTTCCTATTCACATTTTCACAATTTAATAGCCTGAAGAAATCTTGAGGCAAAGTCTAGTAAATCATTTTCTTTTCTTTGAATTTAAAGTTTGAATTATTTCCCTTCAGCTTAAAAAATACAGAAATAATTGCTGAATATAGTTTAAAAAACAGCCCAAGCTCATACATATGCACAAAATTCATCATACATTTAAAAGTATAATAAAATTATGGCTATTGTGATTTTCAGTAAATTATATATTTTAAAAAAACAAATAAACAAATACATCCAAAACTATAGTGTCTGAAAGTATATTTTAGGACTATTAGATATCAATTGGTTTGATTCATCTCCAGGTTTACCAATGGAATAAAGGCAATATTTTCATGGTTATATAAAACTCAGGAGAGATATCCTCAACTCTCTTATCTCCAAATTTAATACAATTTAACAGAATCTGAAGAACTCCATAGAACCCTTAGATATTTCCTGTCACATGTACTTCAAATAGTTCAAAAAAATTTGCTCAAAAGAACTTTCAAAGTGACATGTCTTTTCTGGAAAATCATAGTATTACTAAATTATGACCTGTTTCTTAAAGCACAATAGCCAAAATTTTTCAACAGAGGAACTCCAAAAGACAAAATCGGTCATCAAATTTCAGCTGCCCAAAGTCTTTCAACAGGACCTTGAATTGCTCAAAAGTATAAAGGCACATTGGAATGCAATGCCTGAAGCCCAACAATTGGAGAGAGTTTACCAAGCATCAAATTTTCTCAAGAATCCAAACAAAGTCCAAACTCAGTTTTGTGTTTTACCAAGGACAGGTAAATTGCAGCTCATAAAAGTTGAACTGGAAAGTTAAAGAAGTAAAATGATGGCAGCTACTGGGAAATTCCATTTTTGCTCTCTGTCTATAGCCACTTCATTGCTTTACCAGATACCTTAACACATACCTTTTGTTGCTTTGTGTTTGAAATTCTATAAAATTTTATAGCTGCTTTCTGTTAATATTCTGAGAAAGTGATGGGTCTTGAGAAGTGTGTTTTTGTAAAGGCTTATGACTAACCATTGTCTGTTGACCTTCTGCAGACAGAAGTAGACAATCTGACGGCAATCTAAACAATATTTTTGAGATTCTAGAGCATTTTCCACAAAACAAGCAGGACATAAAGGTACACATGAAATAAGAGCCATTTGTCTATACCTTTTAGTTGCTCATTTACCATAAGCAGTCCATTGGCACCAACTCCTTAAGATCTGTCATTTATGAGACATCAGACAAATGGGGTTAAGTTTGATTCCTGTTCAATAGCATAGTAGAATAATGACTGTCAGATGATTAATCAGAGATGTCTTCAGACAATATTGTTTAGGGACCATGTGGAGTGTGAGGAATAATTATTAGGATTAAAACAAACGCAGTGTAGTTATGGTAGCACTTGGCTGTAATCACAACAATAAAGGTGGATCATAGGTTGAAATCAATCTTGATTTTATGTCTAGATACTAATAAAGTGCGTTTTTTTGTACCAGCCCTTCCCAAAATGAACATCAAGACATTATGAAAAATAGTTTGTAGGCACCACTATCTGGCATTAACAAAATGTATTCCAAACTTGGTTCCTATTATGTTCTGTTTAATATATGTTTCATACATAGATATATTATACATCAACAGTGAAATATTAAAATAAAACATGATGACTTATAAATGGCCTGACAGAAATGGAGTTATTCCAAGGAGTTTTGTATTTCTCAATCTGACTATCAGAGTACAGAAATTGAACTCCAAATGAGAATTTCTCATGTGCTGGGTAGAGGATAAGATATTTAATTTATAATTTGTGGTTTGTTTTCTCATAGCTTACTCAACCTCTTTCTTATACAATTCAGGACCATCAGCTTATGTATGGGACAACTATAGGACCAAACATTAATTTAAAAAATGTCCCCATAGACTTTCTTACAGGCCATTTGACAGACAGTTTTTCAGTTGAGTTTTCATCTTCCTAGATGCCAAGCGCATATCAATTTGCCAAAAATCTAAATAGCACAAGGATGCATGCCCAACAATGGAATTGCTGAATTATTTGTCAATTCTACCTTTGAAAATTTGAGGACTGGAACAATGATGACATCTATTTCATAATCAACAACAATTTTATATTTCCATCAAAGTCCAAAAGGTCTCCTTATTTACAACCTCACCAATCTCTGTTTGTTATTAAGAATGTATTTTCTTCAACTTTATTTACTATTTTGTGCATGTAGGGGTGTGTGTGTGTGTGTGTGTGTGTAGAGAGAGAAATATATATATATATATATATATATATATATATATATATATATATATATATATATATATATATATATATGCCATGGCTCTCTGGAGGAGGTCAGAAGACAACTTGAAGAAGTTGGTTCTCTCCTCCCACCCAGTTTATTCTGGGGAACTGTTATGGTTATCAGGTTTCCTGACTAGTGCTTTTACTTGTTGAACCATCTTGACAGGCCTATTTTATTTTCTAGATTTTTATTTCTTTTATTTGTCATTGACCTTGAAACATTTACAAATATATGATGATTATTTTACTTTGGTTGTGGTTTCCATTTCTCTAGTGATCAATAATGTTGGTACTTATATCAAGTAACTTTTTCTTTAAGTACAACTTTTTTTAAGAATTTACCTAATATATTTTCATCATTTCCAATCACTTGAACCCCACAGGAAGAACAACAATATCAATCAACCAGACTCCCCCCTCCACCCCGAGCTCCCAGGGACTAAACCATCAACCAAAGAGTACACATGGCTCGCTGCATATGTAGCAAAGGATTGCCTTATCAATAATCAAGGGGAGGAGAGGCCCTGCATAGGGAAATGCTAGGACAGAGTGGCAGGAGTCGGTGGATGGATAGGGGAGCACCCTCATAGAAGCAGGGAATAGGGGGAATAGGATAGGGGTTTGCTGAGGGGAAATCATGAAGGGGGATAACATTTGAAATGTAAATAAACAAAATAACCAATAAAAAAAGGATCATCATATGAGAGAAACAATGTCAATCCCTTTGCCAACATTGCAATTCCCTAAACAATTTTCATGATTCCTTTTGTTCCATTTTAGTGTCTCAATAAGAGTACCATAGTCTGTGGACTATGAAATTTGGCAGAAGAAAAAAGTCTTTATGGAAAATAATAAGTGGTAGAAACTTACTAATAGCCTTTGAGATGTCAAAGCCAGTAAATTCAAAATTGTATTGCTCAGAGACTAATCTTCAATAAGCATCAAACACCAGATCCAAGTTGGCAGTCTTAAGGAGGACTGATCTGTCAACATGTGAGCACATCTCACAGTGGAAAAATCAGTCTAGTAAATCCACTAAAATATATTCATGATCTTCCTAGGTCCAGTATAAGGATCTAGAATCATGTTGCCCTTTTCTTTACACTTAGTGTATTATTGCTCAGATAGACACATTTTATCATGTCCACATTTTCATACATATATGATGCTCTATTTAGAAATTTTTTCTATACTTTTTTCATTTTTGGATATGATATATATTTGAATATGCAGATATATATGAACACTATTTGAAAAGTCCAGAGCACTGTCTACTGTATCATTAAGAGAAAAATATCAGAAGTTCTTTGACCATAAACTTTTAAGGCTTATTTATGAAATTTATTCTATTTTTTGTTTGTATATGTTTAGAGGAGTATGACCCTGTTAAAATTAAAAATATATAGATAATTTATTTCTATATCTGATATGTTTATTACATATTTATTTTTAATATATATTTATTACATATTAAACAATAACATTTTAAAATCATCCTTATCAAAATATTTGTTATTTGTTTCATGTTTTCCCCTTCATAGGCTACAGTCAAAATTATATTAATTTTAATTAAACAAATATTCACATGTAATAAAAATACAAAAAAAAATAATGGATGAATTTTTAGACACTTTCAGCATCCTGGAAAGGTCTGTTATATATGTTGATATACTGAGTTGTTCAGAGAATCAAAATAGAAACAAATTAAAAAAAAACAGTGAACTTCATGTCTTTGTTTTTGATCCTCACATATACCAGAGGTAGATTGTGCATCAGTGGCTTAGTTTCTCTAAATGAGCTGAAAATAAATCAAACATCATAAGAAAAACCTACAAATGATATGATTAGCCTTCCTTGTTGTTACTGATCCTATTTATATATTTCTAGAAACTTTAAAATTATACATATGTTTTAAGTTGATTTTCCTAACATGAATTAACCTTTGAGTTGCCCATGACAACCTTGTACAGAGTGGTTGCTCAAGACAAACTGGGTACAAAGGTGCGTTGCATCGGGAGCAATATATAAGTGAAACTGAATTGTATCTCCTGTTTGCCTTTGATGGTTGATCCAAAACTTTAGGAGGAATGCTCTCAATATGAAACAACAGAAAAACTCATATTTTTTATATTTTAATTTCAGAAATAATATCACCTTTGCTATTTGATGAGAAAACTTAACAAGTCCTACTCAAATAAAATGGTGGTATTTGTGATAAATAATAGCAGATCTTGTAGGGGAAGGGTTTCAGGTGTGTGGTAGAGCTTCTTCCTGGAAGTCTGCAGATCTGCAGATCAGGTTGGCCTCAGACTCACAGAGCTCCACCTATTTATAAAACTCTCAAAAATCTACTCTGAAGAAATGTGCAAACTGTTGTGTTTCCTCCACAACTGATTTTTATTATGCTCCATCAGTCCAATAAACAAATGATCCCAAAGTTGTACAGTTTCTCTTTATTATCTTTTTTTTTTTTTTTTTTTTTTTTTTTAGAGAACTGTGAGCTCCTGTAAGTCACTTGCATCTAGTTTGAGTTGATAATTGCCAACTATCTTGCAAATTGTCTAATATCAGTTGAATAAGAATACCTTCCATTTTAAATGTAGTGGACAATATAGGGTACTGATCACTAGAAGCTCCTAGAACTAACCAAATATTCTAGATGCCTAGTCATTCATGAGATCATATAGCATGAATTTATTTCACCATGTACTTATAGGCAGGGGACAATTTAAAGATTAGTAATACAAAATCACAACAAAATAATAGAAATCTAGGAGTTAGGTTAGAAAATATCACAGGTTGTTGGTTGAGTGAAAGATAGAGAAGAAATAAGATAAAGTTCTTAAGTTAAATTTCAGAGAAAATCACCTAAAACCTAGAAAAATAAAGCATGTATATATTGAAACAACTCCAAAATAAATGTGACTAGCATTTACATGGCAGTAAGAGAGCCCAGTGGGAGCTTTACTGGTTTTTGAGTTTAGAAAAATTTGTACAAAAAGCTGAGCTATTGTCTTTTATGATTAGCTGACACTTAACCATCACATTTAAATTGTGTTAAATTAACAGTTTTGAGCCTATAATTGCTCATAGATAGATTGTCCTAAATATTTATTCAGGTTTAACCTGTATAATGAGCTATTTAGAATGAAAAGACTTAAATTTCAGAGGTTCTTGGAAAGTAGTATATACAGTATTCACTTTTTGTTTGGACAGAAAAAGTAATTGTTAGAGATTTATTAAATGGGTTAAATTTGGAGTTAGTTAAATGCGTGACAAGATCAACATTGCTGAAGAATGACTGATGTGTAATTGATAGACAACTACTGTTGTTTCCTTGTGTTGCATGTTGGTAGAATGTACTTTAAGCACCTTGTAATACGGCTTCCCACATTCTAATCAAAATTTTTGAAATATTTATTTTTATCTTTAATTATGTTAATGCGTGTGTGTCATTGTATATGTATGTGAAGTAGAGTGTAAGTGCCTCTAAGGCCAAACCATGAATGATTCTATAGTTGGAGGTACAGGATGTTGTAAGCCATTCAAGGTAATGCTGAGACTGGATCTTAGGTTCCCTAGAGTGTCAGAATGCACTTTTAACGACTAAACCTTTATCTAGCACCCTTTTAACATTTTTAACTAGATGGTTTACTATACTTAATTTTGACAAAATTAAATTAAATGTGCTTTGAAGTGTTTTCTTGTGTCATAAGCTTGAGTATGAACTCACTCTTACAATACCTTCACATCATGTACCCATGTACTCCACAGAGCACATCAGTAAAATGGAACTAGTAATTTCTCCATGCTGTGTGTGCACATTACTGACTGTTAGGCTAATGGATAGGAGAGAAACAGTTGTGCTGAGATCTCACTCATGTACTCTACTATACTGTATAGCAACATTTGTAGATAAAACAAATAAAGCTTTTTAATATAACAAATACTTGTAACCATTTGCTACATTACTATGTACATGCTAAACAAAATTATTAAGTAGATTAAATCACATTTTTAACATCTTAAAGTTTTGGGCTTTTGTTATGATGAAGGGCTACTCTTGTATATATATATTTGTTGAGTTTCTTCTTCTACCCCAGACCATCCAATAAAAACAGGTAGACTTTTTTTTTTTTTTGTCCAGAATACAATGCTTTCCTATAAAGATCCTGGTACCTCCTAATATATCTGTTTGTTTCTTTTCTGAAGATTATCATCATCATCATCATTATTATATTTTAGTTGAAGAGGAGAACGAATTTACAACAGCTGCTCATTTTACTTTATGTTTATATACCTGGTAGACTACAAAGATTCCACTAGGAAATGTTTAGGCCAGATAAACAATTTCACTAAAGTGGACAAAAGCAAATTAAAATAAAAAATCAATATGTCTTATATATAAAATAAAAATGCTGAGAAAAATTTCAAGGCAACAATTCCATTCATGATAGTTTCAAATTCAAGCCAATAAACCTACCAGCAAGCAAGCAACCAAAAAAAAAGTTGGATTAATTCTATCCACTGAAAAAAGTCACATATAATGAAGACTCTAAAATACTAAAGAAAGTAATTGAAGACGAAGACACCATAAGATTGGATTTGATTTAAAAATTACTAATTAACAATCTAACATAAACATAACTTGATTTATCTATACATTAACTTGATAAAAGAGATCTAGGTTCCTTCATCTTATTGATAATGGTGAATAACACATTTACACAAATTTTTGTTTGAAAAAGCATTTCGTTTTTAATGACTAGTAGTATCATATCTCTTCAGAGATGAATTGCTCATTCCTATAGTTCTCTGTGATACAGATTTAATAAAGATAACTTTCTAGTACTTCTTTGTTTCTTGAAAGTAATATGTGTTTTTATGATTATATTCAAGGGCATTTTATCTTCTTTGTTGATGTTCTGAATGTCTAGGGAGAGATGTTTGAATCACCTTAGATTTTCTGTGAGCACTTTGATCTGTACTTCAAATCTGTCTTCAAATCACTGGGTCATTAGAGGAAGTTTAAATTGCTGTGACCCTAAGAAGGTGATTGAACTACTTTGCACTTAAAGTCTTTCATCAGCAAAATGAGGATCGTTGTAATTCCCATGATAGAAGGTTGAAGGTTGATGAGTTAATTCATGTAAAACATGTAGCTTTGGTTCTGGTACAATTTAAGTGTCCCATAAACATAAAATATAATGGATACTAATATATCTATATTAACAATTGTTTATAGTATATAGCTATATTATATGAGTCTATTCATTACTATTAATATACTGATTATATCTTAATCATTATTTGCCATTGCTCACTTTTCATCTAATAACCATCTAAGCCTGTATCTGTGTTAAAGGAACCATATCTTGTCCTAGAAATCATACTCTCTCTTTTTTTAAGGATATAAATAAATACTTGGAGCTTCCAAAATCTCTAAATTTTTAACTTTACACTTAATCAAGTTCAAGAGCTGCATACTGTTACCAATTAATATCTTTGTACAAGTTAGGGCCTGGGAATGAGTTGCTTTCAAATTCTGCCTTGTCTAGAATACCAAATTCTCAGTGTTTTACTAGTTAATAAAGTTTCTAGTGTTGATAACTTTCAACTGGTCTTAATCACAACACATAATGGGAGATGTGGCCAGAGCCTTTTGAGTCTCATGGAAGCAGATGGTTCAGCGCCACACTTCAGCATCACACTCCCAGTATACCTATCCATAGTTCTGTGTAGCGTCTCAGTAGGAAACATCTTCTAGTAGAGAAACACCGTCACATTCTCTGGATTTAAAAAACCAATGCACATTACTATATAGACACGTATAATTTTCTCTGCTGTTTATTTTTTTCACATTTTTCTGGCAAAATGAGCAAGAAAAAAAATCACAGTAAGCTAAGTGCATAAACTAATTTTATACTACTTACATCAAATCTAAAACTTTGATCATAAATCATAGGCTTACTGCAAATATTTGTAAAAGAATTCATAAAAGATTCACAAATAGGTCAAGCTTATCTCATTACAGTTGCAGAGTAATTAACTGTTTACCTCACTTAAAAAATGGCATATAAAAGCTTTATCTCATTCTCCCAGTCTCTTCAAGGTATTCATATTCATTTTGATAGTTGACTAGGTTACCCTGACCTTCTGAATATTTTCATAAAATATTTCTACTTTTAAGAATTATTCTTGATCTCTGCATAAAGTAGCATTGAAATGATAATATCATAAAGTCAAAAATCAGTTTCATAGGACTGACTCTGTTAGGAATCTCAAGACAATGCTCTCTTCTAATGTGAAGGGAAAGCCAGAGGATAAGGAAGTATAACAACATATGACCTTACTGTAACATGTTTTTGTTTGTGACTATGGCACAAGAGACACATAGCTCCAGGTTTTTGTATCAGATATAAATTGTGTGTGTACTGGGTAAAATGTTATGTTATGTAAATGAAGATATAAAATTGAATAATGTCAATAATAGGATTTATAGATATATTTCAGGCATTATAATATCCACCCTTCCATACTATCAAATATCAACATTGATAATATGGAGAAAAGTATTATATGCTTGCTACCCTATCAAAATTCTTATATTTACAGAAGACATATTAATATTCTTAAACTTTGTGCATAGCAGATTCATCTTTAAAAGAGATACACTAAATACTATCTATAGCAGAAGATTTCTTTCAGAAAGAATTATAGAATTAGATGAAATACATAGAATACATACAACAGACATACATATGAGCAGTATATCAAATATTGCAAGTTGACAATTATATGAAACTTTCATATTAAAATTCTATGAGTGAGACACTGGATACCATACACAGATGCTTTCAATTAACTGCTAGTAAGATAAGGTTTCATTTTATTCCTTTTATAGAATGTGGAAGTTTGAATAGAATTGTCCCACATGGACACATATGTTTGAATGCTTGGCCCATAGGGAATGGTATTATTAGGAGGTGTGGCTTTGTTAAAGTAGGTGAGGAAGGTGGCATTGTTGGAGGAAGTGTGTCATTGTGCTGGTTGTTTTTGAAATCTATGCTCAAGCTACACTGCTGTAGCACATAGTCTTCTTCTGCTGCCTATATATCATGATGTTGAATTATCAGCTTCTCTATCACCATGCTTGTCTACATAATGAGGTGCTTTTTGGAATGATGATAATGGACTAAATATCTGAAATTGTAACTCAGTTTCTTTTATAAGAATTGAGTTGGTCATGATGTCTCTCCAAAGCCATAGGAACCCTAACTAAGAAATAGAGTTTTAGATAATTATTATACCTTTAAAATCAAACAATAATACTTATGAATATTAATTTCATTTTACATACTTCCTATTCTAATAATTACAAAACAAAAGTGTAAGAAAATTTAACAGGGAGCATTTGAATAACTAAAACCAAACATTAAATGTCAAATGGCGTTTTTCTCTCCCTTTCTCCTTCCTCCTTTCCTCCCTCCCTTATTTCCTAATTCCCACATTCTTCCCTCCCTCCCATTTTGTTCCTCAATGGATTCCTTTTTTCTTTCTACCTCCCTTGCGGATTCCCTCTTTCTCCCCCTCCACTTCCTCCTTGTCTGCTTCCTCATCTATCTGCTCGTCCTGCAATGATCTATGCTATCAAAACTTTTCTCTTTGAGACAATGTCTCAATATGTGATACTGGATGGCTTAGAAATCTTTAGTACATCTTAAGGATTTCAAATTCACAGAGATCCACCTGCTTCTTACTCTTTTGTTGTCATTAAAGCCAAGGATCACTTGATCCAGCTATAAAAATATTTCTAAGCACTGATGGTACCCAATAGTTCCTTAATATAACTTAGACTGTGGGGAAAATAATGCTACAAACTATATGACTAAATATTTTCACACATTTGTTATTCCTGGAATAATTGTGTGAAAGTTTATAATACACTAAGCAGAGATATTAAGAGCATCTGAAAAGTATTTTAGATTTCTCTAAAGAGTTTGAGAGAATAATTGTAGAAATGATCCAATAGCATTGTTTTCATCTGTCTCATTCTGTCAAATCTTTCTCTGATTTGTCATTTTGTCTGTCTCTCAATTAGATGTCACATTGAATCATGGTTGCTTGCTTCTACAAACCAACTTTAACATCATTGTTTGGGACTAAAGGAGTATATACTAAGGCATGTCTGTATTTCAGCAAGAGCAATTAAAGTTGTATCATTCCAGCCAGATGTCACACATCTAGGTCTTTGGATGTGATTCTTTGCCAGAGCAGCCATGTTGCTGGATTAAGATTTGTCTACAACAAAGTATATTAATTATAAAAATATTTTAGCTAATTTTGTAGAAAAATCAGTCATTCATATTTATGCATTTGCAATAGATTTTGCTAACAGAATAATGTGAATGACTGCTTTAAGTTTTTTCCTTCAAACCAGGAAAAAAGAGATCATAAGGTGTGATGAAATAAGAGTAGTTACAAAGGAAAATATTTAGTACAAACAAAAATTTCAAAGAAAAATTATGAAATACTACTAATTTTAGTTCCCGTAAGAAGGTATTGTTGTCTAGTTCAAAGCAGATGCTATCAGGAAACTGATAAACAATATCAATAGTATCTGAACTGAATTGTCTGTTCTGAATGTGGGCACATCATTGCATGTAGTATGATAACTTTCCTGTAAACAACATTTACAATACCTTGATTGGCTGCTTTCATCATCCAGAGGTGATTTGTGTCATGCATCTTCTAAGATGATGCTCTGTTTTTCACGATATATTTTACAAGGAAGCTAGCACCAGGAACGTCTATATGGATAGAAACATTGCCAATGACAAATACAAGGGATATAACCAATTATGACATTTTCCTTGGTTCAGAAATTAGAAACATTTCCTGATGGTTAAAATCACCTCATAACTGCCATCATCACTACAAGACATCTTGTCCCATCATACATATTCATGAAGAAACACTTTGGAGGGAGATTATCAAATTAGAAATTGGCTTCATTCTCCATTGTTTTTATTCTCCCTTACATTATTTAATGATTATCATAACTATACTCAGACATATGAATACACTGTTCATTAATTTTCCACTAAAATCATGTAATGTCTATGGCAATAAAACTGAGAAAATACTTTTAGAAGTCAAGTCAGAATGTAAATGATGTTTATGCCCTTTGAATTTGAGTCTATTTTTAGAAATTTATTCTAATAGAATTCTTTTTCTAAGCCAATTAAATTATCTGAAGTATATATAAATATACTCTATTTATTAAGTTGTTTACTACATAAAGATTAATCAGATATATATATATATATATATATATATATGTCTATTGAAAACTAATTAATATATTTCTGACAAATTGAAAAAAAATTTACTTTCATTACCATTATGAAATATTTTACTGTGGAAAATATGTTTAAGTATATAGCCTTTTATTTATTTTATTATATACCCATCCTCTTCCATGACAAAGTAATTTTTAATTTTAATTGGTTCCACTACATTTCTAATATTAGAAATTCTTGGTAATCAACTCATAATTTTTTGGTCTATGTGGACAATTTCTCCTTTTCCTCTCTTCCTTCCAAACACCCCCCTAAATACTTCTCTGCTCCCTTCCAAATTATATATATAATGTTATGAGATATATATATAAAATGTTACTCACATGTGTATCTTAAGGGCTCATCATTTAACTCTGATAACCAGTTGGTAAGCTCTTCCCTGGGGCAGATTGTTTCTCCATCCCTATTAACAATCTAAACATTTGTCTCAGATGTGTCCTTATATCCTCCTCATCACATTTGCTTTGCAATAGTTGTAGACCACTACAAAAGTCCACAACCAATCAAAATGCAAAGTTATAGAGCCCAGATTCAGTGAATACATCTACAAAATACTCCTGTACCTAAGGTTCAGGCAACACTGTGGAAGAGAAAGTTAAAAAAAAAACTGTAAAAGCCAGAAAATCAGTGATTTTTCTGTGAGCCTGCATCTATTAGTAATGTCGGAAGCTACCCTCATAAAGTCTCATCAATGTAACTGCCTAAGAGTGAGCTGACCCAAAATGACACTAATAGACATGCTAAAGTGGAAAGGGAAAGACCACGGGGTCTCAGCTTAAAATCATAACAGAGATTGATACTATGAAGGTTATTCTGTGCTCTCCTTTATATTTCCTCTTCCTAGTGATAGACATCAGCAATAAAGACATAGCACGTTTACTGATCTGAAGAGATATTGAAGGGAATCTTGGGCCAAATATTTTATATGATTATAAAATCCTAATGTTTAAATGTAATATTTAAAATACAATTATAAACACATGCCAATTTAATTTATAGTGCACTAAAAAAAGCAAGAAAATAAAGCCCCAAGAGGATATTGATCAAAGTATTAATTGTAGCTCTCTGCTATAATAGATAATTGTTGTCTACTAAAAACATTAGTATATAAAAAATAAATATACAAAGTTAAAATATTATTCAACCATGAGTTTAGGGAAAAGTCTCCATTTTCAAAGGATTAATGGTTTAAAGTATCATTACTGAAATAGTTTCTTTCAAATATTACTCATTATAAAGGAATTAACAAGAAAATCATATATTTATTGGAGTAATAGAACTTAAAAACTAAGTTTATTCTATAAGAATTGATGTGGAGAAAATTAGAAATGTGGGAATTGTTAGAACAGTCTCGTAGTTCTATTCTAATCATAAAAGTAAAATATATTTCCTAAGTGACAAAGCGAAACACAAGCAATTAGAGACTGCTATTGAGTGAATTGGATTCCTGATGCCTTTGGAGAAAATCAGTTCTTGAGCTTTGAGGTAATAACCATTAAATGATATTTTCTACCCAGCAAGGTGGAAATAAAAGTTTTTCAATAAACTTAGTATGCAGTAGCAGGTTCTTGAGAGTCTTAGATTATGACCCAGTTTGGAAGAGCCACAGGGTTTGCAGGTTGATGAATATTGGCTTACTTGGGATAAAGGCAAGAACGGTGCATGTTGCATAAGAAATTATTCAGAAGAGGCTTAAAATGGATAATGAACTATTCATAAAGATGACATCCAAGTCTGGGTGGAGCTATGTAACCCAGTGTGGGAAGGCATTTTGTTTATGCTCCACATATGCCCCAAGGAAGTCCCCTTTCCTAGTAAAAGTGAGTAACATCATGTGGAAACCAAAAATTTTGATCTACATTTTAAAATAATTTATACAAATTTCCTACTGCTTTTAGCTACTTAAAATCCCCTAAGTACTAAAAGATGGTTCCCTGACTTGCTTCTTTTATAAGCTACACATATCAAGCATATAGAATTAGTAAATTTTAAAAACATATGACAACCAAAAAGCATGAATTATCCTGCCATCTATATATTCCAGTCATGTGCTTTATCCTTTTGACCAGGATACATGAAATTTGTATAATCTTTTGCTGCTGTGTCCTTTCAGCACATGTCTGGCAAAATTCTAGATCAGGTTGAATCTAATTATCTGTCTTCCTTTGCACCTGTGCAGTGAAATTCAGATGTCACTATAAATTTGTGCCCCAGCGTCAACTAGTTTTCCAAAACATTTTGGCAACCCTTCTAACTCATATAGTCAAGTATTTCTCCCATTCTTCAAAATAATACTTACTTTCAATTTTTGAATCCTTCAGCTATCCACTCTCTCTCCTATTTAAAAATGGCATTGGCCCACTTCAAAGGGAAAACAAAATCCAGAATGAGCACGGAAAACTCACAGCATTCTGTACTTGCCAAGCCAACCACTGCTCCCATTCATTCCTTTTTCTGTGATCACACCTGGGCTGCACCTTCACCTTAACACAGATTTAGATCTCTTGCTTCATGAGTAAATCAAAATTCCCTTTGATCAAACTCACATGTTTTAGCTTGTAGTTTTCTCTCCATTAATAGCAAAATATATTCAAAAGATGCCTTTACCACAAATTTCCATTTGGTTAATTTACTTACATTCTTATATAAATTACAATATAGAACACCACTATATACTATACATCTTCTTTTGTCAGTACCTCACTAATTCCTATGTGTACTCTGTATGTGGAAATTTTCATTACATTTTTAGCCTTAAGCATGCTAACAATACCTGTATGTTCCACTAAATTTCTGTTAGTATCTAAAGTTCTGATATTCTTTTATCTGACTAGTGTTCTTTGTGCTTTTTTGTTAGATGACCTTATAATGAATTATTCACACTAAGAGATTGTTTTATAATTTGAGTGATTTTTAACTGCTACATTTCAGACTGTGGCTGGTCATAGTGTGTTTGCCTTACAGACATGAATCCCTGGGTTTGACCCTAGCACCAGGTACGCTGAGGGTTGTGGAGGAGGTTGGTAATCTGAACTCAGGATGTGGGTACAGGAGGATGAGAAGTTCGTGCTCATTCTTAGCTACATACAAAACTTGAGGCTCAGTCTGGGGCATATGGAAGCCCAAGTCAACAAAACAAAGAAAGAGAAGGACAAGATATGAGTTGGATAAATAATAGATACCTTAAGTTAGCATGTGGTTCTTTCTGAGTCTTTCCCTTAGAATTGACATCCCAAACTTTGTGAAGTATTTAAAATCAGTGTCTTAAAATTCCAATTCCAAACATCTGTCTAAGTAGTCTCCCAGGGAAATGACTCTCAAATGTTTCAACTCAGTTCCTCACAAGATTCACTTTCTACCCCTAAAAATATACATCTGTAATTCTTATCTTAGTTGGCATCAGCACTACCCTTCACTCAAATGCTTGAGGGAAAGACTTGAAAATCACTTTGACACACTTCTTTGCCACATCTGATACACAGTAAAGCTGTAACATCTAAGCAATGGCATTTCTTGACTACTGCAACAATCACTAATATATCAGAAAAAAAAATCAAAAAAAGATGTCAAATGAAACTAATCAGAAGAGACAGAGAGGGCACTACCTACTCACCAAAGTAAAATTCACCAAGAGGATATTGAAATTATAATCACGGATGCACCAAACAAAAGTGTTCCCATGTTAATCAGAGATACACTAGCATAGCTAAAATCAAATATTGACTGTCTCATAAGTAGTAGATGATGCCAATACCCAATTCTCATCAATAGACAGCTCATCTAGCCAGAACCAAATAGAGAAATTCACAGATGATACATAGTAAACACTTTTCTTTCAGAAAATAAGTCAACTTTCTCCTAAATTTCATACATGTCTGGATACAGAAGGTCTCAACTAGTACAAGAAAATTGAAATAACACCCTATATACTCTCTGAACACTAGGAATATAAAATAATATAAATAAATATAAAATAATATACAATTATACACACACACACACACACACACAACTCATGGAAACTAAATAATCTTGCAGTAGAATTAAATCATAGTTCAATACATAAATCAAGAAGAAATTTAAAAATTTTAGACATTCAAAGACAAGGAAAGAGCAATTCTCAAACTCATCTGGAAAGGCAAGAAAAAAAAAAAAAAACGGAATAGCCAAAACAATTCCTAACAATAATAGAATGGCTGGGGAATCACCATTCCTGACCTCGAGCTTTACTACAGAGCAATAGCCATAAAAACTGCAAGGTATTTGTACAGAGACAGACATGCATATCGGTGGAATTAAATTGAAGACCCAGAAATAAAACCACACTCTTGTGGATAGTTGATCTTTGAAAAAAATACCAAAATTATACAATGGAGAAAAGAAAGCATCTTTAATAAATGTTGTTCATCTAACTGGCTGTCTGTATGTAGAAAAATGAAAATAGGCCCATATTTGTCACTTTGCACAAAGCTCAAGTCCAAGTGGATGAAGGATCTCAATATAAAACCAGATACACTGAATCTAATGGAAGAGAAAGTGGGAAGAGTTCTGTGCCAATGAGCACAGAGGGAAATTTCCTAAACAGAACTTCAATGGCTCATGCTATAAGAACAATAATTGATAAATGGGACCTCATGAAACTGGAAAGCCTCTGTAAGGCAAAGGACATAGTCAATAAGACACATCGACAACCTACAGATTGGGGAAAAAATCTTCACTAAACCCACATCCAATAGTGGGCTAATATCCAAAATATATAAACTCATGAATCTAACCACCCCCCACCAAAAACAAACAAACAAACAAAAAAACCCAAGCAACCCAATCAAGAAGTGGGATAGTGGGATATAGAACTAAACTGAGAATTCACAATAGAGGAAACTCGAATGGCCAAGAAGCACCTAAAGAAATGTTCAAAGTCTTTAGTGATCAGAGAAATATAAATCAAAACAACCCTGAGATTCCACCTTAACACCAATCAGAATGACTAAGATAAAAACCTCAGCTGACAACACATGTTGGCCAGGATATGGAGAAAGAGAAACTCCTCCACTCCTGGTGGAATTACAAACTGGTACAACCACTGTGGAAATCAATCTGGAGGTTCCTAAGAAAATTGGAAATAGATCTACCTGAAGATCGAGTTATATCACTCTTCGGAATATACCCAAAAGATGTTCTACCTTGCCACAGGGGCAAGTGTTCCACTATGTTCACAGCGGCCTTATTTGTGATAGCCAGAAGTTGGAAAAAAAAAGCAGATGTCCTCCAACAGGAGAATGGATACAGAAATTGTGGCTCAATTACACAAAGGTATACTACGAAGACATTAAGAATGAGAACATCCTGGGTTTTGCAGGCAAATGGATGGAACTAGAAAATATCATTATGAATGAGATAACTCAGACTCAAAAAGACATGCATGGTATTTACTCACTAATTAGTGGATAGTAGACAAAATAAAACAGAAAAGAAAAGAGAAAAGAAAAGCACAGAATACCTAAGATACTGTCCACAGAACTCAAAAAGGTCAACAAGCTGAAGGGCCCAAGTGAGAAATCCTCAGTTCCACTTGGGAGGGAGAAGAAAGCTATCACAAGTAGGAAAGGAAGGAAGGACCTGGGAGTGAAAGTGGACAGGGGGCTGGGGAAAGAGGGGAACCTGATCTAGTATTGGGTGAGGGAAAAGGTCTGAAGACCTGAGGGCCAGCAGAAAGAATAGAAACAGGAAACCTAGGGAGGTAGGAGTTTGGAGGAACTCTCCAGAATGCACCAGAGACCTGGGAGGTGAGAGACATTCAAGACTCAAAAGGAGGGACATTAGATAAAATGCCTAATAGTAGGGAAAGGGAACTGACAGAGCCCAACTCCAGCAGGAAGACAGGGCATCAAGTGAGGGATGGTGTTGCCATTCCACATTCAAATCTCTGACCCATATTGTTCTTGTCTGAAAGAACTGCAGGGATGGAAATGGAGAGGATCCTGAGGAAAAGAAATTCCTAAGATAGGCCCAAAGTGGGATCCAACTCAAGGAGGAGGTCCCAAGGCTTGACAATATTACTGAGGCTGTGGTGTGCTCACAAAAAGGGACCTATCATGATTGCCCTCTGAAAGACCTAACAAGCAGCCAAAAGAGTCAGATGTAGATATTTGCACCGAATCAATGGATAGAGGCTGTTGACCCTGTGAATTAGGGAAAGGCTGGAAGAAGCTGAGGAGGTGGGCAACCCTGCAGAAGAGCCAGCAGTATCAATTAACCTGGATCCCTGAGAACACTCAAACACTGGACTACCTACCAGGCAGCATACACCAGCTGATATGAGACCCTCAACACATATACAGCAGAGGACTGCTCGGTCTGGGTTCAGTCAGAAAAGAGTCACCTAACCCTCAAGAGTCTGGAGGTCCCAGGGAGTTTAGAAGTCTGGTAGGGTGAGGTGTGTGGTGTCAGGACATCCTAGTGGAGATAGGGGAATGGGGAGGGGCTTGTGGAACAGTCAGAGGGTGGACCGCAAGGGGGGGGGGGATAAAATCTGGAGTACAAATAAATAAATAAATAAATAAATGACAAAAAAAAAAAAAGAAAATGAAATCATAGGTGATCTGAACCAAACACTGATAGAACAGGCACTAAGAACAGCAACAAAGGGGACCTTGTGAAACTAAAAAGTCTCTGTATAGTAAAGGAAACTACTTTTTTCACAAAGTACAATTACACATCTGATAAGGGATTAATATCTAAATTATATAAAAAACTAAAAAAATTTTCCATAAAAAAAGAAAAAAAAACAAGCAATCTCATTAAAAGTGGTTATAAATCTAAGCAGTGATTTCTCAAAAGATGAAAGGCAAAAGGCTGTGAATCAAAGAAGTTTTCAACATCCTTATCCCTAATGAAAATGCAAATGAAAACTACTTTAAATTTCATCTTAATAGCAGCCAGAATGACCAAAAGCTGCAAAGCAAATGACAGCTCATGCTGGCAAGGATGCAGCAAAAACTGACCACATACTCATTTCTTGTGGAAATGCAAATATATATAGCCATTTTGGAAACCCATATGTTATTTCCTCAGGAATCTAGGAATAGATAAACCTCTGTACTACAAAGACACTTGTTCTTCCATAGCTATTGATGTTATTCAAAATACCCAGAACTTAGGAAGACCCTAGATATATTCCAGCTAATGAACAGATAACAAAAATGTGATACATTCACACAATGGGATATAATTAAGATTTATAAAAAGCAAAAATATGAGATATATAAGCAAGTAGGTAAAACTAGAAAAACATCAATCTGAGTGTGGTAACCCATACTCCCAAAGTTAAATAATTCGATTTATTTTATACACTTTTAAACGTGTAGTATACATGCTACAGTTAATAAAACCACAGGTGATAAATACCTAGTAACGGATGAAGCAAGAGCAGAGGATCTCCTACATTAAGAAAAATAGAATAAATTGTGGAGATAGAGGGAAATCTGGAGCAGAAGTATTAAATAAGAATAGGATGGAAGAAAATAATACAGAGGGAATATGCGGAGTGATAACTATCACCAAGAGTCATTTGAGATACTAAATAGAAATCTACTATGCCAGAAACTTCCATATACATGAAAGGAATCTAAATGGAAAAAAACAATGGAAGACATAATGACCCAACTAACATCTTATGCCACTTAGTGAAACCTCCAGTGTTCCAGTGGGTTAGATCTGATCCAATAGAGACCCATAAGTATCTCAGACTATTGCCAAAATCATTGGTTCCCCCATTAAACCAGTTCTCTACAAACTGATGGTTAGTCTCTATTGCAGAAGACAACATTTAACATATATTAACAGTAAAACATATTAATG
Organism: Mastomys natalensis; assembly: GCA_021653895.1. Lineage (NCBI taxonomy): Eukaryota > Metazoa > Chordata > Mammalia > Rodentia > Muridae > Mastomys > Mastomys natalensis. The sequence continues at coordinate 739,860 of JAJTUV010000420.1, read as the reverse complement.
TATGAATTCTTAGAGATGGTGGTATTATGTAGAGGACCTGCACCAGTTCAAACCAGAATGGGCCTCAGCACTGAGATAAGGAAGTGCACATGGGCTCCAATTTCTAACCAAAAGGAGTTTGGCATTAGATGACCTACTTGCAAAGGAAAAATGAATTTTATACAATAGAATTTCAATTGCTCTATTAATCACACTTTAGAATAGACTTCTCATGTAGGAATAGTTGGTCTACACAAAACAAACTCAATAGCAATTTTTTGATTCATGTTGCTTTGTTGGTGTGTGTGTGTGTGTGTGTATGTGTGTGATGTATGTGTGTATGGGTGCATGTGTCTGTGTGTGTGCTATTAGCCTTTGAGTTATATATTTTGTTTTCAGCATTTTTTTTTGCATGTGTCTTTTTTTGATTGGTTTAGGTTTTGTTTGTTTTTATAAAGAGAAAGGGAAAGGGTGGAATTCAGTGATTGGGCTGATCTAGAAGGAATTTGTGGAGGGCAAAGTGTGATTTGAATATAATGTAGAAAATGTTTTCAATTAAAAAATAAATATAGATACAAGAATGATATATTATGAGTCCGAGTTCTCTAGAGTAACAAACATATGGAATGGATCTCTTTCTCTTTCTCTCCATTTCCCTTCCTCCCTCCCTCCCTCTCTCTTGCTCTCTCTTTATGTATATATAATTTATTTAATATGTATGTATGTATGAGGATTTTTTTAAATGACTTACCTTACAGGCTGAAATCTAGCTAATCCAACAAGTGCTGTCTTTGAATGTGTGATCATAAACTCCAAAAAAGCCAGTAGCTGCTCAATCCAAGTGGCTACATACCTCAGCTGGTCTTCAGTATGAACTGGAATCCCAAAGTAGCAGGCTTTAACACCAGTGAAGGCATGGAATTTTAGCAAGGCAAGGGAAAGTGGGCAAAGTGTCCTTAGGTAGGCTTTTTGCAAAAAGTGTGGCCCTGATTAAAGGTGAGTCTGCTTGCCTCAAAATCCAGATCAATGCTGCACCCTCCTCCCTCAAATTTCTGGACTAGAAGTCAATTCACTCACTTTAAACTAAGCAGGAAATCTTACAGGTATAACTTCCACTTCTGGTTTATAATAAATTCCAGATATAGTCATTTTGAAAATCAAGAAGAACCATCACAGAAGTGGATTTATCAACTTCAAATTAATCAAAAATCCCTTTCGGTGTGCCCTCCATTTTTGGATTTTATTTAATTACAGATGTAGTCAAATAAAAAATTAAAGTTTACAAATGGCAAACCCAGGTACAGTGTCAAAACATCACAGCATTGCAGAAGAGAAAATTAAAATAAATAACAAAGAAAGAAGCATCAATTTTAAAACCTGAAAAGTTATTTGCAACAAAAGGACACTCCAAAGAATATATTATAGGTTATACCATGGCAATTTCTTTTTACATTTTGGCTTCAGACAGAACATTTTAATGCTAATGATTTAAAATTGTATTATTTCATTTAAATGTGAAAATTCTAGAGCATGGTTCTGCCTCTTTTGAAGGACTTCCTACATGCAACATTCCTGATGCAGACTCTCCCAACTCTATACTCAGTCTTTTACCTACTCCTTCAATTATTACATAAATACTTCCTAAATTCAAAACTAAGTTCGCTCCCTCAGGAAGCATAATCTATGAATTATAATCTTCTGCTTATTACACTGTCATAACACTTCTAACACACTGTCAGGCAGTGGATCTCTGATGATAGAAATCAGAATTTTGTCCCATGTTTTCTAATTTTCCATTCAGTCTTCATTTCTGACACCCACTACGTGGAGATTTTGTTCTTCTCATTACTGCCCTCTCATTCACAGTCTTATCCATTCAAATATTTAAAAGGAAGAATATGGCTAGTAGGAGATACATGATCTCAAATTCTGCAGACGTTTAACCACAATTATAGGTTTGAATTTTATGATACCTGAGTCATAGGTACACGAGTCATCTTTTCTGAAAACTTGGTAAAATTCAAATACAGGATTAGTTATACAGTACTATATATTGTAGTGAGAATAAATAAAATAAACAATTGCTGTCTTGGATATCTCTTTCGCTTAAGTTATATTATTAGGAAATTTTTAAAAATTTGTATTTATTTCTCTTTTTATGTGTCTATATGTTTTGATGCATGTATGTGTACCATGTGTGTGCCCGGTACTTATGGAAGTCAAAAAAGATTGTCGAATCCCTTGGAACAAAAAATGCTGGCTAGTTAAAGCCATCATGTGGGAATTGAATCCTGGTCTGAAAGAACAACAAAGGGTCTGAACTGATGAAGTTTCTCTCCAGCCCTTCTTTTTCTCACCACTGGAATTGAACTGGCCACATTACCATGTAAAACACTTTCTCCAAACTTAAGTGTTTCTCATGGGTTGGTTAAAGAACCCAGGACCTTGCATAGAACTTCCAGCACAGAACATGCAGATATTTACAGGATTATCAAATAATACACATGATTAATGATGAGAAATACTGCACAGATCTGTGTCACGTAGCTCTTTCCACTGGAATATTGGAGCATTCTCCCAAGAGAATGGAAGATTGGTAAAGCTCCTAAACTCAGTAGAAAGTTACTTGATTCAGGAAGATCAGGAAACATACAGGACTCATGAGTTGTCTGCTGAGGTTGTATAAGTAAGTGGTAAAGAGTAGCTGAAGGAAGAGTACGGTCTTCTGTGGTTCTTCCTGTAAGTCCCAGAAGGAATTTCCAGACTCGGTTGTACTTCTTTTTATCTCCCTTCCCCTTCCTCAGCTCCTCTCCTCTTCTTTCTTCCCCTCCACTCCTCTCCTCTCCCTCTCTCTCTTTCTCTCTCTCTTTCTCTTTCTTCCTTTCCTCTCATTTGTTCATTTCTTTCTTTCTATTTTTAATTGTAATTTGATTACAGTATTTCTTTCTTCCTGTTCTTTACAGAGTACACCTACCTGCATTTGAGTAAGCCAAGTTCCTATATTAATTACAGCAAACTCACTGATTCATTAAGCTGTACTTGTGTAAAATTTTTAATTTGTTCTTTTGTCACTGTCTGGAACAAGGTTGACTTAGTAGGCATTTCTGTGCATCTTCCTAGATCTCAGAAAGACTTTATTCTGCTAATTTAGAACATTTATACAGTTGGGGTTTTGTTTTTGTTGTTTTTGTGTGTGTGTGTGTGTGTGTGTGTGTGTGTGTGTGTGTGTGTGTGTGCAATGGAAGTGCCTGTACTCTGATAACAAAAACATTTACCAACATCAACATCGGCTTCATAATTAAGTTAAGTGATCCAATAATGCAGAATATACACTCCATGTAGATTAGCTTTATGCTGTGCAGAAAAGTTAACCACACTGATACATTTTCTTCTTGTTTCTGTCCTAACAACTGCTTATTTCTCATTCCAGGATGCAAAAATAATGGCACACAAACTGAGTTTTCTGAGCAGTAGATTCCTTCTAGGCATTAAGAGCAGTTCATTAAATGAATGATTTGATAAGCCTGTTCTGAATTGGTCCTTCAGGGCCTGGGAGCCCTCTAATCACTCTAGTTGGAAGGAAGAAAGCTGAGGTTAGTGTCTTGTGGGAAACACTCTGGCAAAAGACATTGTGTCTATGACTCCAAGAAGAACTCAGGTGGGGGTGTGAGTGGGGGTAACTATTAATCCTGAATGCAATTTTGTGCTAGCTAGTTTGCTTTCTAGTATATGACATAAATCCTCTTTTCTGTATCCTCACAGAATATTCTGTAAAATCTGCTATGCCTCCTAGTGTGTTTTTGGAGTGGATTTTCTTTTTCAAGGGAAGTGCCAGGCCCTGCTGTGATTTAGCACAAAGCAAAGCCACGGGCTGCCCACCTCAGGGCAGCTTCCTATGGTGACTCAGTTCACTGTAGCCTCTCCTACCACCTTGCTTTTGTTGGAATTCTCAGTCATGCACTCCATGCTGCCTTGCACAGAGGTTTGGGTTGAGTGGAGGCCTCGGTAGGTCAAAAGGTGCTCTCCACTAGTAGTAGGAGATACAGATGAGGTGCTGAGATTTCATTAGAGTGTTTCAGTGATGGAAGGCTCCTTTAGATCTTATTTATCTCTGAGTTAGAGTTTAGGTGATTAAAAATGTGATAGCCTGCTCTAGTAAGCTGAGATCAACTAAAGTAACATTACTGTCTGTGTTTCTTAGATTTGTTTCCACAAAGCCTTCATGCATGTATCAATAGATAATCAGAATAATCAATCAGGTATTACCAGCTAGAGTATGTCACTATACTTTTCAAATGGCAGGAAAGATACCATTACTATCTATATTTTCTTTATTTTTGTTGGTGGGGGGTGACAGTATGAAAGACCAAGTTAACTCATAATAATTTCAAAGATAGAAAAGGTTCTTGTAAAATATTGTCTCTCATAAACATGCTAAAAAATAAGAGTGGATTGTCTTTCTCAATCGAGATCTGGTTGGTGTGCTACAGAATATCCAGCTGCAGAGCCTGAATAGCGTCTCACTCTTCTGAGGAAGAGTCAGGTTGGGTCTTTCCCTTTCCCTTCTGCTCCTTCTGTAATGCCAACTTCCCAGTAAAAAATGGGAGGAAAGCAAAATAGATGGCCATTCTTTTGCTCTCTAACACTTTCCAATTTTCCCCTCCAGAGCAGAGAGAAGATTCATGAGGTTGAAAATCGTTTCTGCCCTGTATCAGGTGCAAGGTTCATAGCCATCCTTTCAATGAGCGGTAGCAGAAGTTAATACAGGGTCAGTGATTGGACAGAGAAAAGCAAATCATGAAATTCCTATGTTAGAGGTTGTTTCTTATGAGATGATTTATTTTGGCACTGTTGCTAGATCTGCTTTTTCTTCTAGGCAGGACAATCTAAACTTTTTTTTTTAAGATGAGAGAAAAATCTATTTTTAATATGAAATACGTTTCTATAAATGTGAAAGATTTTCCTTCCTATACAGTTTCCACACAAAAGTTCTCTGTACTACAAAGGCATTATATTCAAAAACTGCTTTGTTTGAACTAAACTGTTTATCTGTTCTATCCCTAATAACTAAAAAAAAAAAAAAATCACCTTCTAATTTTTATATCTCTTATTTTCCTACTGTCTACCTAAAAAAGAAGGAAGTTGTATTTTATGACATACACCGGACTTCTTCATGCATTTCTTTTATATTTTCTGTCTACAGTTTTCCTATTGATGATTTTTAGATGGCCTCTATCAATGATTTTACATAATGTAGAATAGCACTGACCTTAGCATGTTGGAAGTGAACATCCATTCAATAAGTATCTTTTTATCATAAGAAATGGGTCCATATTCTTTCCATGTAGAAAGTTGTCTGTCCTTAGTTCCTTTATGCTATAATTAGCTTAAAGTTTTATCCTGAAAAAATTCAGTACCTACATAATGAAATAAGAATTATTTCATTGCAACTCAATGTAATATAATTACTTTGACGCTTTTACATATAATCTCTATTTGGATCTGGTGGTTTAAAATTGTAAAGCAAATCTGCCACAGCCTCTTTGAAGTGTTTGACTTAATTTTTAAATATGAATAAAGATACTTTTAAAATAGACATACTCAGTGTGCCATACTAATCAAACTAAAAAGTTCTTACTATAAACCAATATCCCAAACTATATTCAAGGAATTTGACTTTATCTATCTGTCTATCTATCTATCTATCTATCTATCTATCTATCTATCTATCAATCTATCAATCTATCATCTTTTTCTATATTCGTATCATCCATATCTATACATTTGTCTGTATGTATCATCTATTTATCAGTCTATCTATATGTCTATCATTTATCATCTATTTATTTATTTAGACCAGAATATATATCTTATACTAAATTTTAACTTGCGATTACAAGTCTCTTGTATTGCATATAAGCCTTCAGTTTTAAAGCCATGTCTTTATTAGTTTTATGTGTTTTTTATATTCTTTTTGTAAAAAATTGATAATATCATTACATCATTTTCTCTTTCCTTTTCTTCTCTCGAATATTTCTTATACAGCCACCCTTGCTCTCTCAAATTCATGGTATCTTTTTCTTCAGTTATTGTTACATACGTACTTGTTCTTAAATACATAAATACAAGCTATGTACTATCATCAGTATGTATATGATCTCAGAGACAACCACTTGGTATTTGATAACCAATTTGGGATTTCTTTCCTAGGGATGACCATTTTTCCCATTCATAGCCTTAGGCTTTCCTCCCATTTTTTACTGGGAACAACTCTAGTTGTTAATTTTTTCTACACCAATTTTCATAATGATCCCTGAGCCTTAGGTGTTACATATGTATCAATTGGAACTGGGAACCCCGCAGTCTTTTGTTCTAGGCATTTTAATCAATTATGTTGTTTTGTAATGCTGTCCATCTAATATAAGAGGTATTTCTTTGATGAGGAGGAAGAACTATTATTTATCTATTGGTATAAGGATAAAAAAATTAGAATGTGTTAAGATTATATAGATTTACTAAAGTGGCAATACTAGGGTCTTTGCCAAAAATCCTGGAAGTTGTTGATGTTTCCTGTAACAGTAATGGTTTCTCTGTTGATCAGAGCTTAAGTCCAATTAAAAAATTGGACTTAAAGAATTAAAGAATTCAGTTATTACCGAAGTATGTGTGCCTCTATTAACCCCTAGGTAACTGTGGCATGCTCACCTTTCTAGTGACTTTTCAACTGAGTAGGACCATGACTTGTTTCCTTTCTTTGGAAGCTTGCATGGAGACTTTTTTTTTTTTTTTCCCACTGAAAGACAGCGGGAAGGATCGAACACGGACGGACCGAGCGCCCTAGCGACAGAGCGCGAGCACTACAGCGATGTGCCACCGCAGGCCGGTGGCATGGAGACTTTTGATATCATCAAATCTAGTCTTTAGTGAGGAGTCTTTTTAGGTTAAATTTAGCTCATATCTTCTGGGTCCTATGTCTAAACTGCATATCTTCACCACTAGGGACTTATCACTGGATACTGGGAAGCAACCAAGGGCAAGAGCTTCTAGTGTTTTGAGAGTGACGAAAACCGTCAATCCTCACCTACAATTCAAAAGAGAGCTGGTCATTCATTCCTGGAGTTGAAATTTATGTAAATAGCCTATGACTCTGGCAGGAAGCATTGTCATATCCAAAGGAAAGATTTCATTTTAACTGTATATGTAAATTAGTATGTGTTTATTTATATAGAGATATATGAGATATAAATATAATTTTAGGTAGAAATATAATTGTATCTTGCCTTATGATGTTTTAGTACATCCTTACTACCATTTGAGCATCTTCCTTCCTTCATCTTCTGTGTTTGACTACCTCCCTCTCCCTGCTTAAAGTTCCCCCTGACCCCCAGTCACACTTTTCACCTTTCTTTTCTTCTCTCTTAGTTCCCACCACTGCCTGGATGCCTTCTAATTTCTTAGTTTCTTCAGTTCCTATAGTGAGATTTTTGTTTCCTTTAAAACACAGAAATATTATGTAAAAAGCACTTTGGTTTTAATCACAGGTGTAGGCTATGGAGCTGCATCAGATTGCCCACAGCAGCTGGCTATAATTTGCCTCATGCTCTGTCAAGGTCATGACTTAATTTTATTTTGGAATTCTTGGAACTCTTCAGAGGGTATAGAAATGCCAGAGACCCAAGAGTCTGTGGCTGCTGCTCCTCCTCTTATTGCTGAATTGGTGAATTGCTCGTTTTCTGGTCACTAGTTGCTAGTTGCTGATGACAAAGATTGGACTTGCTCTAAGAAACTCCATAGGAAGTAGTCTAACAGTATGGATGTTCCATTCCTTTCTAACTTTCTTTCTCTTCTAAGTAGTTTAGGGATTAGAAGGGATAAAAATGGAGAAGAGTGGTAGTAAAAATCCTGATAAAGTAGCCAAAGTACATTTAAAAGTTTCCCTAAGTGATACACTCACATCTGAAGACATAGAGATAAGAATTAAGGAAGAGAGAGAATACCTGACATTCATCTTTCTGCATCTGGGTTACTATATTCTATATCTTTCCTTGTTCCATTCATTTACTTGCAAGTGTTGTGATTTTCTTTTCTTTACAGCTGAGTTGTATCCTAAAGCTTACATGCCCCTCATTTTCATTGACTGTTCAACAGTTGAAAGATATTTAGTTTCCTTTCACTTCCTAGCTATGGTAAATAAAGTTAGAACGATCATGCTTCAGCAAACGTCTATGGAGTATGATGTTGAGTCCTTTGTACATATGCCAAAATGTAGTATAACTGGGTCGTGCAGTAGATTTATTTTTAACTTTTGAATGTTCTCCACAATGGCTGAACCAATTTGCACGTCTACCAACAATGCCTGAGAGTTTCTTTTCCCTCACATCCTCTCCAGCTTTCCTTTTTAGTTGGTTTATTTTTTTATTGCCACTCTGACTGGAGTAAGAGGAATTGTCAAAGTTGTTTTGATTGACCATTTTCTAATTGCTAGGGGGCAATGAACTTTTGTTTCTGAAATATTTTTTAGCCATTTTTATATCTTCACTTGAGAACTCTCTTTTCATATCCCAAGCCATGTTTTTGGATGAGTATGCTTCTTTTCTCTGTTCTTTATATTGTTTTCATGTTTTGGATATAAATCTGCTGTCTGAAGTATAACTGGCAAAGATGTTCTCCCACTCTGTGGGATTCCTTTTCACTCATTTTTTTCCTTAGCAGTGCAAAGACTTTGTAAGTTGTAAATTATTAGCTTCAGTTCCTGGACACATGGTGTCCTATACAGAAAGTCATTTATTGTACCCATGACCTGTAGGATGCTGTCTATGTTTCCTCCTAGTGGTACCAGTGTTTCAGGTTTCATGTTCAGATGTTTTATACATTTGGATTTACTTTTGTGGCGTCATATTTGTAACCAAACAGACTTTTAATATCAGTTCAACTCAACATCTCCATGCTGAATTTAGTTGGTTAATTGTACTATGTATTGCTTTTACTTATTGGGTAATATTACATTTTTTGTTGTTGTTAATGATTGTGATTCTTTTAGTTGGTTTTGGTGATGTTTTGAGGGTTTCAGACAGCTCAGAATAGCCTTAGATTTGCTAGGTTGTCAAAATGATCTTGAATTTCTGATCCTCCTGTCTCTGCCTCTTCAGTAGAAGAATTACAGTAGTAGTTCATTACAGCCAGTATTATTATTTTTAATTAAGTAATTAATTTACATTTTTACTTATTCACTTACATCCTGATTACTGCCTCCTCCCGGTCACCACTTCCCACAATACTTCCCCCATCTACTTCTCCCCTTCTTTGAGTGAGTGCCCTCCCAGATATACCGTTCTGACACTTCAAGTCTCTAAACAGCTAGTTGGTTCCTCTCCCACTGACAAGGCAAGACAAGGCATCTCAGCTAGAAGAACATATCCCAAATTCTGGTAACAGCTTTTGGATAGCCCCTGTTCTAGTTATTTGGGACACACATGAAAACCAAGGTGCACAGCTGTTATATATATGTGGAGAGGCCTAGATCCAGCTCCTGTATATTCTTTGATTGGTGGTTCAGACTCAGAGCCTCATGGATCCAGGTTAGTTGACTCCATTGTTCTTCCTGTGGAGTTCCTATCCACTTTGGGATGGCAATCCTTTTTTCTATTTTTCCATAAATGTCCCCAAACTCCATCCACTGTTTGACTGTGTATCTGAGTTAGCTGCTGATGGAGCCTCTCAGAGGACAACTTTCTCCTATCTACAAGCTTCACAGAGTATCATTAATAGTGTTAGTGACTGGTGCTTGCCCATAGGATGGATCTCAAGTTGGGCCAGTAATTTTTTGACAATTCTTTCAGTCTCTGCTCCATCCCTAACGTTTTTTAAATTTTTTTTTAGACAGGATAAATTTTGGGTCTAATGTTTTGTAATATCATCAATGTTGTAAGTCACAGCTAAGGTCACTCCCATTGATTCTTGGACACCATCCTTATTCCAGGTCTCTGTCTCCTCCTGGAGATGCCCACCACCTCCTCACTCCTGTAAGTGGCATATTTCCATTCATTTTCATGAATCCATCTAGTCATCTCTCCTGTCCTTCCCCAACCTGACGCTCAATCCCCAATACCCCTCCCTTTCAGTTCCCTCTGTACATCTACTTCTTTCAAATAAATGTGATACAGAACTAAACAGAATTCTCAACAGAAGAATCTCAAATGACCAAGAAACACTTAACGAAGTGTTCAGCATGTAATTAAAGGGGTATAAAAGCAAAAAGGAGGAGGGGATGGGGAAACGGGATGATATCTGAAATGTATATAAATAAAATATCCCATAAAAAAAAAATCAAGAAGTGTTCAAAGTCCTTAGGTATTAAAGAAATGCAAATCAAAACAACTATGACATTTCATCCTTACACATCAGAATGGCTAAAATAAAAAACTCAGGAGATAGCACATGCTGGTGAGTATATTTCTTCATTGCTGGTGAGAGTGTAAACTTGTACAATCACTTCAGAGATCAATGTAGTGTTTTCTAAGAAAACTGAGAATAGTTCTACCTCAACACCCAGCTATACTACTCCTGGCCATATACCCAAAAGATGCTCCAACACCCAACAAGACACTTTCTCAACTATGTACATAGCAGTTTTAGTTTAATAACTCCAAACTGAAAACAACCTAGATATCCCCCAACTGAAGAATGGATAAAGAAAATGTTGTAAACTTACACAATGGAATATGATTCAGGTATGAAAATAAAGATATCATGAATTTCGTAGGCAAATGCATCGAACTTGAGAATCTCACCCTGAGTGAGGTGACCCAGTTCCCAAATGACATGCATGGTATAGACTCACTTATAAGTTGAGATTAGCCATAAAATACAATTATGTTACAGTTCACAGACCCAAAAATTCTAAACAAGAAGGAAAGCCCAAATGAATATGCTTGCATCTCACTTAGAAGGGAGGGTAAAATAATTACAGCCAGTCTTATGCAGTACTGAGGATTGAGCCCAGGCCTTCAAGCATGTAATAAAAGTACTCTACCAATCGAGCTATGTACCTAACCATACCTGTTTGTTATTTTAAAAGAGAGAACTACAGAAACTGCCAAGAGCTTTTATTCCCACTATTCCAGGGACAGGCAATGTCTGTACAAGTAATTGGTTCATGAATAGATATAGACATAGTCATTGAGTGTTTTCTCGAAGTTTTTACAAGGGACATTCTAAAACACTGTCATAGTAAACAGACACTACACTGCATTAGGTCATAGTGAGTTCTTCATAAAATAATACTCTTAATGTCAAGAATAGTGACAATTTCAGTTAGCAGATGTATTCTTTAATATATTGTCTTGTACAAGTGTCATGAACTTTAAAATGTTGATAAAATAGCATAAAATATGGGGGAAACTCTTCAATAAACTTTCAGTAGATATCAAAAACTCTATTAAGCAACAGTATGTAAAACTTCCTTAGACCTAGAACAAATAACTCATTCTTTAGTAATTAAACACAATTCAAAAGTGAGTGGACATATATTTCATGAAAACTTGAACATAAGGAATTTCTAAATTAAGGCCCTTACTGCTGTCACTGTCTGATGTCCTGTCCTACTGAAGTCACGGTTTCTTTTATAACTCACAAAAGGGTTTTATGTTGAGGTAGAACATACTACTGCAGTAGTGTTTATTAATTTCTTATGAATTTGCATTTTAATTAGAATATCTATTGACTTGAAAAGCGATTGTTTTTACTTATGCCTCATAACATTTTTATTAGTTTCAAAATCAAAATCAGGGGGTACTATTTTAAAATAACCTCTGTATAATGAACAATGAGATTTACACACTCTAAAAACAATGTATAATACCTTGACCATCAAAAGGAAGCCAATTATTCTTCATAGAACTACTTGTAGCTTTTTTACTTATAGTATGGTGTAAGAATATTGTAAAAATCTTTTGAACAAATTATTTAGTATTCATTAAAAAGGGATATGACTTATCTGATATAATCCTATGCCTTAAAATATTCAATTTTAGCACAGAACCCCTTTGTTGCTGAGCTGCATTTTCTCATGGTTACTGAAATATTGTTCACCATGGATTTTACAAAGCTCTCCATTATCTTCTTGCCTATTGTGTAGAATTTTTATGTTATTCTTCAGAGCATGCAAGCAAATGTTCTACACATTCATATTTGGCATAGGAAAGAATGCATAGTGATCTATTTTTGAACACAGGAAAATTGGGTAGCATGCTTGATAAGGAACAAGGGCCAATTTATACTTTATTCAGCACAGTTCTGCTAGTGCTCTGAGGAGACATTGGTGAGTCAAATTGCTTTTCTTTTCTTGTCTTTTTTTTTTTTAAACCTGGAAAAGACTTCCTTACTGTGGTAAAAACATGTGAATCAGAACACACAACCATGAAGTGAGGAGAAAATATTTTGTAATTAATAGATCTTATTATTTTATTCTAATGTTAGAATAGGAATATGTTTTCAGATCTAGAAAGAATGTTGATATCCTTTTGTTTCTAAGATGCATGATATTTAGTAAGTCTATCCTAAGTTAGAAAGGATAACTTCCTATAAAGTTTAGGACATAATTTGTCAATCCTTTTTAAGTCATTTTGAATGGTCCAATTATATACATTTTGTTTTGAGTGTAATCATGCAAAATATATGAGATTTTTATCTTGCTTCTGGTCAGACTTATCATTAAAATTATAGAATTTAAAATGGACCATTTTCTTCCACTTACACAAATAAATTCAGTTCATCACTTTAACAAAGAACATATTTCTTGTTGCCTTTTTATTTCCACACACACACAAAAAAAGCTACTACAGGCTTTTGATTCCTCTTTTTTCCTTGTGATTCTTCATTGTTTCCCTCATTATCCATTTCCAACTCCTTGATTAGAGGAAAAGACATATTCTATTGATGATGGCTTATCTGGAAAGGATAGATGACCTTTTTTCCCTTTAATGTTGCATAATAACTTTTCCATTTCCCATAATTCACAGCAACTTATTGTTATTTTCAACCAGTTATCTGTCTATCATTATAACACTAGAAAACAGACATGGATTAGCTACTTTTTCAGTTGCCGATAAAATCCTAATAAATCCAGTGCTCATTGCTTCTTACTTTGGTTTTATCCTCTTACATTCTTCCCCTTCATGATTATCAATTTGACTACACTGCATTACTTCATGTTTTTCACAGTCATATTTATTTATTTAATAAAGTGTTTTGGATTTTATTTAATTATTTGAAATTTCATTATAATACTATAGATTTTGGTTGAATCATTCTGTTAATTAATTGACTAGTTAATTAATCAGTTTATTTGTTCATAGATGCATCGGCATGTATTTGCGCACTTGCATGAAGGTAGCTGTGAAGGCTAGAAGTAGATGTCAGATACAATAAGGGTGCTAAGAACCAAATTCAAATGTTCTGGCAGAATTCAAGTACTCAACTCTGAGCCATGCATTGCACTAGACCACCAGCACTTATCCTGTGTGTTGTGATCTTTTGGGATTGATTGACCCTTTCACAACAGCAAAATTACAGTTATAATGCAGCAATGAAAATAATTTTATGGAGAGAGGGCAGCACAACATGAGAAACTGTGTTAAAGGGTCACCACCACATTAGGAAGATCGAGAACCACTCAGTGCTCTGGACTCATTTGTTGATTTCTTGATTTCTTTCCATTTTCAGATTCTTCTGTTAATTAAAAAATAAGTAAAGTAATTTATAGTTAAAGTTAATTTCAGCAATGGTAGTTCAACTTTCACTATCTTTTTGATTTCTTTTAGAATATTCTGATATTTTATTTGTGCTTCAAGCACTCAGAAATTCGTGGCCTAATTCATTAAAAATTACTCATAAAATAGGTGTTAATATATTAAATCATTTTTCAGTGTAGGATGAGGGTTTATAATATTGTACATTATATTTTTTTAACTGTAATTTAAATTACTAGAGTAAAAGATATGACAACTATCATGGAGATGGTATATAAATAGACATACGGCAACTTACCATTGGTCAGAGAAGGAGATAGTGAGATGGAAACAAAACATGTTTCATAATAGAAACCAGGTATGCAGATGCCCAAATGGTGTAATTTTATGATGATATTTTTTCCTTCCCAAATCCTCCACTGAAAGTTTATCACTTTTTTTGGTTAGCAAGTTAATCACAAAACAGCAACTATTTTATTATTTATTTATTTATTTATTTATTTATTTATTTATTTTTTTACTAATTCACTTTATAACCCGTCCCAGTCACCCCCTCCCACAATCCTTCCCCATCTCTTGTTTTCTGAGTACCCCCTCCTCCTGTATCCCCCACCCTGCCACTTTAAGTCTCTGAGAGGCTAGGTGCTTCCTCTCCCATTGAGGCCAGATGAGGCACCCAGCTAGAAGACCATACTCCACATACAGGCTGCATGTTTTGGGATAGCCTCCACTCCAGATGTTTGAGACCTGCATGAAAACCAAGCTGCACATTTACAACATATGTGCAGGGAGGCCTAGGTCTAGCCCATGGAGGTAGATCTGTGTAGACTAGGTATGCTCCACGGTTGGTGATTCAGTCTCTGAGAGCTCCAAGGGTTCAGGTTGGTTTACTCTGTTGATCTTCCTGTGCAGTTCCTATCTCCTTAGGGCCCACAATCCTTCCGCCTATTCTTCTATAAGAGTCCTCAAGCTCCATCCACTGTTTGGCTCTGGATGTCTGTATCTGTCTGAGTCAGCTGCTGGTTAGAGCCTCTCAGAGGACAGCTTGCCCCTGTCTGTTCTCAGGCTGGAGGTTTAGATCCTGGGAGCTCTGGTTGAATCTTTTGATACTCGTTCTAAAAAGGACAAAACACCCTCACTTTGGTCTTCCTCCTTCTTCTTGAGTTTCATGAGGTTTATGCGTTGCATCTTAGGTATTGTGTGTTTTGGTGCTAATATCCGCTTATCAGTGAGAGCATACCATGTGTGTTCTTTTGTGATTGGGTCATCTCACTCAGGATGATATTTTCTAGCTCCATCCATTTGTCTAAGAATTTCATGAGCTCATTATTTTTAATAGCTGAGTAGTACTCCATTGTGTAAATGTACCACATTTTCTGTATCCATTCTTCTGTTGAAAGACATCTGGGTTCTTTCCAGCTTCTGGCTATTATAAATAAGGCTGCTATAAACATAGTGGAGCATGTGGCCCTGTTGCATGTTGAAATATCTTCTGGGTATATACCCAGGAGGGGTATAGCTGGGTCCTCAGGTAACACTATGTTCAATTTTCTGAGGTATCGCCAGACTGCTTTCCATAGTGGGTGTACCAGCTTGCAATCCCACCAACAATGGAGGAGTGTTCCTCTTTCTCCACATCCTCGCCAACATCTGCTGTCACCTGTGTTTTGGATCTTAGCCAATCTGACTGGTGTGAGGTGGAATCTCAGTGTTGTTTTCATTTACATTTCCCTGATGACTAGGGATGCTGAACACTTCTTTAGATGTTTCTCAATCATTCGAGTTTCCTCAGTTGAGAGTTCTTTGTTCAACTCTCTACCCCATTTTTAAATAGGGTTATTTGATGGTCTGGAATCTAGTTTCTTCAGTTCTTTGTATACCTTGGATATTAGCCCTCTATCAGATGTAAGGTTGGTGAAGATCTTTTCCCAGTCTGTTGGTTCCCGCTTTGTCCTGTTGACCGTATCCTTTGCTTTACAGAAGCTTTGCAGTTTTATGAGATCCCATTTGTCAATTCTTGATCTTAGAGCATACGCCATTGGTGTTCTGTTCAGGAACTTTTCCCCTGTGCCCATGTGATCAAGGCTTTTCCCTAGCACCTATTTTAAATGGGATGCTGCTGCAAGCTCCTTTAATACCCTCCACCTGTGCACCATGGGTCCCAAGAAAGCATCTCATCTTCTTCTTGGCTGGCATTGCTATGTCAGCAATCCTAGGTCTCTCAAGCAGTCTTAAAAGTTTTGTTATGTGTTGCATGAACTCACTTAGTTTAAACATTAATATATTTCTTCTCTTAATTAATTTACACCTTTGAGAAAAATATATTCTACTTTTCATGTGTTGGGTTTTCACTTTTTTAAGTATCTCCATGATATTTGTCATATCTTTCACATTTGTAATCTAAATTACAGTTTATAAAGATAGTGTACAATACTCTAAACCCTCTTCCTACACTGAAATATGATTTAATATATAAAACACCTATTCTTATGATTAATTTTTTTAATGAAAGTCTGTTTACAATAGAGAATAATAAATTCCAAGTTAGATTTTCTGAACTTTGATTTCTTTCCTAGTTTTCACCCTTTGATGATGTGTTGATGTTTTGGTTCCCTTTTCACGGACTTATTCATCCTTCAAATGTGTCTACTTTGAAGTCGATTATGTTCACCTGCCGTTTGAGTTGGAAAATTTTATGTGCATGAACTCCTGTAACTGCGTTCTAAGATCCTAGAATTTCCCACTTAAAACCTTCATTGGTGCATCTTGATTTTCATATCTGACTGTTTTTACATGTGATTTTTCTTCCTGAACATGTGAGTGTAGTTATTAGAATCAAGATGATGTTCTGGGGGCTGGTGAGATGGCTCAACGGTTAAAGGCATGCATTGCTGTTCCAGAGGCCCTGACTTCAATTCCCAGCAACCACATGGTGGCTCACAACCATCTGTAATGGATTCTGGTGTATCTGAAGATAGCTACAGTGTACTCATATACACTAAATAAAAAAAAAATATTTTAAAAAAGATTATGTTCTATAAATGAACTAACTCTTCTGTTCTCATTATTTTAATTCAAGCCCCATTCATCTGTGTGTGAACTCTCTTTATGTGTTTTGCATCCTCAGTTTATTATGTATAATAGTTTAAATTACTGTTTAGAACTTTGTAACTTTTGTAGTCACTGGGTAAGAATACAGTTACTACAGGTCTTGAAGTAGTCTTCTGTTTCTGACAATTCTTACTTTATTCTTCCCATTTTAAAATATTGATTAATAAATATTAAATATTTATATTAATTATATTAAATAATAATATAAATACAAGCCAGAGTACCTCAACCTGTATGACAAAATCCTAAATATTAAAATATTTAATATTTCTAATGCCTCAGAATAATCACATGATATGCCATGTTCTGTTTCCTGTGAGGTAATTACTCCATTAAAAAAATCGTTTCTATACATCCTACACAAATGTATGGCATATGGCTTTGATAAATATGTAGCATATATGTATGTCTGTCATTGAGTAACTGAAAATGCAATTTCATGGTTTTAAAGTTAATACATTCACTTTACTAATGTTACCAAATTCTATTTCAAACTAGGATTCCATTTTATAATTCTATAAAATGCATACTCGAGCTTCTTGCCTTTTATGCATTTGTACAAAGTTTATACTTAAGCAGTAGATGAGAAATACTACTTCTTCTGCCTTTGAATTTATTTTTTAAACATAAGATAAAATAGTTTGTTTTATATTATACGTCTATTTAACCTTTGTAAAAATTTTAATTTTATTTAGTTGTGGCTTCCCTTCTTATAAGTGTATGAAGAATGTTTTTTGATATTTTGGATATAAGTTCCATAAAACTATATGCTTTTCTTTTAATTCTTTCATCTTGAGAGTAGATTAATTTAGCTCTTGATAAACTCTACCATCTAATTTGTGTTCATTTACTGAAAATTGTCAACATTTTTCTCTACTTTTTTTAAATATGTACTCAGTTTTATATATACTCATTTTTTTGTCGAAGACACAAATTCATCTCCAAAATTTATTTTATACTTTTATAATTTTTTTTTACCAAATACATTCATCTGGAAAATATATTTTACATTCAGTGTGATATATAGATTTCCTTTCCTATAATCACAGCTGATCTAGTGCTGTAAGACTCTAGTGAGCAGAGACTTAGTTTACATGAGACCCCTGAGTGAACCACGTGGAGACAAGAATCGCTGCAAAAAGCAAGAGGAATTTTTAATGTTCCAGCATGCTGGGGTTATTCTGCATCCCAAAAGGAGGGGCGACCCCACACAGCTTGTTCAGCAGACATTTATGCAGTCTCTAGGGGTAGCAGCCCTTAGGCACAATGTGTTGGCAGAACAGTGACTTTTTAAACTGATTGGTCTTTAGGGAATGAGGAGGCAAGGACCTCCCTTGTCTGTGTGTGGCTAATGGTCCATTGTCCATGTGCTCTGCACCCCCCCAAGTACACTTGGGAGGAAGAAAATTTTTTTCTAAGATGTACATTTGAAACCCAGAGGATCCCACCCTTTGTAACAGGTAGTAAGTGGGAACTTTAGGCAGATGTACTTATCTGGATGGCATCTATTTGGCTCATGAGAGGTAGATCTGAGTGGGTTTCCTGTAGCTTATAAGTTTACAAAACAGATAACAGCATGAGTTAACAACACGAGCAGAGAAGTCTTTAAGATGAACCTTTGTTGGATCATATAGTGGAATGTTTTATTAGAGTTAGACAAGTTTATAAGGAACTCAGATAATATTAGGACAGTGTCATAGCAAGAAGAGAAATATGAAGCATTTAATTGATGGCAACTGAGTTTAGGTAATGAGGTAACAGATAATATCTGTGAAAGCTTAGCTGTCAATGTAGTCAGAAGTCTGAGAAAGAATAAACAATATTATTTTAAAAAATGACATAGCCCACTAGCCAACAGTTCCCATGGTTTCCATACTTTCTTGGACAAAGTCAGTTTGGCTTCCAAGCGCAGAAGATGCAGGGCTTTCTCTCTGTGGAATGGATACGCATGACATGAGAAATGACTTACCTTGGTTTAGCCAAGTCATTTGACTCAGAGCATCCAGTTCAGTCCACTGCATTTGTTCCCATACAATCCAGTCTGTATCTTCTAGGAATCCGGAGTCCAAGTCTTCTGAAACCATCTAGGGTCAATTGTTAGAGGCTTTGGGAACTCTGTCAGCCCTAAGCTTAAAATATACTATTAACAGATTTCTGACAAGATTGAGAGCCATAAGTATTGGTTATAACTGAATAGAATTCAATAACAGTAGTAAAAAATCTATTGAGACAAGATAGGAAAGAGTAAAATAAGAAAGTTGGCAACAGGGGCATACGATCGTATGGCTGTGGGTAAGGTCTGCCTCAGCAGCCACAGGGCCGGACTTCCTACTAGCTGCTGGAAGCCATTGCCAGGTGCCTCTCAGCTGTAGTGAGCAAGGAAAAGCAAGCATGTCCCATAGCACAGCAACATTTATGTTAGGTTTTTTGGCAGAAAGCACCGGTAGCACTCACTTTACAAGTCCCAGGCAACCTAGCCCTTTGTGCTGGTGATTGCGCATGTGAGGAAGCAAGTCTCAGAGAGGGTCCCTGGCAGGATTGGAGGAGTAGACCCAGAGTAGAGCTAAGAACCATCAGGCAAACCGAGGGACCGGCTGCAGAGGAGGCGAAGGGGGAGGGAGCCAGTAGGGTCTCAGACCACTGCTGCTTCAGGCAAACTGAAGGAACTAAGTCCAGGTGGCCACAGATGACAGGGAGGAGGGGGAGAAGCACGTGAAAGGCTGCCCATGGAATGAGACACGCTGGGGTCTACAGTTGGGAGCCGGTACTCCTGAGGCAGAGAGAAAAGTCAGTCCAGTCCTGGCCTGGGGTACTCAGCCATGAGAAACTGTCTCGAGAGGAGAGGGGAAGTGTCTCACCCAAGGGGAGCTGTCCTAGAAAGAGGTTCAGGGAAGGACAGGGTTTGCTTCTAGCTCAAGAAATTTTTACTCTGGCTAGTGGAGGATGGGGAAGCTTACGGGGTCTAGGCTAGGCTAGTGAGCTAGGATAACCTTTGGTAGTTGGTCTGATGCAAACCTGCAGAAGTCCAAATGAGTCACAGCACCAATGATAGGAGATGGAAGGGAACCAATGGTGGAATGATGGTGGAAGGGGATGTCTCAGCAGGCCCATGCCGAGGCATCTCTTCCCCTTGAGGGACCAGCCACACGATAGTATAGTATAGAATAGAGTTTATTCAGAGTATGGGGAGGGGAGCCAGGAGGGTAGTAGAGGCAGAGAGAGAGAGCAGAGAGAGATAGAGAGAGAGTGGAGAAAGGTAGAGGAGTAGAGGCGGGCCATGACCACGTGGAGAGAGGGGAACCTGCAGGAATCACAGGAGCAAGCAAGAGGGGAGGGGGTATCCTTTTATAGTAGGCAGGCCTACCTGGCCATTGCCAGGTAACTGTGGGGAGGAGCATACCTGGCTGTTGCCAGGTAACTGTGGAAGTGGAGTTTAGACAGAATACTAACAGGGAGGGAATCCATTGGAAGTTAGATGAGCATGGAATCAAATTTATAAAGTAAATCATTTTCTAATTTATAACTTTTTGATAGTGAATTTTTAACAATGATGAACATTTCCTGGGTAGTGTCCTTTCACTACTTAAGTCCAGGCTAATCCTATTTTTTTCATCATTGTCAGCTACATTAACAAGTATTACTTTCTTTTCTAATAAAAATCCTTCTAAATTAGAGTTAATGAGTTGTATTCAACTTTTGTTATTTTCTACTGATTTTGTAAACAGCAAGCTCGTAAAGCAGTGGTTTTCAACCTGTGAGTTGAAACCCTTTTGATAAACTTTTATCTCTAAAAATCTTTACATAGTGATTCATAACTAGCATAAATGCAGTTATGAAATAGCAGTAAAATTAATTTTATGGTTGAGGGTCACCACAACATGAATAACTGTATAAAAGGGTTGTAGCATTGGAAAGATTGAAGAAAACCACTGTGCTAAAGTTTCCTGGGGATTTTTTATATGATGTGTGATATTTGCACATAACATCAGGCTCTGATTTGAATTTATGCTAATTATAGTAGCTTTAATATTTAATTTTACTAGCAGGGGTAGCAATAACATGACAAATAAAAATAAAAGTGGTGTGTTCCTATTACCTATTCTTGTATTTTAAAATATATGGCTTATTATTAAGCTAATATGGACATGTAGCATCTCACAATCTCCCAGGCTTACCTGAATAATTTTCAGAAGCACTAGTTTACTTGGTTTAGGTGGATTAATTAAGATACTGTTAGTAAAATATGGTGCAAACTCAAGCATAATTAAAAAATAGCACTCTAAAACATAATTTTGAAATAAATATGATCAATTTTATTTTAAAAGTATTGATAAATTTACTAATGTGGGTTGCCTTTTAATGAGCAGTTTCCAAGAGAGGCATGATCAAAGTGTCACACTGACTGTACCACGCTCTCTGAGTCCTTTTATACCTGTCATTCTTTTCTTCATGACTCTGTTCACCTCTATCTCAGGATATATACTAAGTAGGTGTATAGCTATATTGGCCCTTCTTACACATTTCTCTAATAAATTTCTTCTGTTCCTTTTTGTAGTGCTGTCGCTTTGGTATATCAATTTAAAGCAAATTAAGTCCCCCCTACCCGCCATCCAAGCAGCATGAGTACTGGAGAGATACTTACTTCTGTTGTCCCTGGCCTCCTGTGGTAGGCAGGAAAGATGACCTCACCCCTCTCCACTGGAGAGCAGCACTGCACCTTTCCTGGGCGGAAGAGTAGAGCTCAACCTCCTGGAAGAGGGGTAGGTGAGCCTGCTGAGAGCATGAGTGAATGAGCCTGCTCCTTGTCAGGGAAATATAAGACATTGAATTAGCAGATCCCAACAACCATCCTATTTCTAAACTGCTGGAGCACATGAAGGGACCAGTCCTGTAAGAACTAAAGCTGCAGGATCTCCACGACACAAGGCAACAACAGGATGTCTGGAAGGAGTCCTGGTGAGGATCCAGTATTGAAAGTGTGGCAGAAGCCTGAGGCCTTGAACCAGGCCAATGATGTATTGCAATGAACATTTGCAATTGAAGCTGTTTGGACGAAATGATATACCATGACACTCTGCATCTTCCACTGCAAGATGTTTTTCGCTTGTTTATTTTGTTTTGTCTCGTTTTGCTTAGCCTTGTTTTGTTTTGTTTCAGGGTGGAGGCTACAACAGCAGAGGACAGACATGGAGGGGTGTGGAGATAGATGAGACTGGGGCATATGATATGCATCACGTAAAATTCATGAAGAATCAATTTAAAAAAATAATATAAATAAACACAGTGTGGATTTTTTCATGATATTTTGTCACTAATTTTGTTGTCAATGACTCACACTGTGTTAAGTGATATCAATCAATTTCCAATTAGTATGCTTATGGAACTAATTGAACTTATGTCTACCATAATCTTTTAAATTTCTTTTTATGATTTAACTGGTTTCTGAATATGAATTTCCAAGATTCTACTGAATTTATATTATTTTCTCAACCCAACCTCATTTTCCCAACTACTGATTAGGAATTCATTCATGACTAAATTGTTTGCTTCTGGTACACAGATCAATACCCTTTTTTTTTTTTTATTTTGCTGTTTGTGTGCATGAGTGCCTATTTGTATGCTTGTGTACCTGTGAATGTTTGTGCACATATATCTAGAACCTACCAGTTTTCTTCTTCCATTGCTTTCTACCTTATTTTTCAAAAATCTGATAAAGGTTTCTGTCAAGTATCTGTTAATATTTCTTTATGTATTTATATCTGTGTTGTTCAATACAGAGAGAAAAAAAAACTTTCATTAAGAGCACACATAGATGCAGATTCAGAGATGGGAATGGAAAAATTTACAACATAGGACTCAGACAGGCAAAGATTTACACTTGTAGCATAGACAAACAGGGAACAGCAGAAGACACACACTGAGTAGAGAACTCAAGTCTGGACTACTTATTGTTTAAATTACTCAAGGGGATCTACTTTTAATTTCTTTTTTTTTAAAATATAACTCCAACACATTATTGGTTACTCTGTGTTTATGACTAATACATTCAAACTGACAAGCCCAATACCCACTGTTTCCATAGTCTGTATCTTAATATTGCTTATTTTGTTCCTAGGTTTATTAATGTGCAATTCATAACAATGTTTCATCACTAATAATAGAAATGAGCCTCTCCTTTCTGTCTTCTTTGCATCTTAGGTGTTAAAGAAATTGTTCGGTTATAAGTAAATGCCAAAGCAGAGATTACGCTTTACTTCGTCTCATGTATATCAGATTATATGTCCACGCATGTTTGCTGTGCTAATATTCCAGGTAACTTGCATTCTCTGTAACTAAAATCATGTGTATCAAATCCATATTTCACATTAACATGATTTTTCCTATTGGTTTCAGTTTCTGGTTTGTTTGTTTCTAACAGCATTTTCACTAATGAAAAATGAGCTTGTAATATCTCTTTTTCATTTATTTTCATTTTCATGCAGGACTCAAGTGACTTTAAAGTACACCAGG
This sequence comes from Mastomys natalensis, assembly GCA_021653895.1. Taxonomy (NCBI): domain Eukaryota; kingdom Metazoa; phylum Chordata; class Mammalia; order Rodentia; family Muridae; genus Mastomys; species Mastomys natalensis. Next base: position 716,512 of record JAJTUV010000420.1, on the reverse strand, counting down.
TTAGGATAAGAGATAGAATCCAGATAATCCCACACTAGATAATTTTTTGCCCAGCTTCTTACTACTGAAACGATGTGGCATTATCGAGTTTAATCCCATAATTTTTCTTACCAAACCAAATACCCATTTAACACTTTTCTGACTCCTGAGAGGTCTCATAGTCAACCACAAGTGTCCCCTCATGCCTCTGCCCAAGAACGGTAGCCACAGTACTCGGAAATGGGAATAAAATGTTTTTTTTCACATTACCAGAGGAGTTTTCAATAACTGAAGTGTGTGGTAAACTCATTCAATGTTACAAACTTTGTTTCTGTCTACTGCTTATTGGAGTATGCTAAATAAGAGTGCAATCATGCTTTGTGTAGCATCATATTGCCCAGGTTTCCTTAGGCTTTGCATTTAGAATTTGTGTTATTTTCAGATGGAGTGGTTGTATTTTAAAGCTTTTTCCTTCTGCTTCCCACCTGCCTTCCCCCTCTCCCAACCCCCTTGCCCTAGTACATTGGCAGGAGAAACAGCCTCTTTTAAGTGGTAGCAATGGTGACTTGTGAAAGGAGAGCTGACTTCAGATAAATATTCTTGGGGATCCAGGAATCAGGGGTGGATGTTGCTAAATGGGACATGCTCTTTGACTTATCAGATGGTCCATGTATTTCACTAATAGATATTTAATAAGCAAAAGGCATAAAATAGGCCAGATGAAGCATGGAGACCATTTGCATATTTTAAAAGTACATCGACTCTTTCTTTGATTGCTTCTCTTTTCCTGCAGCTTTTTCTTCTTGGGTTTGCACTGTTGTCATCATCTTGGTAGTAAATGCAAGGAGACATCATCATTTAATATCATATAAGCCCTATATGCAATTATTGATATATTTTACAAAACATATATTCAAGCAAATGACTCACTATTGGCATAGAATAAAATATTTTGAAAATGATATGCACATTAACGGGTGTTTTAGCCTAATACTTCTCAGCTTTAGTAAACATACACATACAAAATCAGGAAAACATACACTGTGTTTTTAGAACATGTGACTGAAAACTATGGACTATTATGGCACATGTAATGTAATAGAATAAAGACTTAACAATACCCTGTCTTATTTTCCTCTCTGAATTGCTTTAATTAATTTTGATCATTTGATTGGACAAAGAATGTACAGCATTTGATGGTACTTTACTAACTACCAAGTCATTATAAACTTAGCAGGAGTGGTAATATGTTACAAAGGAAGCTTGTCATTGAAGTGGTATTCTAGAAATAAAATTTTTTCTCAGTCATCACTAGTTTACCACCACAGATTAACTTTGTCAAAGAATAAGTAGGTAATTTATCAATGTTGTGTATAATTATGAACAAATCAACTAAACAATATTTTCTTTTATTTACCATTTGCCATAAACAAACAAAACTAAATCAACCAATTGGTATTCATCCAATAATATTGATTGTATGTTTGTGAATCCACAACTACCTAAATTTTGATATTTTCATCTGTATGTAAAAGAACCCTGTTTTTGTAATTTTTCTACTCTAATTTTTTCTTGTATGAAGAATACCAATATGAGGGGAGTTATTTTAAAATGACATGGAATTTATTATTAGTTAGAAGTTAACTTCTTGCTCCCTTTAATAAAGTATAATCATATCTTACTTGAGTTGAATCAATGCTTATACACACAAAAAATGGCATGTTATTTTTTATATTTCACATGAAAATTTTAGAAATAAACCCTACCTCATAATAATTTTTCTTTAAATCCTTTATCCATAGATAAAAAGACAAGCATCAGCAAAGAGGCTACAAAAAAAAAAGAAGATTTAGATGATTTCAGATGAAAATTCTATTCCTGAGAACGTCTCTCCCCTGCCTTTTAACCAAAAATAAATAAATAAAAATTAAAAATAGTATCTAAAAATGAATAAAACAGCTTTGGTTTAGATTGCTTGGAAATCCTCCCCTCTGCTGCAATTACTGGATGAAACAAGCTTGAAGCTCAGAGGAGTTCTTGACTCAGTGTCTTTTGCTTCCTGTCTCTGTGAGGGGCTGTTTTTCTGATGCCATTATTGGCAGATCGCCACATCGCACCTGCTGATCCACCTGCCTCTCACTGGCATGCAGTATTTAAAATGTTACGCAATTAAAGTAAATGAGTTTAAAGGGCTAGATTTGCACTGCACCTCCTGGAGAGCTGTTGTTCATTCTCAAAAGTGACTGATGATGGTGAGAGAAGCTTTGCTGCCCGATTGGCCCTGGGGTGCTGAATCGCTCCCCTTTGAAGAACTCTGTGGTGAATCTCCCCATAAGGATACTAAATGGACAGGAAGCATAAAGAGAGACATTTTCTACCCCAGGATATCAGTCTTTATGGATTGAGACTAGGCAGTACAAGACAGATTGTGAAGTAACTAGACCATCTAAATGTGTCTTCAAAAACACAAACAAACAATACAGAAGAAAAACTCTATCTCCACCTGATTTGCATTTGCGAGTTTAGTTTTAATTAATTCCTGAAATCCCATGTTAAAAATGTAGAAAAGACATTTCAAAGTGTAAAAGTTACATGCTTCTTATCAGAACCTACTTTAACGTAATTGTCTTCACTGTATTCTTTAGCTATTCTTCAGTGATGCTCCTACTGCCAAACACCATGTGAGGTGAATCTAAATGGGCAGTTTACTTTAGTACATTCTGTTCTTTTTATTTATTCAAACCTAGGAATATTGACTGAGATCAAAAGGACATACTTTTCACTGAAAATATGTTTTTTGTGTCAAAATGTAAATACAAAGTTCATTACTCAGAATTCAATAATTTTATCTTCCATTAGAGATCAATAGACACACAAAATGACTTTGGGATGTGCGACTGTGCTGCAGCTGGATGCTGTGACTATACAGGACTAATGCCTTGTCGACTGCCACTGCCACCACCACCGCCACTGCTACACCAACCACATGGACTGTATCCACTGCTACCTGCCATCACCACCAACCCTGCTGCCGCAGACCAACTCCAACCCCAGCTGCAAGGCTCACACAGCTTCTACAACTGAGCTGTGCCACTGCGGCACCCCACGTGGAGCTAGCCTCTCTCTGCCAGTGGGCTAGGCAGCCAGACAGGTCCCATACAGACCTCAGGGTTCCACATTCCATGATACCAGATTGCGGAAACCTGCAAATACACACTGGAATATTGATTGGTAAAGAGATTCCAACTGTTGGGAGGGACCATAAATGACCAGATAGCACCTGGCCAGCGTATCTTGGGCTGAGGAGTTGGTGTTTCAATGCCCCAGTCCATATGACTGGCCTCCTGGCTGACCTATGACTAATGACTTAAGCCCTTGGGTGACTTCACTTCTTTTTCTTCTTTTTTTTTATTTAGTTATTTAAATCACATCATAATTTACTTATTTACACAGGGGTTATAAACACAAAAAGGCAGGATGTGGGGAAGGGAATGGCACCGGAGCATAGGTGTTCAGGGGGAGTACAGATACCTTTCAGAACAGGGTATCAGCTGGGTGTAGGTTCAGGGGACAGGTCACTATGACTTTGCCTATGATTCACTTGTCCTTATCTAAGTTGGTACTGTCCACTGAGGCTGCCTATTTATAAGACCTATGACTACTTGGGCTGGTAAATTTCCACAGAAGCCGCCTGTTTACAATAGCTAGACTTCCCTTCTTGAAAGCAGTTCATAAATCCCTCAAGCTCTTGCAGCAGCAGGTAAATTCCTGGTACCAGGTTGAGCTGCTTTCTGGCAATTTCCAGGAGATTGCCCCCATAGTCCCTAAAGATTCTCATGATGACCCCAATTTCTAGCTTGGCTGTCTGATCCATTACGGACACTTCTCTGGACGCAGGTTAAGACTACTTCAGTAACACCCCCCCATCACCTAGTGGGCGCTAATTGTCTTCTCTTCGACTGTACCTCCAGACACCCACTGGGTTATCTCCTGAAAAACCTCAAATCTCTAAAATTAACACCTGATTTGAGGCCTTCCAAACTGATACACCTCTGCAATTAGGTCTGGATTCAGTATCCTTCAGATAATGGTTCAAAACAACCACCTAATTGTATGCTAGACCTGATTATTTTAAAAGGTCATCATACATACTGCTAGCTGTCTGGTAAATGGAAAGAGGTTCCCTATATTCAGGCATTCATTTATCTTCTATCTCAGACCACCATGTGTTCTGCCTGTTCCCCATCCCAGCTTCTCTTAGCCATGACACCTACTCAACCAGTTAGATGACACTACCACCCTAGATCCTGCTGAAGGGAAGAACCACCTCCCTTCCTCCACAGATCTGCTTCTAAGCCACCGAAAACTAAAACTACTGCCTCATTTTCTTCTTCTCACCAGGATACCCCAGAGCCTATCGACCTGACTTCTCCAGACCCCTCCCATCCTGTGCCAGCTGCAGGCCACTCTAATCGCCTTGCATTGGCACCAACCTTTACCCCTCCTATCACTCGTTCTAAGGCCACAACCAAACCCCAATTCTTTATCCTCCAGGGACACCTGACCACATCTGTCCTTCCTCTAAGAGAAGTGGCTGGGGTTGACGGTCTGGTCACAGTACATGTCCCTTTCTCACTGAGTGAACTTTCTTAAATAGAAAACAGATTGGGTTCTTATACCTCTAACTCCTCCGTCTTTGTTAAAGAGTTTCAGTACGTTACTCAATCTTATAGCTTGACTTTTCATGATGTACATATGATTCTCACTAACAATTTACTTCCTGATGAATGCAGGTGAGTTTGGGAACAGGCAAAAATGCATGCAGATCAGATTCATCGAACAGACAGAACATATCCAGTCGGATCTGAGGCAGTATCTGAGCAGGATCCTCGATAAAATTATAATTCCGCAGGTGGTATCTTAGCTAGAGATAGATTAATAACATGCCTTTTGGCAGGCCTAAGAAAGGCAGCCTTAAAGCCAGTAAACTTTGAGAAACTCCAAGAGGTTGTCCAGGACAAACAGGAAAACCCGTCTCAGTTTTTAGAACGCCTCATAAGGCTATATTACATTATACCAATCTGGACCTGAAAACCCAGAAGGTAAGCAACTTTCAATGACCTACTTTTTCTCTGAGCTACTCTGACATAAAAGCTAAAATTAGGCAGTTGGAGAAAGGGCCCCTAACTCCACAGCAGAAGACATGGTACTGGCCTTCAAGAGAGATGAGAAAGTCAGAAAACAAAATTATCACATGCTGGCAAAGACTATCAGACCAGCCTCAGTTGCTACCCCAGACTCCTGGTCTTTGAAGGCTCAGAGACCACCAGGCCTCTGCTATAAATGTCGTCAACCAGGTCATTAGGCGAGTGATTGTCACAACCCCAGCAAGCCAAGGGGACCATGTCCTAGGTGCCATCACCAACACTAACATTGGAGTGGGGTAACTTAGACTCTTTTATCTGCTCTTGGGAACCTTTCCCTCCAGTTTTACCCAGCCTTGATATGAGAGTTGGTGCCTAGTTTTATTGCATCTTGTTTTGCCTTGTTTAGTTGATATCCTGAAATGCCTGCTCTTTTTAAAAAGGAAATAGAGGAGCAGAGGAGGAGTAGATTAGGGGGAGAGAGGAGGTTGGGGAGAGCTTTTGAGAAGTGGAGGGTACAGGAGGCTGTGGTAAGGCAGGAGTATTATATAAGAGAAAAATAAATACAGAGAAAAAAGAGAGAAGTGTAGTTATGGCATTAGTAGAGAACTTTTTCTGAAGAGTCCTTACCTTCTTTGCAAAGAAGCCTGGAGATCTTTCAAGGGTCCAATAGTTTGTTCAGGAGTATCTCAATATATTTTGACAACAGTCTGTTACGTTTTGATTTTTTTCAGATGAAAGCATATGCTATATTTTGATATAGATGAGTTCTGAAATTTATTTTGGCAAATACAAGTAAAAGACTATTTTGAAGGCCTTCAGAATATACCTGCATAATGTATTTCAACATTGCTTTTATGTTTCAACATTTTACATCAAGAACATGACTCCCTCAGTGTGTCTGAATTTTTATAAATAAAGGTTTCTAATAGAAACAGTAGAAAATTGACAGGTGTTTCACATGAATTATAAATTTTAATATCAGTATCAATGCATGAATACAAGTACCTACAAATATTATATTTGCATCTATATTCAAAATTATACCTCCATATCTTAATTGCTACTAAATTTTAATTCTTCTAGATTTTCATACTGTAGGCTATTTGTATAGCACATAATACAAAATTTATTTATGGCTTAAAGAACAACAGAAGAAATATCAATGGCATTTTATTTATTTATTCTTGCAAGAAAAAAAATACATGCTTTAATAATTCCTTCTGTGTTTGTCTGTATGCATTCTGATAAACAGACAAACCTAAATGTAGAACTTAGAATGAAGTATATTTTATATATTGAATATAATAATTAAATGTGAAAATAGATAACTTTAGCTTATTAAATTTTTAAAGAAGTGTATTAAATATAGACGTCTTACAATTTCCATTTATAATGATTTGTTACATTGTGTCAATTTTAAAATTGATGATTTTTGGGAAGCATTACTTATTTTTAATTAATTATTTTATTTATTTATGTCTCAAATGTTGCACCTACCAGTCCCGTCTTGCAGAGTTCTTGCCCATCCTCCATCTCCTTCACATCTGAGAAGGTGCTCCCTCAGGGGCATCCCCCCTCCCTGGGGCATCAATCTACAGGATTTGATGAATCCTATTCAGCTGAGGTCAGACAAGGCAGTCCTTTGCTAAATATGTGCTGGGGCCTCAGAAAACCCTATATATGCTCTTTGGTTGGTGCCTTAGTCTCTGGAAGCTCCCAGGGTTAAGGTTAGTTGCCACTGTTGGTCTTCTTATGTGGTTGCCATCCCTTACAATTATTTCAATCCTTCCCCTAATGTGGGACTGCAGGCAGCCTCCACCTCGCAGGTCCCGGGCCACTGCCGCGTGGGCCCAGGGGCCGCTGCTGCGGCCTGCCAGTTTTTCCCACACCCTAACTCTTCTAAAGGGGTCTCTGACCTCAGTCCACTGCTTAACTTTGAATATCTACATCTGTCTCAGTCAGCTGCTGGTAAAGCCTCCTAGAGGACAGCCATGCGAGACTCCCATCTGCAAGCACAATATGGCATTAGTAATAGTGTCAGGATTTGGTGCTTGCCCATGGCAGAGATTCCAAGGTGGACTGGCCATTGCTCAGCCATTCACTCAATGTCTGCTACATTTTGTCCCTGCATTTTTTTAGACAGGAAAAATTTTGTCAACAATTTTTGAATGTGGGTTGGTGTCCTCATCTGTCCTCTGAGGGCCTTGTTTAAAGAATAGAGGTGGTCTTTTCATGTTCCATCCCCACTGTTGGGCATTTCAGCTAAAGTCATCCACATTGAGTCCTGGGAGCCTCCCCCATTCCAGATCTCTGGGACTTTCAAGGCCCCTACTCTCCAATGCTGCATATTTCCATTCATTCTCCTGGCCCTCTAGGCTTCTCTCCTGTCTCCATACCTGATCTTACCCCCTTTTTCACCTTCCTTTCCCATCTAGATCCCTCACTCCTTCTGCCTCTCATGTTTATTTTACTTCTCCTTCTAAGTGGGATTTAAACATCCTCAGTGTGCTTTCCTTCATGTTTAATTTCTTAGGGTCTGTGGTATCATGGGTCTTCTGTACTTTTTGGATAATACCCACTTGTCAGTGAGTACATACCATGCATGTCCTTTTGGGTTTGGGTTGCCTCACTCAGGATATTATTTTGTAGTTACATCCATTTGCCCACAAAATTCATTATGTCCTTGTTTTAATGACTGAATAATATTCCATTGTATAAATGTACACCGTTTTCTGTATCCATTCTTCAGTTGAGGGACATCTGTGTTGCTTCCAGGTTCTGGCTATTATGAATAAGACTGCTAAGAACATAGTGAAGCATGTGTCACTGTGATATTGTAGAGCATCTTTTGGGTATATGTCCCATGAGCTGTATTTCTAGGCCTTTAGGTAGAACAGTTTCAATTTTGTGAGGAAACTGCAGATTGATTTTTGGACTGGTTGTACCAGTTTGTAATCCCAGCTATGGAGGAGTACTTCCCTTTCTCCACATCCACACTAGCATGTGCTGTCACTTGAGTTTTTGATCTTAGCCATTCTGATTGTTATAAGGTGGAATCTCAGGGTGTTTTAATTTTTAACTTAAGCCTTAATATTTCTATGTAGGAAAAAGTTCATTGTGGACACTAATGAGTTTTAAATTATGCACATTTATAAAAAACTTGAGAAACATTTTTGCAATATTTTTATGAATTCAAATGGCACAAGAAAATGACTTTAAGAAAGAAAAATCATGATATATTAGTCATGATAAGAAAAAAAGGTATTTGGTGACCTTTGTAGTTATTTAGGATTTATGTTTCTTATATATGAAACACATTTTTATTATGTTATTATAATATTTGGATATATTAGAAATGTTTGATAACTTAAAAATTATGGTTTTTTTTTCAAATTTTAATCATGTTTTATACACCTAGTACATACAATAAATTATTATGTCAGTGATTATTTGAACACTAAAGTTCTCAGAAAGAAAGATTGTATGGCAGGGTTTTACTAACTCACAGGAGTCTTCCTTTAGTTCAATCAAACTACACCTCACAATGGTTAGAAATTTAACCACTCACATAATAATTTCTGCAAAAGTATAGGTTTATCTTCTAGCAAAGATATCCTTACCTTAGAAATCAATCTCTTAAAGCTCACTGAACTGCTATTTGTCCAGTGTTAATTAGTTTGGAAATTGACTTCACAAATCTTCAACCCAATATCAGAAAGAAAATCTCTGCTGTTTATCCTGAGTTTCACAGACTTGGACAAGTTATGTGATTTCTTTCCACCAACCCAACAATAAAAAGACTTAAATATCGTGTTGTCCAGAAAGTAAATCTGTCTGATGCTTGGTGAAATATATCTCCTTATTTATCCTCTTTTACTATAAGAAATCAGCTGAAGGGAAATGACTTTCCAATGGTTAAACTTGCTGAAGGACTGTAAGTAAATCAGAGATGTTCTGGGTAAATAACAGGAGAGGAAGTTCTGGAAATCCAGACCGCAATTTCTTACTGAGCTTAACTACTTTCTATGGTGTTATTATTGATCTTGAATCAGGTTTCTATTTTCACGGTGTTGTTTTATTTTACAGCATGTGTTGCTTGCTTTGTGCTCCCACTATTTGTACATAGACTTTCTTTTTCATTAGAATGTACATTTTTGCCTACTCACTTTTTGTTTCTTTTGAACAATCTATTGTTGTTGAAATGTACTCATCATATTACATCATCCCTTTACCAGTATATTAACAATTATCTAAAACTGTACAAGTTATCTTTCTAAATTCATGGCCTTCCATTTCACAGCATTTCTATGGTTTCCTGTTGATTAATTCTTCACTGAGTGTTTAGAGTGAGCTTTCTGGACTGTAAATTCTATGACCTCCATTGATGATTCTAAAGAAATTAAAACAGATCCAAATGTCTCAAACTACTCAAAATTCACATTTATTTCAATCTTGATTTTTCTCTCCAGGTCCACCTTGTCCTCTCCATCCATCTTTCTTGTATTTCTGTAATAATAAGTCCTCTCTAGCCCTTACACTTAGATTATTGTTCACCTCTGGCTCATTCTTTAGTGTCAACAATGACTCCTATTTAAAAACATTTAGGGATGTGGTGTCTTCTAGATTATTTGTATAGTCACACTTTTTACTGAAATGAGATATTTTATTCCATATAAATGAAAAGGTAGTAGTCTGATTCGTGAGCCATGAACCGTACTAGCTTCTTGAGCAGTAAACAAATAAAGCCTGGATTCTCATTCTTTGTCTACAGTATGTGCTCAATCAAACTTCCTCCTGCCTCAGTTCTTGGAATTAATACTCTTGAATCTTGCATTTGTTTATATAAATCTTCATTTTGGCCTAGTTATTTCCTACTTATTTCTTCTCAGATATTTTATATAACATGAATATCTCCTGTAAATTCCAGTTGGATGTATAAGATACAGCATTTAATTATATAAAGTGGATTCAGTCACATTAATTATCTTTCCCCAAGTAAATGCTATGATGACAATGATTTATTTCTGTTTCTAAACAATTCAAGAAACTTACTCACCCCTTTCTTTTTGAGATCTAAATATTTATCATGTCTTAACATAAACATGCATTTCAAAAATGCGTAACAGACATTTTGTCTTGTTCCAGTTCTTTAATAAAATCAATCATATAGTTTAAATTATTTTCTTGTTTGGGACATCAATTTCCATACCTTTTTCTAACACTAAATAGACTAGTTTGAAACTAAAGTTGATCTTGCATGAAGAACTCCCACTTTTCAATTTGATTATAATATAATTTGAGGAAAATGAGAAAAAGAAAACAAAATTATCATATGGATTATCATCAAATAAAAGAAAACTACTGCAGTTTGATTATCAACACATGCACACACACACACATTTATTTAATATTTTTTGAGAATAATCAATCTTTGCTGTAAATCTGTAAATATAACATGTTTTAACTTCTTTATTAATTTTTGTTTATCATAAAGAAATACAATATGAAATATATATGACTTAGATAACTTGCTGCTGTCTTACTGCTTAGGATTTGTTTTATTTTGTGATGCACTATTTCTCCATGCAGCCTTTCTGGCCTCAAAGTACTGATTCTGCTACCTCTAGGCTACAAGTTCTGGGATTACAGGAGTGCACACAGCACCAAGAAACTTATTATTTGGTAGAAAGCTCTTTTCTTGCCCTGAACCCTGCAGCACTAGCTTATGTTTTTGAGCAAGCACACTTTGAAATATTCCACATGAAGCAATTTTGTAACAAAATAAGTCTCTGGGTATTCCCAAAGCTTTAATCATGTGTTATGTAATGTATTAAATAAATCTCTGTAGTGCAGTAGAACTTGGTATTGCCTAACTTATTTTATTACATCCCTTTTCTTGTATTTTAAAGCCACATATTTTTCTTTTAAATGTGAAAAACAAATATCCTACCAAAATCAGATTCAGATACCAGTCAAGATATCTTTTTGTAAATTATTGTTTGTGAGATGATATCCAAATAGGAGTCACAGACAGAAACATAAGTAAAGAAGCAGCAATTATGTAGTTAGAACATAGTCTTTTGGGGAATGGGTCCTTAAATTCTAGAAACATGAAATTTTCAGCACATTAACAGGAAAGCATTTCGTTGTGGGAAATGTTTTCATTTCATGTTAATAGGAATAATTTTTAAATAGTTTGTTAACATAGTAGTTATTAATGTCCCATGACATCTCACTTTCATGTTACAGATACCTGATTTTAGGAGGATAAAACAAGAATTAGTATAGATTGATCTTTTCAAAGATCTACTTAAAATGTCAGCATATATATATATATGCTGCAATAAATGAGCAATCTGAACATATATCTGTTAGGGTCCCATTCACATTAGAAAGAATATATCTATACTAAAATGATTATCTGTTCCACATTAGGTTGTTGAACCAATCATTACATGGAAACAGAGATCATTCACGGTCTTTCCGTTTTAAGTTAAAATGTTTTCAAACTACATTAAATTGTGTTCTCTTGTTGTTGTAGTTTTCACAGGATGTATTGGCTCACGCAAATTAGAAATCTAAGGGTTGGAACAAACTTCAAGAAGAGCTTGATCTGCAAATTCAAACAATTTTATCCTGCTGAGAATGATCATACAACTCAGTCAAGTGAACACAGCCCATCAGCAGGAAGGACAAGGCTGCTTCAGCTTAGAGATTTTTTTGCCTTCTCCTCTTTTCAGGACTTAGCTTTCTTTCCATTTTGAAAGACCGCCGTACCAAAAGCATGTTTCCACACAAGATTTTATGGAGACAAGATAATATGTAAAACATTGTAATGCTGATTAACTTTTTTTTTTTAATAAACTGATCTGTTATTTATAGAAACTGAATATTGTAGCACAGCGCTAAGCTTCCTTTGCTGCTTCATTTCCACATGAAAGACATACTATTACATTCTTAGAGACAATGTAATTTAAGAATATGAAGTGGATATTTATGCAGCTTGAAAATTTAAAATTACTATATTTCTTAAATGTACAAATTTCACCTCCAGTCCTATTTCACAGGGTCATGAATTATCGAACAAAGAGTACAGAGTAATGTCCAAGTGAAGGTGTGAGGTTCCAATAACAAAGGCAATTACTATGTGCAAATTGAGTGTGTGTATTTTCCTTTGCCCATATTAACATATACTAAATATAGAATGTTTTGATTTTCTATATAGCAAGTATTTGCTGAGCATCTTCTTTTCTTCCAGAGGCTAAATACATAATGATTTGAAGGGAAATCAGTCAGTATTCTTAAAACTGAGTTTAAACTGTCAAATCTTTTCAATCTCCATGTTTCTTTCTTTTCTTTTTTTTTTTTTTTAACTAGAGAGATAAAATAAAATGTACCAAGATCAGCTTGAGCTCAAAGAATTCTGACCTTCACATTCAAAAGCCTCTTTGGAAAAGGTAATTGCCTTTTATCATCTGTTCTATTTTTTGAGTAAATAATACATAAATTACAATCTTAGCTATGAAGAGAACAATCTCAGTGCTGATTTGAAATTCAGGGAACACACTGGATTAGGCTTTCAGGTGGCAGAAGCCCCGGGGTTCCCTGGCTCCTTTTGTGTTCCTCTACTTGTAGAGTCCTTGGAGCTGACAGATGCTTATCAAACATTCATGTAAACACTGCTGTCAAAGCTGTGCTTCTCCAGCTCCGAGGGTCAGCATGGAGCATCATTAACACTGGGCCAAAGATAGAAATGTCATGCCATGAGCTTTGTAATGCAGGAGAATGCCTACTCTGCCTTTGGAAGATTCAGCACTGAAACTGTTAAATTGTTGACATGATGGATGAATACAGAGGTAAGGTTCGAAATAATGCTGACCATTTGTTTATGGACGAATTCTGGCATGGTTTTGTTTTTTGTTTCCAGAAGTTAAAATCATCATTAGGCTTTTGGTTGTTGTTTTTGATTCAGAGGATGTGAAAGCACAGTTCAAGTTTGTAATTCCTAGATGAGCATATGATGTATCACACCAGTGTATGCTTGAGGGCAATGATTCAGAGACTCTCTAGTTCTGGGGTCAATTGCTTTATATTAATTAGCTTCTTTCATTTTTCAGTTTCTCTGGGTCTGTTGTCTGTTGTATTCATTAGGTAGAATGGTCACTTTGGTTTTTAGGATCACTGTTTACCTGGCCATATGAAAGGTTCTACACGGTTAGTCTGTGAAGGAAGTCTCGACTTTTCCACAAAAACAGAAGATATTGCTCCTCTTCTCTAAATTTAAATCCTAACTTTTTACCTGAGAAATGTGTTCTGAGCCTGCTTACTCACCACCCATCACTGACTTAGCACCCTCGTCTGTCCAGTCACCTTTGATCAGACATCCACCCAGTTGCTGTAATTGGCACTGAGAAATCAGTTCTCAAAAGTGTACTTTCTGGAGTCCTGGAGTGAATATCACAATGGTACTTGCTTGAAAAGCAAGTAGTCACATCCTGAGGGGGGAAAATGATTTCAGATAATTGACAAACAAATGGATTGGGTGGGGGAACTATGGAAGAGTTGGGGGAAGGGAGCCAAAAATCAGAACACTTTTTATTAAAAAGCTCTTTTTTCATTAAAGAAAGAAACATAAATCATCATCATCATCTAAAGAACTTTGAAAAATTACCAAATCTCAACCCCAGAGCTTTTAAAAACTGACTATTTGAAAATTGGACTTAGCTATAGCCCATAATATCAATATTTTAAAGTTATTAATCTAATTAAAATCATATTTCTTCATCATTACTATTTCTGAGAAACTAAGCCTTTACCTGTGGCTCTATATTATCCTAATACAGATATATTTAACAATAATTTAACAAGCCTAAACCAACAGAATGATAACTGTGAGGATTAAGACAAGGTATCTGTGCTTTAACAATGCAGGTCTATTTTTAGATACACGGAGATTGAAAACACTGGTGTTGGGCTGAAGATATTGATATCTGGAGATGTTCCTTAACAGTAGATACCTTGCTTCAAATGTTTAAACAATGTATTTGGTTATCACCTTGCTGCTCACTCCACACAAAAGACAAAAGCAAAAGGAGAACAGTGGTATTTGGCCTTCTCTACCAAGCTCACTCATCTAGTTATCCGTCTGGTCAATACAATGGGAATGTTTCCTTCCTACTTTGACTTCTGTTTACAGCCTGCCTTTAATCATCAGGCAGTTCATTCCTTTCCTCGTTCTTCCTTCACCTGCAGTGTACACTAGACATTGCTTTATAGTATTGTTTACCTGTAATTACTACTGACCTAAAAAAAGCATGTTAAAATTTTGTTTTCTTTAGTATAAATGGCTTTTCTTCCTTGGAATTCTATAAAGATTCTAATACTGCATTGCAATTAATTTCAGGCTATTTGGAGATTTCTAATCCTTCTGCACTCTCTCTCCCTACTCAGGTATAGTTCCTATCAAATCACCCTTAAGTGCTTATATTTATTCAGTTTCTCTTTCTAATACAGTCTCATAAAGTGGTTGTGACCTGAGAGAGAGAGAGAGAGAGAGAGAGAGGAGAGAGAGAGAGAGAGATTCAGCTCATGACTTCTAATTCAACTTTATAGGACTTTTGCAACCGTATTGCTTAAATATGTCATATGAAAGGGATGACTTTTAGATATTCTCTGCTTGCTAAAGATACTAATCTACAAATTATGTAATGTGAACTCTAATTAGTTTGGATTTTATTAGAGTACTGTGTAACGAACACTTCAATCTTAATGACCTAAATTGGGTTGATGGGTAAAATGTAAAATGTACATATTCCAGAATGGATTTTGTCCATGTTTAGCCCTTTATTCCTGTTTTCTTCCTTAACATTTCTTGCAAAGGCCAGTGTGTTATTTTAAATTATTAAATAAAAAGTACTTCTATTTATTTGATTTGATTTTCTTATAATGAACTTATTGCCTTTGGGTTTTTGAGTCAAGGAACAAAATACAAATCCAATATCTTAGACAAAAATAAATTATTTGTTTGTAATGGGAAAGGTTGGCCCTGGCCTCTCCTCTAGGAGAGCTATATGCAGAAGTTGTACATTCCAAAGTTACATTCATGTGGAAACATAATGTTTATGGTAATTTTAAACATAAATAAAGATAACTATACTTATTCTGACAAATCCACTTCTAAGTCTCATGAAGAAAAGTATTTAGTGTTTATTTTATTATACAAGAACACACACACAATCTTTTATTTAAAAAAAAAATATGAAGCACTGATTCAATGTTAAATTGAGTATTTTCTTCAGATAGTTCATGTAGAGTCCAGTATTTAGGCATATTTTATGACATTTCTATGGGTATACTTAGATCTAAACCAAAAAAAGGTAAAGGAAAAGTACATATGAAAACATAAACAAGGTTGGAGAGATGGGTCAGCTGTTAAGAGTACAGACTGCTCTTCCATAATTCTTGAATTCAATTCCCAGCAACCCCATGGTGGTTCACAACCATCTGTAAAAGGATCTGATGCTCTCCTCTGGTGTGTCTGAAGATCGACAATGTAGTTACATATATAAAAATAATTAAATAAGTCTTTAAAAAAAAGAAAACATAAACAGTATACGTAAGCCAGTTACTGAACATGAAAGTGAGGTTTGAATATCAAGCCTGTGCATTTCTTCAGTAAGACTTAGCTAATGCTTCCTAGGAATAGTTCTTTAATGAAACAAATATTTAGATGTCGGGTCCGCCTTGACCAGCAATTAAGACACGACACGGTAGGATCCTTCTCAGTCAGCTTTATTGCAGGAACGACTCTTGACTTATGGACGGGACAGGACGGAACGGGGACCTGGGACAGGAACCCCAAGCAGCAGAAATGAGCTGCTTATATAACTGCCCAAGGCGGGCTGGGTGAAGTGTTCTCTCAGGATAGGTTAAGCTGCCAATACCTCATTAGCATAAGCCCGCTAGGGAGGGGCACGAGGCAGATGCATTCACAAAGGACTTGTTTACCAGTTTAGCTGAGCTGGCCATGCTGGAAGCCAGCTGCCTACATTGTCAGGTGCTAGTCATATGACTTTGCAACTGTCCCAGGTGCTATCTTAAACATGGCTGCCTACATTTAGATGCTTTCACTTTTAGTCTCTACTATTTATGTCAAACACACTCAGTTCTTTCAGTGGTTTATGTAGAATTTCCCCTCTCCATTTCTACATGTAGTGTGGAATGTTATTTCTTGCTTCATCATTTTTTTCTGCTTAATTCTATTAGCATTTTTGAAGTGTCTATTGTTATATCCTTCCTTTCTGTCTTCTTTGTCCTTCAATGTCTGTGTGGCTTTGATTTTTGTTATTACTGATATATAAATATAATTGTTTAAGAATCAAAACTTATAGTTTGATCTTCTTTATTTTAGATAATTTTTATTATAGTTAGCATTTTAATTTATTTTATTGGCTTCATAATTCCATATCACATAGTTTTCTTGATCCAATAGACCATTGTATGTCGTTTCCAAATAATCTACTAAATAATTCCTCTTCCTGGAGGCAGAGACTATCCTTCTAGAGTGCTTAGACAATCTCCTGTCTTTTAAGTTTGGTCTTAATCTTATTTCACAAGTGACACTTCCTTTTTCTTATCAACCAGGTGAGCTCTTATTCTTCTTGGAGCTTTGATTTTCTTTTTATTTTGGTTGTCATTGTATTTGGCATGTTCTCCAGTTGCTTAATAAAGAACCATATAAATTTGGGAGTTTATCAATAATTTTCAAAAGATATAAAGATTTTTTTAATGGTATAACACACCAAAATGGCACAGGAATAAAGGAATGGCAAAGATCTTTTACATTTTTAGGTGTGTATGAGTGCTGTTTAACTGTTTCTTCTAATATTTAAACATTCTATTCTGCAGGGAACCTCTTACATAGAAAGGTAAACAATTTGAAATAGTTCTAGAAAGTCCCCAAAATTGACCAGAATTCCCTCAGACAACACCCCTCTACCCCAACTCCACACAGTAAGCTATAAAAGCTATAAAGAAGACTCTTAAACAAGAGATGTTGCAAAGAAGACTCGGAGACAAGACCAGCTTCTGGGAACAACAACAACAAAATAAATCAACTGAATTACCTGGTAAAGACTTAGACCAGATGAGGCACCTAGAAAGGATACTCTCCAGACTGTTAAGCTATGTATAGGTTGTACAATGTGCTCCATGTACATAGCAGTCCACTAAAACAGGTAACACAAGCCATTACAGTCTCTAAAAATACAGAGCTAAAACAGAAAATTAAGGAGCGAAACACCCACCCAATACAGACTAACCCAGGTCTCAGCACCCAAAACTATAATTATCCCAAACTCCAAACTAGAGGTGGAGTTTGGTGATGGCCAGTAGCTAAAGTCATTTCTCCTCCTGTAAATAATCACTCATTCATATTCTGTATGTAATTCCAATAAAAATGAATTTGGAATTTTTGGTGGTATCTTTACTTTGGTTTGTCATGAGCTCCTGTCTAAGGTGAATAAACTAGTGTTTTGCTTCTTTCCAGGAAAAGTTTTGTCTTAAAACAATAAGGCAGAAAGCTGCCATGCAGGGTAATATACATGAGGTACACTTGCTGACAGCCGCTTACTAGTGATCTGGAACTTAAAGGGGTTTTCTCACAAGGCAAGCAATGGAAACAGTAGTTAATCCGATGTGCTGGGCCACCTATAGTTTGGTGAATAAGACTTATTCCTGGTTACCTGATACCTGGATCCTGAGAGATATGGGCAGGTGCATGGTAGATTTAGAACATTGTACCTAGAAAAAAACCAGTGGTTTCGATGTAAATATCAGTTGGTTGTTGTAAAAGAGGTCACTACCATCTTCTAGACAGAAAACATGTTTGTGAATTATAATCAGATGACACTCCTTCCCAAGACATATATTTTCTCTGAGGAAGAATAAATGCATCTATGTCTCTTTAGCACTTAGTGAATAATTTGATGTTGGATTTAGTATATAATTATGTAGTCTCCAACAGAACAGTTTTGTCTGATGTAAAGTGAATTCTCTTTTTTGTGAGCACCCTATAATTCGCCCTGTTTCATTCCTCTTTTCCTTTCAATTGATATGTTGGAAATGCAGCAACAACACCAATGAAATTCTGCAGTTTGCTTTTGCTGACTTCAGCCTCTCAGTGCAGTTGACCCCTTTTTCTGTTCTCTTATCACCTGTAAACAATCAGCACTCTGCAGAGTTTTGATCCCAGGCAGTTTTAATTACTTTGGCAAGACTATAGATGGTTTTGCATTCTATCACCAGGAGGTGTCTGACTGCTAATTTTGCTGGATTGCACCATCATCTTTTCTTGGATGGATTTGCTTTCCTACCACCATCTCACACCTTCCTCCCAACCTCCAACCATCTTTTCATCTTTATTTTGATTCTGCCAAATGCTGAACTGCTGTCAATGTTGGTGACTTTTTTTTAATATTGACCCAAAATACACATTTGTTGGCTTTTCTATACTCTGTGATTTCCTATCCAAAGTAAAACGGTGCTAAAACCTCAACAAAAACAACTATCAACAGCTTTCTTTCCTTAATTTACTCTGTATTTCATTTGTTTTCCTGGATAACATGATTGTATAGTTCTAATTTGTATTGTACTGTTTAGTGATTACATCAAACATACCATGATGATATAGGATCCTTTGGTGCCCTGGAACTGGAGTTACAGAGAGATTTGGACCACCATATGGGTTGTGGGAACAGAATACAGCTCCTCAGCAAGATTAAGCATCTTAACTGATGAGCCATCTCTCCACCCTATGATTTTTTTTTTAAAAAAAAAACATTAGCACACTTTACTATACTTTAATAAAATTCGAGACTTAAATGAGAGTAGCTTTTTAACATTTTTTTCATTTATCATCTTGTTTCTAAATTTACCAGAAAATGAGAAAATTAAGCATTTTTAAAAATATATTTTAGGCATCATATTACATTTCAGAGACATAAATACTTCAGGCAATATGATTTGAGAAATAGAAATTATTATAATAGATAATGATAAAGCATTAACTAAGGTCAATTCATTTTCTCAATGTAGATAACTATGAAAACTATAAGAGAAAAATAATTTTTAAATTTGAAAAACAAACACATGGAACTGGAATACCCTGAGAGGAAAGAATAGGAAGGTAATCATCATGCTGTTTTCCTGCTGGTGGACACTTGAAGACCAAGAGTTGGGAGGTGAAATCCCACTGAGGCACAGTAGATTCACAGGTTGAAGATACAGAATTTTGAGTTTAAGACACATCCATGCAGAAATGCTGCAACCAAAGAAACACCCTCTTGTGTGTACTGCCAAATAAAATGGCACTCACATATGAAAACTGAGATAAGAAATACCAGGAAGTTTTATATGTGTCATTGTCTGAGCTTCTCAATAGGGAAGTGTTTCTGTAGGATCCAGATGGGATGAAGATGCTGCAAACAATTAATGAAGAACTCAAAAAGATTTCACATTAAAGCTGAGCTAAACTCTATGTCTATAAGGAAGTTAAAGTTAAAAGTGGATGATCAAAGAATTCATAATTTAAAGACATGACAGCAAAAGCATTAATCTATAGTGTTATATAATACACAACAGTGTTTAAAGAAGAAAACATACATAATAAGAAAGTTTCATTAAAGATTTCAACAAAAAATATTATGCTCAGTTTATCAGGAAATCACAAGATGTAACAGAAAAAAAGAATAGTAATGATCAGTTTCAAAGAGAAAATAGTTGACATACCTTGTGAAAACTGGAATTTATATATCCAGGGGACAGAAACATCCCCAAACAAGAGACTCATAAACAAATCCATCTTGGCATAGAATAATCAAGTTGCTTAAATAAGACATAAATAGAAAGTCTAAACCACCCAAAGAAAGACATTCATACTTAAACTGATAACCTTGAGAACATATGCTTGATAACATAGGCTTCCAACTTCCCCTATAAATAAAACATATAGAATGTACCTGCCTCCCTCTATTATGTCCAACTGGTAAAAATGTCAAAAATTGATGCAAGTCTGGTCTGATTAGATTTCCTGCAACCTTGCCTTCCTATAGCCTTCTCAAGTTTGAGGATCAGCTTCTATCACTAAGCAGGGTACCCTACATGCTGGCAAGTGCTTTGTTACTGCTCTCTCTCTTTCTCTCTCTCTCAATTCATGTTGAGAACATTAATTTTTCAGTCTTTGTGTCTGTTATGTCTGATGACTCCCTAAAAATCTCACCTTTCATTCCCTGTTGCAGTCTCCAAGCCTAATTCTGGTCATAATACATGTACACTAGACCTATTCTTGGGAGTGCCCTAGAACCAAGATCAAATACACCGTGTTTACACTACCAGGCATAGCTCAGGTAGCCCACTGGAGGAAAGGAGTGTCTTGAACAATTGGGAAAACAAGAATAAAACTCAGTCTATATTATCATCCTGCACAAAAATCAACTCCAAATTTATGAAAAACCTTAGTGAGAAATCTGAAATACTAAGGCTGCTGGAAGAAAATATACATATTGCCCTGCAAGGTATATGCATAGGAAAGAACTTTCTGAATAGGACTCTTATTTACAGGGCCAACGTTGACAAATGAGACTTCATAAAACCACAACATTTCTGTACAACTGAATTCGATCAGTGAAGAGGAGATTCACAGGGCTAAAGAGAATCTTTATATTGTATATTATGTAACAGGTGATTGTCATGCAAAACATACGAAGAACTCAGAAAATAGAGAGTAAAAAGAACAACCCAATTAAAACTGGGCTATGGATCTGAATGTGATGGGTGCTTACAATAAGAATCAAAATTGGTGAATGAATAGCTTCAGAAGTGTTCAACATCCCTATTCCCAATTTGTGAAATGAAAACAAATGCTGGTGAGGATGTGGAGAAAGAATAATTATTCACTGTTGATAAGACTGAAAACTAGTGAAGGCACTCTGTAAACCAGTGTGGAGAATTTTCAACAAGTTAGCAATAAAAATACTATATAGCTTAGCTATTCAACTCTTCAGAATGACCAAAAGATACAGCATTCTATTCAAATGATGCTTGGTCAAACATGTTCATTGCTACTCTAATCACAATAGCTATGAAATGGAAGCAACCTAAATTTACTTCAGCTAATGAATCAATAATAAAAATATAGTACATATAGGGAAGGTATTCTATTAGTTCAAAAAGAAGGAAATAATAATTTCTTCAGGTAAATGGAACTGGAAAGTATTACACAGAGTAAAATAACATACCCAGAAAGACAAACACCATATATTTGTGTATCACAAGAATGAATGAATCAGTAAGTTATGTCCAATGGTACAATAGAGGTACTCTTATCTTTGCGGAACCCACAATATTTTAATAGGACTTAAGGCCCACTTAATGAAGTGCATTAAGGGAGTGAATCCATGCCTGGTACTGCAAACTTAATCACTCTACTTGGCCTGTGAGGCAACAGATGCTAGAAGAGAACCTAATGCCACTTTGCTCAGCTAACACAATTTCTGACTTTTCTAAATTCTTAATCTTATATATAGATATAGTCAGGTATAGCTTGAACTCATCACCAAAGAAGTTTCATTTTACAGCATACAGAAACAGCTACAAAGATCCAGCACTGATTAAAATGTGCCCAGGATGTGCCCACGCCTAGTTGATATGTGTGCTAAGCAACCCCTACATCCAAGGCACAGGAAGTATCTCTGAAGACAGAGGGTAGATTGTAAGAATCAGAGAAATAAGATGCCCACTATTAGTTAATGTCCCCTAGATATACCAAGGAAAATGCATCCATAAACTTTCAAAATATGATTATGCAAAGTAGAATGGCACAATGACACTAATTGACATGATGATTGAGAAAATTACCCAAGGACCTACTCTTAGCCAAAGAGCTATACATGGCAAATGACTGCTGAGAGAAGAGGAATCATCTTAGTTCATACGTGAGCTCTCATACAGGTTATCTTTTCCCAATTTAGCGACCTTAGAAAAATGAACATACAAACAATGTTAAATGGAATCGGTGGTTTGTTTATGAATATACACACACAAGTGTACAGATATTCATGGATATGTTTATATATAACAGTATTTTAAAATAAGATGTCATGAGACTGGAAGGGGGTACGTGAGAGGAGATGGGATTGTTGCAAAAGTGATTTAGATGCGGTGCTCGGTGTTTAATGTTCTCAAAATAAATGAAAATGGAGAGAATTTGTAAAATATTCTGAATAAAAGTACAAACAATACACATTTATTCTAATATGATTTAAAGTTATTAATGATTTTTGTAAAAAGTGAGATTTATATAAAAATATGATACTCTAAAAACATGATATAAGTAGCAGTAAATATCTAAATTTTTAATGGGGAAGAATGAAAGTAAATCTTCATTTTTTATAAAGATGCAAAGAAACAAATTACAGTTAGAAAAACATTTGTTGTGAAAACTCACAGCATTTTTTCACATAAAATATTTATTTTCTATCAACACTGAACATATAACAGGGCAAAACCAAACAGATTTGACATTACTTTTGTAGAACACATATATTTTCATAATTTCAATTAAATAATAATGTTATTTCCCATTAGAAAATTTAAAACTAAAACAGCTAACCTCACACTCCATTGTTGGATATTATGTGTATCCTCAGGCTTCAAATGTTTCCTGACTGATGGCAGAATGGAAAGTGCAGTCTCTAAGTCAGATAATCGATAGGTCAAAGTTAAAAAAAAAAAAGTCTCTCTACATGCGACAGTATACATACATACATATATAGCTAGAAAATTGAGCAGGTTGTGATTTTATCTTCTTCAAGTACTATTTAAAGGTTGAAGGCAGTCGTTTTCAATTATTAATTGAATACACATTTCCACTGATGCTACCCATGAAAACTTGATTGTTAAACAAGCATCATGCTTATATTTGTTAGAATATGTGGTGAAATCCTGAACAAATCACACCAGCCACAAGTCTCACATGGGAGGTTTTATTGACAGAGGCAGCTTCTAGGAAGGTGTGAGAGGGAAGAAGAGAAGGGGATGCCAGTCAGAGAGATGAGTCTTTTATCCAGGTCATGATACGTGACACATCAGCAAAGGGATGTAAAGCATGTGCCATGGCAATGGAAGCAGGAGCAATGCTATCACCTAGAGATGATGTGTCTTGTCACTGGGTCTGGGAGTTGGCTATTAAGAGCTTCTGGCTGTCCACAGATGAACTTGATGCTAACATCCCTCTCTTTTTCTTATCAAAAAGAAAGGAGAAATGGTGGGTGGGGGTGATGGTGAGGTAAGAAGAGTGGTATTAGATCTCTTAAACTGCTTCCTGCAGTCTAGAGACATCATTAATTTTGGGACATAGCTGACCATCACCGTCGGGGCTCATTCAGTAGTCATCCACATCAGACACTGTGGACAGTGGTTGGTAATCTTGTAATAGAAACTGATTAATTGTTTGTTTAGATTTTTTTATTTTGTCATTGGAGGAATGCAGAGCCAAGGTTAATAAGGCAGGGAGTAATTAGTAAAGTCAAAAAAAATGAGGAAAAGGGGCATTAGGAAAGGCAGAATTCATTTCCACATATGTTTTTTGAAAACCCAGGAATTAGAGGCCACACAGTTCCCCCTTTGCTTTTGGGTGTCTGGCTGTAGCTACTGGATTTGTTTCTCACTATAACAGACTCATTGTCATAGAAGCAGCATTCTTCTTGGAGAAAAAGGCAAAGACCACCTTCTTTAGCTGTAAGAAGATCTAATCCCCAACAATTCTGAAGCATCACTATTGCCAGGGAATCAATTGGTCTTTGGAGGGTGAGCAGTCAAGCAGTGAAGATTAGCAAGGTAGTCAGCCCTGCCATTCCAGTACCAACACCTATAGCTATTCTTATAGTGACTAGGAATGGTACAATTTGAACTGTCCCTTCTTGTTATGTTGGGTAGATATTGTGTCTAAAACTAGGATTTGTAGAGTCTGTTTTCCGTGGATTACTCCTAATTCAGAGAAAAGAAACACCAATGTGCAAACTCCTGACCAGCTGACAGGTAGACAGTTACATGGCTATATACCTGAGTGTCACAGAAAACTAATCTGTTCTGGACTATAGGGCACTGTTGGCAGAGATGAGGTATCAAGGATTATGGTTCTGTTGCAGTCTATGGAGCTTAGTGTTCCTACAGAATATGTCCTGGATATTTTAAGTCTTCCACACCAAAAATAGTGATAGAGAAAAGGTATGGGGACTTGGCAACATCAGAATCATGGCAGCTGATGAAAGGTGAGGTGAGGTGAGGTTGCTTGGCAGGGTCACTGGAGAGGCTGAAAGTGGCAATTGTGAGTTAGTTCCAGGGGGTATGCATAGCCAGCAATCCTGAATATAAACAGGTTGGGTGTCATTAAGGAATTAGTAGACCAAGGTCAGAGTTTGAAGCAGAAGGCAAAAAGATGGGTTAGTATCGTTTATAAGGAGAGGATGTCAAGGAAGTAAGGACCTTGGAGGAGTGCTTGATTACTTCTGTTTTTCTGATTCTCAGAGGTTGGATAATTGAGACCTGTTTTCTCTGAATGTGAATAGTACTTACTGGGCACCCAGATTAGGTTTTACAGTAGAGCTTATCAACAACACTTGGGATTCCACAGGTCTTGAAAATAGAAGAAGAGGGTATTGAGTTGTTGATGGAAGATGTGATTGGTCTGTGATCCTAACAAATGTATCTAGAAAGACTAATATGGGCAGATGCATATTTGTCTGGCTATTTTTAACAATCATCTTTTGTATGGTCAAAGACGAAGCAACAAAGGATCATAATATCTAAATGGAATGTTGGATATAGGGATGACAGCAGTTTGGATTGGCTCCTGGCATCTGTCTATGGAGCAGTTTCTTGACCCTGTTTTGAAAGACTGTTTGCTATCAGTAGGAGTTTTTTGAACCTTGAATCTCCAGATGTATGGATTACCTGGATGGAAAGAAACAGCAGGTGAAGATGAGAAGTCCATTTCTAATCCAGTAGGGTGGAATGCAACTGCCAGAATGGAGTCTCATTTTTATGAGATTGGGGACAAGGTGGAGGTCCCAACATCTTCTGGAGCTTAAGGGAGCAGGGTCCTGTTGGGGTCAATGTACAGGAATAATAATAAATTTGAGGTGGAGGGGTGAAAAGTTTGAAGTGAGAGGTATTCCCAATGAGAGAATCCATTGAGTTTAGCTGCTGTGGGATTCTTGAGAATTACCTTGAAGGGGCCCTGTCATTTAAGAAAGAGGTGAGGGTGGATAATCTAGAGGCAAGAGAAGAACCTGGTCTCCAATGTTGACAGGGAGTGGCTAGGTAATAGAGTGTGACTGTGGTAGACGGTGGTCAGCAAAGTTCCATAGGAGAGAGTGGAGAGGGAGGAGGTGGCAAAGTAATGGGGCAAGTAGGTGATCTGGGAGGGGAGAACATTTAGGTGAATGAGCAGGAGTTAGGACAAGATGTCCATACATGACTTCTAAAGGTGAGATAAAAAGAGATCACTTGGGAAGAGATCATAGCCTAAAAAGAGCCAGAGGTAGGAGTTTTATCCCATTGAGGTGAAAGGAAGTTTCTGTGACAGTTTAGCAAGAGTGGCTTTTAGGGATTTGTTAGTTCTTTCTATCTTTGCTGAAGACTGGGGGTGATAAGGAATATGAAAATGCCAGGGGACAAGGTTTGAGAAACTTAGGAGGTGAATACATGACCATTTTCTGACTGGAGGGAGAGGGACTCCAAAGCAGTGAATGATTTCTTGGAGGAAGAGATCAGAGGCTGTCTTGAGCCCTTTTGTTTGTGGTGGGGGAACTTCTCTACCCACCCTAAAAGGTGTCCATCAAGACCAGGAGGTACTTGGCATTTTTGACAGTGGGCATGTGGGTAAAATCAAGTTGCCAGTTGGTTTCAAGAAAGGAATTTCTAGCCTTCTGAGTAGGAAAAGGGGTGATATAATACCTGGAGTTGGAGTCTCACATCTGACAAATTTTGTAAGAGGCAGTGATAGATTTTAAGAAAAATAAGTCCTCAGGAGTAGGCTATAGATAGGTTTTCACAAAATAAGAAAATGCCTGGCTGTGAGGATGAAAGAGTTCATGAAGATATGACAGAGTTTGATGATTATCAAGGGATGAGAGAGAGGATGTGGGTTGTAGTGTAAGACTGTGTTGTGGTGGGTGAGATAAGTCTAGACCTCTAAGGGTCACAACTCGAGCTGCCTTGTCAGCTTGGTTGTTTCCCTTGAAGACAATAGAATCATTCATATGGTGGATCCTACACTAAACAATTTCAATAGCTGTAGGGAGATGTGAGACCTTTAGCATGCCCATATTTTGGTTTGCATTAGTTGCTAATCTATTTTTTTTTTTTTGTCATACGTAACTTGTGTTCCGTAACTTGTGTTCCTTGCAGATAGTATCATGAGACAGGAAGATATGCAAAGCATATTTGGTATCTGTATAGATGTTTAGGGTTTGTCCCTGTGCTAGTTGAATAGTTAAGAGCTATTAGTTCAACCTGTTGATTGGTGGTATGGGCAAGAATGGCCTGTGCCTCAATCACCTCTGTCTCTGACATTATAACATAGCCAGCTCTTCTGGTCCCTTCATGTAAAAAGGAGCTGTCATTTATATATCATGTATAGATAGCCTGGGGCAATGTGTCCTCATATATGTCTGAAGGATGAGGTAATAGATCTTCTAAGGTTTCGTGCACTAGTGAGATAGGGAGTGGTTAGTATTTGGTTGAGGAAGAAGATTTGAAATATTAAAAGGTGGACATGATTAGAAAGTACATGTGGAGTCTTCTATTAGTACTACCTAAAGGGAAAGAACCCTGGAGGGAGGTAGAGTTTGTAAGCCTTTGTAAGTTAGGAGCTATGACAGGTTATGAGAAAAGAAGACAGTGATAGATGATCCAAAGGTTAGTTTTTTTGGATTCTCAAATAAGGAGTTCAGCAGCTGCTAAATTTAGTATATAAGGTGCCCATCTCTGGATGGTTGGATCTAGTTTTTTTGTTTTTTGTTTTGACAAGTATGCTACAGGTGCAAAATAGGGTCCCAGTTGGTGGCCTAGGATTCCAAGGACAAAGTCCTCCTTTTCAGTTACATAGAGGGAGAAGAGACTAGTCAGGTCAGATATGTGTAAGGCCAGGGCCTGAGGAAGAGCTTTTTGGAGCCTTTGAGAAGGCTTGGTAGCAGGACTGAGAAGGGGTTGGTTGGTGGGGCCTAATGCTGCTTCATAAAATTGGTAGGAAAGAAAGGAAAAGGAAGGAACCCAGGAACATTTTTTTTAAAGACTATTTATTACTAGGAATGATAAAATCTCTTCCTTTGTAGAGGGAACTATGAGAGTCTGAATTAGATTTTATCTAAGGTAATAAATGGCCTTGTATGTTGGAGTAATTGCTAATCCCAAATAGATGACCTGAGGAGTAAACAGTTGGACTTTAAAAACTGAGAATCCTAACCAAACAGTACACAAGGAGGGACCTATGGCTTCAGGCACAAATGTAGCAGAGGACGGCCTTGTCAGGCCCTTGGTCCTGTGAAGGCTTGATGCCCCAGTGTAGGAGAATGCCAGGGCTGGGAGACAGGAATGGGTGGGTGTTGAGGGAACATCCTCACAGAAGCAGGGGAACAGGGGAAGAGATAGCGAGTTTCAGGGGGTAACAGGATAACATTTGATATGTAAAACAAGAACATATCCAATAAAAAATTTCTAAAAAAAAAAAAAAATAAATGTGAGACTATAACCTCAGCTTGACAGGAATTTAGAAAGGCAGAAGTGTTAGCTTGGGTAATTTCAAGAGAGAGACTGCAGAGTAGAATATCATCTATGTAATGGACAATCATAAATTTAGGGAAAGACAGAAAAAGTAAGTCAGAAGCCAGAGCCTGGCCAAATAGCTGTGGGCTATCATAGAACTCCTGAGGTAGAGCAATCCAGGTGAGTTGGGTAGAAAAGTAAGTGTCCGGGTAAGTCTAGGTAAAAGCAAAACTATTCTGTGACTGGGCATCTAGAGGGATAGATAAAAACCCATTTTGAGATCCAGGACTGAGAAATGAGAGGTTCCCAAGAGGATAGTGGAAAGAAGTGTGTAAGGATTAACCACAACAGGATGGAGAGGAACCACTGCATAATTAATTCACCTGAGATCTTGAACCGGAAGATAGGCATTAGGTTCCATTAGGTTTCTTAACTGCTAGTATAGGTATGTTTAAGGCAGAAGAGGGAAGACAGAGGAGTTTTTTCATTAGGAGGTCTGAGATGATAGGCTTAAGTCCCCTGAGGCTCTGGAGAGAAAAGGAGTACTGTGCTTGGGTGATGTACATTGTAGGGTCCTGTAATTGGATGCCAACAGGAGAAGGATATTTAGCAACAGAGAGGTTCTGGATGTCCCAGACTTATTAGTCTATCTGAGAGGCTAGCAAAGGAAACATGTTAGAGTTAGTAGGTTGTCTAGGAGAAGTCAAGAAACTACTGATGAGTTTGGGTTTAGGCTAATGAGGGGAGCAAAGTAAATAGATAGAGGCTCTCAGCCTTGCTAGACTATTCCTTCCCAATCAGGTGATTGGGCACATTAGAGCTACCAAAAATTAATAGGTGAGTTTAATACCCCTACAAATACAATTAAGTGGTAGGGTCTAGTGAGGTTGGTAAGGCTGTCCTCCTACCCTAACAATAAGAAAACAAGAAGGAGATGTGGGTATCAAAAGCTCCATCAGGACCGATTAAGTCGCCCCAGTGTCCAAGGTGAAGGAGGTGGACTGCCCACGTACCATGATGACTACCTGGAGCTCCCTGTTGGTAATGAAATTAGAGCTTGGACCTATTCAGTCATCCATGGCCAAGACTAGGAGATCAAGTGGAGGGTGTCCTAGGAGTGATGTTCCTCTGTCCTGTGGAATGTGAGAGCAATTATCAGCCCACTGTCCCTCTTGATGGGACTTTGGGTATGGCTTTGAAGACTTGCAGGGGATAGAGTAAGCCTTCACCCAATAACCTTGTTAACCACATTTTTAGCAGTGACCTGGTGGTACCCAAGCCTTAGAAGGCCAGAAAGCGTGATCAGTGGTTGGGGATAGTCATATAGCCTTTTCCAGCATATGCCACTGTTGTCTGAGGGTCTTTTCATCTCTCTGGTTGTACAATTTAAAGGCCAGTGCCAAGAATTCTGCCTGTGGAATAAGAGGACCACTCTCTAAGCATCTACATTTAGCCTTAAAGTCAGGTTAGCTTTGGGAAAAGAAGTAGGTCATTAGGAGTTGTTTACCTTCTGGGTTTTCAGGATCTAAATTGGTATATTTTAATAGGGCTTTTGTAAGGCACTCTAATAATTGAGACAGGTTTTCTTGTTTATCCTCAATGACCTCTTGGAGTTTTTCAAAATTTACTGCTTTTAGGGCAGCTCTATGGAGACAGGTCAGAAGGCAGGTTGCAAATGCAAATCTGTCTCTGGTTAAAATATCACATGGGGAATTATAATTCCATTGAAGATCTTGGTTGGGTGTTGTCTCAGACATGATCAGATATGCTGAGTCTCTTTGATAAATCTCATTTTCTTGTATCCTTACCTGTTCCCAAACTTTCCTGTGCTCATCAGGGAGTAAATTATTACTGATAATCATACATAATCATGGAAAAATATGATTGAGTGATATTCTGAAATACTTTAATAAAGGCAGAAGGGATGGGAGATATAAGATCCAGTCTTTTTTTTTTTTTCTACCTGAGAGAGTTCATCTAGTGAAAAAGGGACATGTATTCTAATTAGACCATCTACCCCAGCAACTTCCTTTAATAGACGGACTGATGCTAGATTAGGTTGGGTAGGGGAAGAAGTGGGGCATTGGTTGGAGATTTAGAGTGAGTGGTGGGAGGGCTGAAAGTAAGTGCCAGCATAGGATGACTGGAGCATCCTGTATGTGGCACAGGAGATGAGAAGTCTGGATAAGGTGAGTGAGGAGGCTCTGGAGAAGTCTGGTGAGAAGAAAAAGCTGAGGAGGCTGGGGAAGTAGTAGAGGTTTGTAGGCAGGTTGATGGTGGTAATAACGAAGTTCATTAGCTGGATTGAGAATAGTAGGAATTTTGTCTGGTTAATATTTAATAGCTAGAAGGAGTTGAGCTGGGTAACAGGAAGAACAAAGAGAGGGTTTGAATTGAAGATAGGTAAAAGCTTGGACATAGAGGATTTTCTTCTGTTTATCAGGCTGCAGGCAGTATAGATGAAGATCCATCAGAATGGTAGGATCAAAATTGTCCTTACCCAGCCACTTGGAGTTGTTATCTAATGGGTACTGAGGCCAGACCTGATTCCAAACGTGTATAAGTTTGAACGCCTTTAAATCAGACACTAGTTATAGAGGTTTGAGATTTTTTAGAAGGCATCTCAGTGGGAAGCCTGGAGGTACAGTTGAAGATGAGATACCCATTGGGTGAGAGACATTATTAGAATATATTTACTGGCATCCTGGGAACAAATTAATAACAATAGATTAATCTTACCATGGTACCCCAATGATAGTAGATCAATGAAATATTGGAACAAGTAGCCAAGTCGAGACTTACCCAGTTGTCACGAAGAAGAAAGTGACTGAGACCTGTGGGCCTAATGCTTGAACTGTGGGCCCAGAGTCCAAGGGAAAACTGTTTATCAGCAATGTAGCAAGAGAAAGAAATCGAGAGAAAAAATGCTTTCCAGGCTGCAAAAGAAAGAGGGTCCACCCAAGGGCAGAAGTCCTAAAATGAAGTTTCAGCTAGAAGGCCGGTCATAAAGGCTGTGAGAAGGAAGAAGTGAAGGGGCTGCTGCAGGCTGGGGAATGAGTCTTTTATCTGAGCACTAACACATATGTCACTGCACAAAGGGATGTGCAGCAGGTGCCATGGCAATGGATACAGAAGTGGCACTGTTGCCTAGAGATGATATGTCTCATTGCTGGGTCCAGGAGTTGTGTCTGGCTATGCAACTGATGCTAACAATATTAACTTACAATTAAACCTGCACTTCTCCAGAGTAAATTTTTGATGACAGTTTCTTCCTGATCAGCCTAAGGCCAAAGAGTGGTATTGAGAAACTCTCTGAAGGTAGAATGAATTGCAAATAGCCAAGTTGTTGTGAGTCAAGTGATGAATCTAACCTGCTGCACTTCTAGTACTGAACAAAATGTTAAAAGCTAGTTCAGTAGTGTTGTAAGAATATTTATATGGGGCTGCAAGATGTCTCAACAAGTATACAGGGATCTGCTGTTTCTGAGAACCAGAGTTCACTTTCCAGCACTTGGGTCAGGTTGTTCACACTGTTTGTAACTTCAGCTACAAGGCATCTGACACCTTCTCCTGGCTTCCTCTAATACCACAACAGGTACAGCATACTTTCACAGACACACAGAAACTCTCTCTCTCTCTCTCTCTCTCTCTCTCTCTCTCTCTCTCTCTCTCTGTCTC
Source organism: Mastomys natalensis (assembly GCA_021653895.1). Classification (NCBI taxonomy): domain Eukaryota; kingdom Metazoa; phylum Chordata; class Mammalia; order Rodentia; family Muridae; genus Mastomys; species Mastomys natalensis. The sequence goes on along the minus strand of JAJTUV010000420.1, from coordinate 684,884 downwards.
TCTGTCTCTCTCTCTGTCTCTCTCTCTCTCTCTCTCTCTCTCTCCACACACACACACACACATACACCCACACCCACACTTAAACTACAATAAAAATAATGAGTATGAAATAGTTGAAGTAAGTGTCCTTTGTCTTACAGAAAGAAGCTTTTCAATTTCATGAGGTACTATTTATTAATTGTTGATCTTAGAGACTGAGCCATTAATGTTCTGTTCAGAAAATTTTCCCCTGTGCCAATGTGTTCAAGGCTATTTCTCAACTTTCTCTTATATTAAATTCAGTGTATCTGATTTTATGCAGAGGTCCTTGATCCACGTGGACTTGAACTTCATACAAGGAGATAAGTATGGAATAAGTTTTATTCTTCTACATACAGACTGACAGATCAGCACCATTTGTTGAAGATGCTTTCTTTTTTACTTTGTATAGTTTTGGTGTCTTTGTCAAAAATTAAGTGTCAATAGGTATATGGGTTTATTTTTGGGTTTTTAACTTTATTCCATTCATCGACCTGTCTCTGTACCAATACCTTGCAGATTTTTATCATTATTGTTTTGTAAAAGAGCTTGAGGTCAGGGATGGTTACTCCCCCAGAAGTTCATTTATTGTTGAGAATTGTATACGCTAACCTGTTTTTTTTTTTTTTTTTTCCATAAGAAATTGAGAATTACTCTTTCCATGGCTGTGAAAAACTGTGCTGGAATTTTTATGGGGATTACATTGAATCTGTAGATTGTTTTTGGTAAGATGGCCATTTTTACTATGTTAATCCTACCAATCTATATGCATAGGAGATGTTTCCATCTTCTGAGTTTTTTTTTGAGTTCTTTCTTTAGGAACTTGAAGTTTTGTCATATAGATCTTTGACTTGTTTGGTTAGAGTTACACCAAGTTACTTTATATTATTTGTAACTATTGTGAAGGGTGTTGTTTCCCTAATTTCTTTCTTAGCCCATTTATCATTTGTTTAAAGGAAGGTTACTGATTTGTTTGATTAACTAACTTAGACCTCTCAGATCTTCCAGAGACTAAGCCACCAACTGAAGAACATACATAGGCTGGTCCTTGTCCCTTAGCACATATGTAACAGAGGCCTCTGTGTCTGGCATCAGTGGATGAGGATGAGATTAATCTTATAGAGACTTGATGCCCCCAGGGAAAGGGGATTCTGGTTGTGGTGAGGTGGAGTTGGGTAAGTGTGTGGGGGAGAACCATCTCAGAGGCAAAGTGGAGGGAGGATGGGGTGAAGAATTCAGGTAGGGAGGACCAGGTAGGGAGGCAACATTTGGAATATAAATAAAATGATTTAATACTGAAATGAATAAATTGGACAAAAATAAGCATACATGTTAATTTGATTAAAATGAAAATATTTTGAGTATCTTACCCATAGAATTACTAACATATTCTGAAAAATGAAATGTATATATCTGTAAATTTATGTAGGTGACATATGTTCTTAACACTATCACAGATGGTATGTATGAGACAGATGAGCAGAACATGTTAAGATTTCTAGGCACTCTCTTTCCCCCTTACCCATTGTAAAAAAGACTGGCCTGTTCCCATTATCTGCTATGTTCCATCTAGACCCCTTACAGATTTGCAAAGCATGACAAATGTATTTGTGGTGGAGGATGAAAGTCATAAAGCATGAAGTGCCAAAACATCAAAAGAAAGCATGTTTTCCCTTTTTCAAGTGTAACTGCTTTAGGAAATAATAAAACAAAAGTATGCTATTAATAATAGGGGCAGACATTGTCTGTACTGTAGCATGAAAGTATACTATTCACTCCAGACATACCAACCTTCACATTTTGTATAGTCAAGACAACAGTAGGTACTTTTTGTTCATGAAAATAATAGTTATTATACATTAGAAAAGTCAGACACTTCTCATCAAGGATCTTTAACACATTTGTTGTGTCATGCATTGTACCCTAATAAACATATTTGACCATAAAAGGATTTGAATTGAACTTTACATCAGTGATGTATTGTGTTTGCTTTCATTTGAACAGACAGATCTCAGACCTGTGTTGTAATTTATAACCCAGGATTTTTTATATTATTTTTATGATTACTACTGTATACTTTTTAAAGTCTTGTTTTAAAGAAATCATACATACATACATATTTGATGCCAATATAAGATAGTATAAGCATCATTCAAAAACATAGATCCTTTGTATAGGATGGCTTTGTACAAGATCCTTTGTATGTGACGATGGCTTACCATGAAAGTTATATCATGACAGCTCTGTTCTTCAGGTAGATATACTTTTGTAAATATGAAAAACTCTTTTCCTAATTCCTCCCATATCAGCCCCCATACTTTCTACCATCCTCCCAACTACGTGTACTCTCTCATCTTTTCTATTTCTTTAATCACCAAGTCCAGTTTTTGCTTTCCATATATGTATGAGTACATCCACTGGAACATCATCAACACGCTAGGAGCAACATTCTAAAAAAACAAACAAACAAAAACCAAAATACAAAATACAAAATACAAAACAAACAACATACAAAACAAAACAAACAAGCAGACAAAACACCCTGAACCTCCAATCCCCAACAGCTTCCAGTTATCAACTAGGAGAAGGGATTATGAGCCCTTGCCTGTTCCATGTTGGAATGTTAACTGACTTGGTTAATATATGCAAGCATGATATTCTCAAATAGTGAATAATATATTGCATTAAAATAGTACATAATGAAAGTAATAATCAAATGACTAAAATAAACATTTTTTTTTCTGGGAAGATATACAGTTTTTCAAATAAATACAAGACAGTATTATCTGCATTGCTAATCAGTGGGATACTATAAGTCAAAACCACACTGACATGCCATTTTAGACAAGTGAGAATGCTTAGCAAAATTGTGTTGGCTAGATTGAGAATTGCTTCTATAGACTCTTATGAACATAAGCTTGCTTCTCATTGAAGCTACTTGGGAAGGATTATGGGTATGGTCTTGTTTGAGTAGGTGTGGCCCTGTTAGATGAGGTGTGTGGCATGGGATTTCAAAAGCTTTGGGGTTTCAAAAACTCATGGCAGGCTCAGTCAAGTATTTTGTGTCTGCCTGCAACTTTAAAACCAGTAGTAAATCTTAGTTACTTCTCAAGCACCATGCTTGGCTGTCTGTGTGGTGCCATGCCTCCTAGCATGAAGGTCATATATTAACTTTAGAAACTGTAATAAAGCCCCCAATTAAATGCTTTCTTTTATGCATTGCTTTGGTCATGATTTTTCACCATTGAAATTGTAACCCTAAGACAAATGTGAATGAGAAAATTGCCACAAATCACTCATAGAAGAATTATGTGCAACTAAAGGGTACCAAGAAAGAAAAAATATCCCTACTTTCACAACATCTATAGAAGGTTTACCTATCATAAGAAGTCAGCTTTAAAGACATCCTTTCAAAATTAAATGATTCCAGCATGTTGCATAACATGCATCCACATCCACACATACAAGAAATCATTTAATTTAAAGTCTCATTGTTCCAAAGGATTAGAGCATGGCAATAGGATGGCCGTGGTACTGACACAGTCCTTGAATACTTACTATTGTTTTATGAACAGAGACCACACACACACACACACACACACACACACACACACACACACACACACAGACAAAAAGAGAGAGAGGGGTGGGGAGTGAACTAAGAGAAGTGGATATGGAATACCATTTCTAACAAATCTACACCTCATCTTTTCAAACAGTTTCACAAACTGGGGTGCAATCTTTCAATATATACCTTTTGAAACTATTCCATCACATTTTACTCTTAATGCATAATATATTTATTTTGACTTCACAGTCCCCTCTACAATCTTCCACAATCTTAACACAGTTTAAAACTTCAGTGCCTTTTCTGAGATTCAAGGAAATATAACTGTAATACCCTATAAACTTTAAATTATATTACATATATCTATCAGAGAATGGCATAGAATATATATTATCATTCCAAAAGGAAGAAAGTGGAGCATTGTGAAGAAATCCTTGAACAAAGTAATACTGAAACCCAATAGGCAAACTCCAAATCATATAACTCCATGTCCAATGTCAAAAAGGATTAACTTGTTTCATTATTATAGATTTAGTTTTTTGGAATAGTTCTATTCTCCATGGACAGATCTCCTTCACAGATATCCTACTGCTCTGACATCTCCAACATTTTTGTCTTTCCAATGCTTTCCAGAATCACTTTCACAACTCTACACTGTGGTCTTTTTGAGTCTGTATCCAATGACAATCCCAACATGCATGTGGTACAGGTGATTCTCTTTAATCTCTGAAGAAGATTGCACAGTCACTTTACTCCTGTATCCGCCATGACTCTAAAACTGGAATTATGTGCCCAATGCTGCCATGTTTCCCTTGCTTAGCCTGGAACCTGACATCTTCCTTCAATTGTATTTGCCTCAGCATTAATGTGCTGCTGCATTTCAGGAACAGATAATCGTTTAGGCTTCTTATTTAACAAGTTGCAATGTTAGCTGGATAGATTTTCACCCTGAGGGCACCAGTCCCTTTATGTTTCTCTTTATTTCTCCCAGTACAAAACAAGACTCCAATATTACATTATAGTTCTCATTTTGTCCTCAGATTATATATTTTGAATTTAGTTTGAATTCTTTTGTAGTCACTTTCTCTTTTCCATTGTGCATCTGTAGAAGGGTAATCACTAATAACCAGACTCCAAAGTCAATATTTAGATGCCTGAGGAGTTATATCCAGGGGGACCTCATTCTTTCACGCTGGAAGGTGAGGGATGAGGGGGAATCGACTCTGTAATGGGGGGAATAAGAGGAGGACAGTGTTTGAATAAATAAATAAATAAATATGTTAAAAATCTTTCAACATGAAAGTAACCAGAATCTATTCAATTTAGACTTAAAAAGATTTGTTAGGACAAGAAGAAATAACAAAAAACCTTATTTGCCAAAATATCAAAGTAATGGTTTTTAGCTTAGTTGTTCATATTGCTTCTCTCTGGAATCACTCAATCTGTGCTTCCATAGTCCATATTGCTCTCGGCACAATTCTCTTCCAAGCTTTTAACCGGACTGCCAAATAAGTCCTGAGAGGCCAAATCTTTAAATTCAGACTCCATTTTAGAGCACCTGACACTCAGGTAAACTAATAGGCTGGTACCTAGCATTGGTATGATAATTGTTCTAGAATATTTTGAATTTGACAGAATCCTTGCTAGTTTATATCAACTTGATAAAAACTAGAATCATACCAAAGAAGAAAATTTCAAATAAAAAAAATGCTCCATAAGTTCCAGCTGGAAGATACTTTATTAATTAATAGTTGATGTTGGAGGTTGGGTACAGCCCAATGTCTCTGGGGTGGGGTTCTTCAGAAAACAGGCTGAGCAAAGCCATGTAAAGCAAGCAAATACACAGCACCTCTCAAATCCTCTTCATCAGTTCCTGATTCTCCATCCCTGCTACATTTGAGTCTCTCCCCCTGGCTTCCTTAGATGATGAATAGTGATATGGATAGAAACCATTTACTCCACAGCTAACTTTTCAGTTATGGTATTTCATCACAGCAAAAGGACCCCTAACTAAGCTATTTCATAAAATTATACATGTTAATATTCATTAAGTGAGTGGGTATGTCTCTTATGGTGACAATGTTTCCCTAAAGAATCATAGATTACATAACAGAAACCATAGTTCTAGGCATGAAAACATTCTTTTGTGTTGTTGATCAGGGATCTACCAGGAACTCTCAAAAGTATAGGGCCAATTGCTGTTATCCTTTGTTAGCACCCAAATTAGAAGATAAATATCTATTGCTCAAGGCATTATTTGCTTTACTAAAACATCAGTAGTCCTGAATCACAATGGATTAGACCAGAAAGCCTTCTCTCCAAGGACAAGCTTCTATCACAAATTAAGGTGTTGTTCAAGCTACCAAAGGACAGGCAAAGGCATTTTATAACTTTAGGCAAATATGATTCCTATGAATCACAATGATAGATATGACAAAATGTCTCTAAAGTTGCATGAGTGGCACTCTTATTTTGGCATAAACAACCAAAAATTGAACTGAAGTTTGGGATTGTGAAAGGATAGCTTGGTTCCTGGTCAAGCAGAGGCCTTGAACCCGAGATCCTAATGGGACAGTAAGTGTTTGGCCTTGCTCCAAGACTCCAGGCTCCTGACACGAGGAGGCCAAAGACCTCCATTGATCCGTGCCTTTAAGTCACATAGGGCAATGCCCCTATAGCCCCTCCCAAAGAGAGGTTTGTGTCACCTAGCACAAGTAGAGGGTATGACTACAGGCCTCAGAGCCTCAAGAGATATCCATATTAATGAGATACCTAAAGGCTAGAGAGCATAGCCAATTAAGCTTTCCTCCCCAGACCCTCCTCCTTCCCTATTTAATCTCAAGCTTGCCCTGAAGAGCCAGGGGCAGTACAATCACATCTACTTTCTACCATGAAAATAAACCTTTTAAAACCATGGACTTCCTCGTGTCTTTGGGGCCCCACCGTGGGAAACTGTGGAGAAGGCCTTTAACTAATGAGCCACCTCCTCTGTCACCTAATATTCTGTTAGAAGACTTCTCTATGTTCCCACCACAGAGGCGGCCAACTCAAGCAAGCTAGCTGAGCCAGAGTTGACCAGCCAAGCAAGTCACTTCAACCAAGGCTCTCTACCCCGAGGGGCACCACAAGAGCTTCTCCCTCCCGCTTCATGGCTTTGGGCCTGTCCAGCCCTCATGCCCCCAGTCTCACCTCTTCTGTGGCTCCCAATGGTGCCTTGTTGCCCAGGAGTTTGAGACCAGTTGATTCCTGCACAAGTTCTTGTCCGGAGGTCCCCACATGGGACTTCAGGCTGAGACCTCGCCATGCTTGGGTGGAGCCCCACAGCTTCTCATAGCCCAGCATCTGCCTGGCACCACTCGGAGTGAACTCAGTCAAATTCTCAAGCTTCTGCTCCCTGAGCCACAGTTCCAGAAGCCTGGGGCAGCAGACAGGCAGGATCCACAACTCAGCACAACAGGACCCACGCCCACTCGGGAGCTACAGCCCCACACTTGAGGGCTAGTCAAGGGAAATCATGCCTGGAAATATCAACCTACACGACATCCTGTGGTTGTACGATCATAGATCTGTGCAGATACTGTTATAACTAGTTTCCAAAGCAGTATAACTCATAACTGCATTATAAATACTTATCTTTATACCCATATGAAAACATAGCTCTCATCATCCATCAAAAATGAAGATCATTACGTAAGTCCTAACTTGTCAAAACACAGAAAAAATGACTCTGGGTACCAATAGCCATAGATACATCATGAAAGAGGGTGCATAAAGATTGTTAGAGCCAGAGGAACTGAAAAGTCTGCTTAAAAAGTGTGTCTTCTTGCTATGAGTTATAAATATACCCATGAAATATCAAAAATATGGCTACTTAAACATTATCAGAACAATGACAATAGTTGGCATGCTGCCATGGCTCAAGGAATTTGCATGAAGCCCCTACCCTATATAAATAACTACAGAGAAGCAAAAATTGCTGAGGAGTAGAATTAGTCTTCCTAAGGGATGTGCATCCTAAATAGTTATCTAATACCAAATTATCAGTTCAGCTATAAAAGCATATATAAACAAGCAGTCTAAACCACCAAATATACATACACACACACACACACATATATACACATATATATAATAGTTAAAGAATTAGAAGCCATGAATTACAAACAGAATTGGTGAGGTGATAATATTTTTGATTCTCAATATGATTACATGTGAAATTAATTAAAATCCAAAAATGGATGGCACTTGTGAAGAATTTTTGCTTAATTTGAAGTTGATATATCCTCTTTTAATCCATATCTTGATGCAGGAAGATACATGATTTTAATTTGTATCTTGAGGTGCAAGGATCCAACTTTAATCTCGACCATGCTTTCTGCTGCAACCCATTATAAAACCTTTGCTCTTTGCTTGCTTGCCCTCAAGTTCATTCTTTTGCTCTCATTATAAGGTTACTTTTTTTTTGGAATCTCAGCATTTTCTAAAGACTAGCTGAGGCTTCACCCTCAGGGACTGACTAACTTCTGGATTCTTAGACTTTTTGTCCATAGCTTACCATTGACATATTAGCTGGATATCAGCTTGTAAGTCACTCTCATATTCACCACTTTTACACACACACACTCACACACAAGAGTGTATATTGTGTATGTGTTTCTGTGTGTATATACAGAGAGAATCTTTTTTTTTTTAAATTCCACTACTCTAGAGAATCCTGAGAATACAGGAGCCAGGCCACCGAACCAATTAGATAAAGGAAAGGGACAGGGGAGATTATTTAACTACACTTTAATTACATAAAACAAGAGTGATAAGTAATACATCTGCTACACTCTCACCATTATGTGGTCTTGAAATTCCTTCCACCAAAAAAAAAAATTCTAATAGTTTAGCTCCAGGCAAATTCTTAGGATATTCTTCACTAAAGCATCACAAAAGTAATTTCCAACTAGATGTCTTAGCTAGACTATGAAACCTCATGTGTTTATCCTCCATAGCTTTTATCGCTCTGATATCGTGTCTTTTAGCCAGACTCTTAATAAAATGGCCAATTAAGTTTTTTTTTATGTAATTTAAACACTGTTTTAGTCCAATGTTTTGAAATCTACATGCTCCAATGACTAACATGTTAGACTAACATGTTAACTTAGGCAGTGAAGGAAACCATTGAAAATAGAATGTTAGTGAAGATGTAATTGAATAAAGGGGTCATATTCCACTTCCTGAAAGAAGCAGAACTTGGCAGCTGTGGCCACATGCTTCTGGCTTTAGAAACAAGAATACAAGAACAAGGTTATGAAATTGATATCCATCAATAAGTAAAGCCATTGAAGCCAGGCATGTGACAAAGCTGTCTCTGCATCGAGACACAGAGAGACCATTATATGAAAGATGTTATGGAATCTTCCTTAGAGATTAACAAATGCTACTATGGCCAGGTGTATGGCAGGGGTGTCTCTACATGGAGACCCTGAGAGACATCCTAGAAAACCAATACCACTCTTAGTTATTATCTAACAACTTTATTTTAATTAGAAGAAATGTACTTTGTGGTCTTTACAAAATCAGAATTAGAGAATGACATATATGAAATTCACATGAGAGAACTTTAAGTCTCAGACAAGGTGCAATTCCTTTTTTTTTTTTAAATATATTTTGATGAGATAATGCATGACAATGTCTACATACTTCGAACAAGAATACCCTCAAAATATTCACTGAAAAATGTCCATTTGTAATATACAAACATATAATGCAAAAGTCAATGCATTGCTTCATATAATATAATACTTTAAAAGTTACATACTGAATACTATAAAGGAGTTAGTAGTCTAGCATTTGTCTTTATTAACTTCATTTATGTCTCTTAATACTGTATTATTGACATAAAAGTGACTATTTTACCCATATTTAAAAATGACAAGATAGAATTTTATGGATTATATAACTAAGAACTGACAAGTTAAGGCTTCAGATTCTCTCAGTTTCCTGACAATTTTATTCTTCATTAAAGTGCTCAGCTTGGATATACCTTATCAAGGAAACAGTTACACAGAAAACATATTTATTCCTATTTCTCTTGTGTTTGGTATCATAATAGTCCAATTCACAGCTGAAGCTCCTGGGGAAAACAGAGAACAAAAAGAAATAGATATTAATTAATTTTATTCTGCGGAATTCAAATACAACTATACATATCAAATTCTCAACTATATGAGCTGGAAGGCCAACATGAGGTGATAAATAAAGATTTCCACTGGCTGGTAAACTAATTCCTTATTCCTAATCTTATGAATGCTTTGTATATATAAAAATGCAGGACTAATGTCCACGTACAGAAACCAGGGATAAGGTATAATCTGTGAATGATTTTTTAAAAGGTAATCTGTGATGTTTTACTCAAATAACATGAGTAATATCTATTTCAATGAAGAAATTCGCCTTGATGTTGTCACACAAGACCGTCTCCTGGCTTCAAAATCAATCATTTTTTTTTAAAACCTCATACAAAGAAGTGTTTAATTATAATTACAAGAAATCCTCAGTGGATCTTTGCAATAAATTAATCATGATCTGCTTTGAAGCAGAATATAGGACTAAATGAACATTGTTACAAATGGCCAGAGACTCACAATATTTTATTATTTTTTATTATTTTCAAAATGAGAAAAGTAAGTCTTCAGTTTTAATGCATGCATCAGATTGTCAATACTTAATTATACATCCCCTCTCGAAAGCAGTAAAATGGATATAAATAAATTCATTCAAGAACAGTCAATAGATCTAATGTCAAAGGCAATGGAATTTCAATGTATGATCCCTTTCATTTTTCAATAGAATTAGCCCCAAAGATGTTTCCTTAAAGAGAAAACACACTTTGTTAGCAAAACTTTTCAAAGTCATATAATCATTCATAAATAAACATATAAATCTATGAAAATTAGATACAGTCTACAAATGGAAACAAAGCTCAAAATATTGTTTATTTTATGACCTCTACTTTGAACTTTTATAAGAATTTTAAGTAAACACTAATATTTATCAACTACATTTTCCTTATCTCTAATTGTTTTTTAACTTTCATTTTGTTTTTTTCTCTCCCTTCCTTTTTCCCTTTACAGTATGTTACTTTATTTTGCTATATTTTTTTAAATTAAAATACAATCACATGATTTTTTTCTATTCCTTTCATTTCTCCAAGCTCTTTATGTATTTCCCTCTCAACCCTTCTTAAATCATTTTTCTTTAATTTCTTTCTGATGCATATTATGGTGTAATAGATGAACAATAGACAGCTGAGTCTGTTTACTGTTCTGGATGTATATGCTTTTAAGACTTATACTTGGAATTAAGTAACCATTTAGGGGCTCATTCTTGGAAATGAATAATTCATCCTTTCTCAGAAGCCCTTATTGTCTGTAAATTTTTCCAGGAGTGGGCTGCTGTGAAATTTTACCCCTTTAATGACAGCACAGCTATTGGTGTGGTCATTGTTATATCTTATTTTGGAAGCCCTGTTGCTGAGTTATCTTGGGTGTGACTTTCTTGACATTTCAAGGAGATACAATTTCATTGCATTTTCTGGTTCTCTGGATATTACAATCTTTCTGTTCTCTCTTTTTCATGGTCCCGAAGATTTGCTGCAGGAATTGTGTTATGAATGTTATCTGCATTTTGACCAGTTGTGATTTTCTGTAATATTTTCTTCTAGTACAAAGATTATTTTCTTTGATGATGGATAAGAGCTATAATTATCTATGGGCATAAAGGTAAGTATTAGGTTACAGTTAGGAACTATAGAAGTTTAGTGAAGTAGCAATAGAATCTCTTTTAAAGTCCATGACCAAATTAGCCCAGAAAAGTTACATAGTTTTCTAGTACCAGACATGGTTTTCCTTCTTTTGAGATGATCTTTAGACTAACTAGACAGCTGGAGCTTATTGCCAAGTTATGAGTGTATCTTCTTTCAACTTTTAGGAATATTTTGTCATGATTGTTATTGTGATGCATAGCATCAGATCTATGTAGAAGTATGTGTATGCTATCTTGTACAGCATCTTCTGGTACTTGAGCTAGTGATCAAGAAGGAGACTTTTAGGTTGTATACTCTTTAGGCAGCTATATTACTGAGGCTAAGAAACTGTACACTTCACGTTTTTCTTTTTAAACATATTTTATTATTTAAAAACATATGTATATGTGGATATCTGTGGTTGGACATGATATATAATAGAGTGCTGGTACCCTTGGAGGCCTGGGGCATCAAAAAATTTCGGGACCTATAGTTATTGATATTTGTGAGCCACCTGACGTAAATGATGAGAACTGATCTTGGATCCTCTAGAGGAATACTTCACTGTTTTTTCAGTTTTACTTCTAAGCCATCTTTCCAGGCCCTCCTCTGTTTTCTCTTTCTATCTATAACCTATTTATTTATCTACCTATGTAACTATATATTTATCATCTCTTTGTGTATATGTTCACTCATATTCCTACTTACCAATAATCCATTCCTTCATGATAACTTCCCTATACTCTGATCTGAATGATACAGGAGGAGAAATTACTGAGCATTTGATAAATGAATCATTATTCAGGGGTATCTGTGAGCACATTTTAGATAAGCTTAATTTTAAGTCAGTAGATTATATAAAGCACTTCCTACTACTTAGTTTCTATTTCATAAAGGCTGAACTCAATATAAAGGTCGATCATCCAACTAACAGTAAGATTTCCTCCTCCTGGGTTGTCTCCAGCTGAGCCATAGGTATTGCTTTGATTCCTCGGACACAGACTCACATTAGAATATCAGTTCTTCTTGAATCTTAGAATCAGTAGTTTTTAGAGAGTCATCCTGTGACATCTTGGCCAGAGACCCCTCCAAATCAGACTAGCATTGTAACATGCTCTTAGACTTCATAAATTACATTCTGTCTCAGAGATGAACGAAATTACACAAAATAGGTTAGTTTTAAAAAACATGTATTTAATCACAATTCTGTGGCTAAGATCAGTCTTCTTGGATAGCTAAGGTAGAACCTGTCCTTAAATGGCAACTTCATGTTCTTTCCTCATTTATAAGAAAGACTAAAACATATTTATGATTTTTATCCCGACTCGTTTATGTGGATATTTTTCTCTGTTCTGAGAGTTCCTGCATGATGAGCTAATCAACACCCCAGTATTAAGACATTAGAAAATAAAGTTCTTAGGGGTAACCAGCATTCAGACCATCGATGCTTTCATAATCATGTATGCCAGATGTTTGCTATATTTTTCTATGCATACAAACATCCTAATCATTTCCTTGTTTCTTGAGAGAGTCTTTTAAAAGAAGATTTTCTCTTTAGAAAACTGTGCAAATGAACATTCTCTTAAGGATAAATTTTTGGAATATTTCCTGTGTGTTTTGGAACTGATTCTCTTATTTGATTTGATTTTAAGATGCTAATAACCATATTAAGGTACCAAAGAGAGACCTAATTGTAAATAGCATGATTTATATAATACATTTCAACGTTTTTGTTAAAACACTCAATATGATGAAGCTTACTGTTACCTTTAGCATTGTAGATAAAATGCGGATAGAAATAATGAACTCAGTGATGTACACATCCATCCCCGATGCTACTTGAAGGACCTGAAAGCTTCTGTTTCTGCTGGAGGGGCACTTATCCCTATTATTAACATCATTAAAGGTTCTTAAAGTATCACCTAGAACTGAGTACTGTAATAGCTTGAATTACAATGTAAGTAAACCCCATAGTATTATAGTGTACTTACTATTTAAAGGAGGGTTTTGTTGAAGAAGGATCCTAGAAGGGAGGTAGATTTATATAGAAAGACTAATAGACTTGGTAACATTGAAATTATTAGTTATGAATACATTTTCTTGCTAGTAGAACAGGTCTCTACATCTTTACTGAGAAGGCACTGGAAGAAGTTCCCATCTAAAGGGTTTAAACCCGCATTTTCTATGGAAATTCTAATAGTCTCCTCTGAGTAATTCGCTATGCAAGTCAATGATGAATTTTTTTGGACACACCCTTCATAGTCCTCTTGTGTGCAAAAATATAAGCCTTATGAAAATACTAGCATCTACTTAGGGAAAATGTATTTTGCTAGTAGATCCATAGACAGGAACCTGAGGAACATGTTTTACAATGGTAAAATGAGTTTTAAATAATAAACAAGAGAACACAGAGTTGAATTAGGCCAAATTAATTATATGAATTCATCATACTCACACCTCAATTTCAAGTGGTATGTAAACACCCAACAAGTCCACTTGCTTATTTGTGTGGGACATAGGTCTCAAAGGAGCCTAGAGTGGGTGGGTTGGAAATGGCAAACCTCCTAGTTTGGATACAAAAGAACTGACATTTCTAGGGAAATTAGAATGCTAAACTAGACGTGTTTAAGATCCTCTGAAAGATGTATCTTCCTTTGTAGCCATGAGGAGTAGCTGTGAGAAGAATGCCAACATTCTTTTTTTTCCCTTTCCCTTCTCCCTCTTTCTCTGGGTCTGCTTGCTCCAGTCCCCGGCTTACTCTGAGCCCCGCTCACTCTGAACACCACCATCCTCCCACTCCCAGCTTGCTCAAGTCCAAAGGTTTTATTTATTTATTTATTTATTTATTTATTTATTTATTTATTATATATAAGTATACTGTAGCTGTCTTCAGACACCCATATGAGGACATCAGATCTCATTATGGATGGTTGTGAGCCACCATGTGATTGCTGGGATTTGAAATCATGACCTCTGGAAAAGTAGTCAGTGATCTTAACAGCTGAGCCATCTCACCAGCTGGAATGCCAACATTCTTAAAGATTTTATCATTGGTCCTTCAAGTAGCTCAGAACTTATAGCAGGGGCCATGGGAATACAAGCATTGTGCTCAGATGTATGCCCATCAGAGATGCTTAATATCCAGCATCAACATGGACCCCACTCCTTTGATGGACAATAGTGTCAGCAAATGTAATTAGTCTAATTCTCACATGCAGATGACATGGCCTGTCTGCTTGTAGCCATACAGCATCTGTGTATGCCAAATATTTCTAGGATAGACGTTTTCCATTAGAATCATAAAAAGACTTTCAGCTTCTGAATGAGTTTCTAAAAAGCAAGCCAGCTTATAAACACAGAAATCCTAGATGAGAAAGGATGCCTAACAAATCTCTTTGGATTTTGGAAGCAACATATTATTCAGATGAATGTTGTTATTTTGTTTGATTATACAGAAAAGCCGCCAGCTTGGTTTGGATCCTAGAAAAAAAAATGCAAAGTATTAGAGTGACAGTGTAAGATGTCTTCTACTTCACTCATATGATTCAACCCAGCCAATGAAGTTGATTTCATTTTGTGATTCAAGTTGGAATATCCACTAGTCATTGGACTCTGGAGCTATGTAATTGACATCCCGGTCTCCAGATTGGTGAGTGTACATTTTGAAGCTCAGGGAACATTGTTGAAAAGAATTAGAAATACGATAAGAGCCAAAAGACCAGGGGTTTGGTTCAAGATGGTGTCTAGATATGACTTGGAAGTTACACCCATAACATCTCAACAATATGGCTGCTTGAGCAATACTTAAACAATAAGAACATCTGGTAAAATCCACCATGGATTGGGGAAATCCCGTGAGTCTCTATCCCTAGACAAACAACTACGGACAGTTACCCACTGCTGAGAGAAGAATTAGTTTTTCCCAGTGATAATCCCCTTAGTTGGTTATTCAACATTGTATAAAGGAAAAACTGCAAATTTGAGATGAAATGGGTGACAGACATGGCAAGTAGTAGATTAAGGGACAGAAATAGTATACCAATGTTTTATTTAAATGAAAATAAACATATTTTTATTCTTTGAGAATTTTATATGAAATATTTTGATCATGTTCATTCCCCTCTCCTGATTCTTTATAGATTTTGTGCACTCCCAAATTTGGGGGGTTTTATTTGAATTTTTTAACACTTTTTTCTGGACATATTCTGAGTTTATAAACTTTGCTTTGTAGAACAAGCCTGGTTTCTAATTTAGGTTCTATAGTTCTTCTCCTAAGGCTTAGTTTCCAAAATTTTTAGATAAAGTATTTACTAATATTGATTTTATTTCATTACATGTGAAATATGGACAGAATACCATTCACATCTAAGTTGTTGAATACAGAGTATTGAATGTAAGCGGTCTATAAATCTGGTTTTCACAATCAATCACTGTTACCTTACTTTGCATACAGAACTTTTTTTTCATTTTTTCTTTAACTTAGACTAGATTATTTTCTCATGCAATATATCCTGATTACTATTTCTTCTCCCTTTACTTCTACCCGTTCTTTCAAACTTCTTCTCTCACACAGATCCACTCCCTTTCTCTCATTAGAAAAGGACAGGGTCCTAAGAGATAATGACCAAACATGACAAAATAAAATATAATCAGATAAAACAAAACCAATCACATTCAAGTTGAAAGATGCAAACCAACAAAAGGAAAAAGCCCAAGAGAAGACACAAGAATCAGAGACTCACCCATACACATATTTGGCAGCCCCATAATAATACGAGACTGAAAACTATAATATATATGCATAGGACCTGCAGGAGATCCATGGAAATTCTGTAATTGTTTCTTCAGTCTTTGTGAGTTAATATGAACATTGTTCAATTGACTTAGAGGGCTGCCTTCTCCTGGTATTCTCCCTCACCTCTGGTCTGGCTCTTACAGTCTTCCTGCTTCCTATTTTGCCCGGTTTGCTGAGGTCTGAAAGACAGAATTCAGTGGAGACATCCTATTTAGAGCTGTATATTCAAGCTCTCTCTCTCTCTCTCTCTCTCTCTCTCTCTCTCTCTCTCTCTCTCCTTCTCTCTCTCTCTCTCACTGGCTGTGGGTCTCTATTTTTCCATCTGCTGCAGCAGGAATCTTCTCTAATGATTGTTGAAAAAGGCACTTATCTATGTGCATAACAGAATATTATTAGAAGAATTTTGTCACTTTTTTTAAGATGAGTAGTATCTGACTTTAAATCTCTGGTCTAGTCTCTGGTTCTTGGTCATTCAAGCAGTGTCAGGTATTGGTTCTATCTTGTGGCATGGTTCTAAAATCAATTAAGACATGGGTTGGTTATTCCACAATGCCACCACTACCCTCGCATATTTTTACAGACAGAGCACCATTATAGATAAAGGATGTGGAGGTGGTTGGTATTTATGTTCTTCTTTTGGTAGCTGAAGACTAACTTCCCATAGCAAAGACACTAGAATGGTTCAGCAATTAAGAGCACTAAATGCTTTTCCAAGAGTTTCAGATTCAATCCCAACACTCACAGGGCAGCTCACAATTGTCTGTAACTCTAGTTGCAGGGAATCTGGCACTCTTACACATACAGGCATATAGGACTGAAGATAGGACTATCTTCAGAAAATGATAACAAGTAATTTCCACTTAACCCTTCATCCATTATACTGTCACCTAATAAAATTTAATAATATTGATCTCAGTTCCCCATCTAAAGGTCAGATTTCAAAATATTTCATTTGAAATCTTATTATATTTACAGCCTGAATTCACGTGTGTGTGTGTGTGTGTGTGTGTATGGTATATTCCTGTGTGTATGTGTGTACACATAGGATATATAATGGTATATACTAAGATTGAAAAAACATATTATATTACTCCTTTGTGGTATTGTGTTTAAAATTTACATAGTGTACACATAGGTATAAATTTTTCCTTAGAAACATGATATGTTAGGGTCTAGGAGTGGCTCACAAACCATGTAAACACTGATCCCAGTCAGACATGTGTGATTTATTGAATGTTCACCTTAGGAGCAATAGATCAGGGCCATAGCTTAGAATTCAGGGGCTAAGGCTTCGAACCCTAGCATTTTTCTATGTCAGCTTAAGAAGTCCAAAACCACAAAATCCACAATGCAGTCTTATGAAGGTGCTGGGACCCAGTGGTTGGCCCTGACTGAAGTCATTTTAGATATAAAAGTTCATATTGACCTTTAATTTGATGGGTCCTATATGAAGCTTATAGTTGGAGAATTTCTTAAGATGAACACACCTCATAACACACAGAACATAACAGGGTATGACGTCAGCATGACTCTGCTCTGAGTCATAATAAAGAAAAGACAGGTTAGTTTTAACAGGGTGTTGTACTGAAGGATTTAAAAGTGTATGTGTACTGTAGGAGGTAAAATCTGAAGTTTCATTGTGTAACTGTTGTTGGCGTCAGTCCCAAAGACCTAGAACACTTTAAAAGACAAGTGCACTGAGTCACAGTTCCAGAACACAAGGGTCTCACCTGTCCTATCCCTCTCAAATGTTCCATCTTATCTTAATCTACGAACAGAACTTGGTCAAATTTTGTTTAATAATGGTGGGTGCTTAAGTCTTTTCACCTCAGATCGTCTAGGTAATTCCTTTCCAATACAATGAATATCTAGACAAACTTAGTCAATTTTGAAAAATATTTTCGGGCATATTATTTATGTTAAAATACAAGATGAGTGGTTTTAGAAGGTTAGTGTTTACTATTATTTTGTCTTCCTAAGAGAAAAATCTGGTGACAACTGAAAGATACCAGTCCTGTTCTAGCAAGTCTAGTCCCTCAGGCATAGCACTTGATGAAGATGCTGACGAGTGATAAAGGCAAATAATTCCATATATCAAGTTTTCTTTCTCATCTCCTGTAGGAATGGAGGATGCTCTTTACTAAACTCAAATGTCAGAGCTGTGCTCTGCATCCCTGCAAGTCAGCTCAGCCGTGTGCAGTTGCACACTTAAGCAAAAATTGTCTGCCTTAGCCAAATGTCTAGAAGAGATTAATGATATCCATTTATTCTGAATAAATCTATCTTGAGGACATGTCTCAAAATGTTTGTCTAGTTACACACTCCTTGAAAGGTCCGGAATAAGCATAAAAAAGATAAAGGATTCTTTAAAGGTAATTATCTTCAGTCAATAATAATTAGTCAATGAGTAGATTGATTGGACATGTGTCTTGAACTCATCCTGAAGCCCACAAAAGTTAACATTAAATTAGTTTTCTTTGTTCCTAGTTCATAAGCTTTGTGGATGTTTAGCTAGGCTCAGATAAGGAATGTTTTGATAAAAATTAAAATATTTGCATTCTAACTAGTAATTAAAGACAATAAGGATCTCGGTAGATACTAACTTTGTCATGTTTCTCTGTCACTTAAGAATACAAAGCCAAATCCATTTGTAATTTTCTAATCTTCTCATAGACACTATTCTAACTCTTGATTGAAAGGATACAGTTTTCTTTATATATAATTATGATTATATTTTTATTATTTCTTGCTAGTTTCCCTTTGAACAAATTCAAACACTCTAGAATCTTGAACAACATGGACTTTTAAAAATATTTTGAGATTGTCATTTAATTATAAAATTTTCTTTCATTTTCTCTTCCAAGATTTTCCATACACCTCTCCAAGCTCTCCTTCCATTTCATGTAATCTTTTATTCCATCAATTGTTATGGCAAGTATATAATTTTGTACATGCATGTTGCATTGTACTATTACTTTATTATTATGTACTTTATATATGATATATATGTACACAAACATATAAATATATTCCTGAGTATAAACTGTTGAGTCCACATAATGCTACCTGAATTATATTTTCAGGGCTAACTAATTGACACTATATAACAATAGCTGTGCTCTTTCCCTGGGGAGGATAACCCCACCTCCTCCCACGTTTATTCAGTTGCTTGTAATTATTTGTATAGGATTGAGTCTCATGCCCTGTTCTCCCATACAGTTTGGTCTGTTGTTGGTATCCTTGTTCAGCTCACATTTGGGCAGTCAAGTTGGCTTACAGCTTCTGATCTTCCTTAAATACTCAAATTTCCTGAGTGTTTCAGATAAGCTATTTCTGTTCACTTAGGAGTCTTCCTGGTAGGCTTTGCTTTGTAGTACCAATGCTCTTTGGAAACAGATATGGTTGGCTTTGATATGATTTCTATTCTCAAATTATACTGAAGTTACTTTAAGTTGAATCCAAATCTTCCTTCATCATTTTACAAATGATTGCACAATACTGTTACAGATTAACTGATTTAAGTATAGCTTTTCAGTTCTTCACTTCAATCAAAAAAAAATGAGAGGTTTTAACTTTAAAGTATATATTATGTATGAATTTTTCTAACAAAGTGATGATTTGAGTTTAAATTTACAATGAAACATAGGCTTCATAGATCAAAAATTGGAGAATTTTTTTTATAAGTTGATGACTTGTCACCATTGGATCATCACCACTGGAATGGATACAATGTGTAACCCTTGGCTTTATTTATTCCATACAACAGCAAGGGAATGGCAAACACAAGAATTAAATAGGGCCTAATTTTTAAGTAGAATGTAATATAAATAAAGTTATTTGGATGTCTTTTTTTCTGGACCAATTGCTTAAAACTGGACAACGAAGAGTTGTGTTCTTCCCCTGGAAGGACCACTCCACTTTCTCCCAATTTTAGTCAGTTTCCTGAACCCATATGTAGGTGACCCCAGATGGCATCATGTAACTAAATGTTGATACCTCAAACAATTTTTGTAACAGTAAAAATATTCTACTCATGAAACAATGAAAATTAATTTATTGTAAAATGTGTAACTAATCAGTTTTTTTTTTTCTGGCAGGTTTATCTGTGGTACATCATAAAATCCACTGAAATCTTGGTACTACGCAATGACTCATCAATCTGTGAAGCCTAAAGCATTTCATCACAGGTTTAAAACCATTCTATGATTTAATTTGCATTGTTTTTATTGTACCTACATTTTTCTCTTACAAAAACTTGATGGTTTGTCTTTTTCTGTTGTCATTCCATAGAATGTATATATCAAATTAATGTATATTAGATTACATCATATTATATATTTAATTTTTTAATGCTGTTTGGGATGATAATTTATATTTTATAAAATTAGCAGTCAATGAAGTTTGTCCTAGGGTTAGGACAGAATTTCCAACAACTTACAGAATGACTCTATGCTTCTACAATTTTGTATGATATATTGATGTTAAATATCATTCTCTATATTGATGGTTATAAAATTAAAATACTGATCAACTCACAAACTTAGTGCTGGTACTGTGAATCGGACAGCATCAAAAATTTAGCCAATATACAATTTCTATGTAAAAACAAACATGTACATAATTAAGAGACAAAACTGCTTTTACCTTTAATTATTGGTAAAGTATACTTTGGCAAATAATTGTTACAAAATAAATACCATAATTTATTTTTGTATCTCTATTTTATATAAAATCTATATAATCAGAGTCACATAAAATTTTGGTGGTTGAAAGAACTCATGAGTAGAAAATTTTTAATATGCCCCAAGACAGAAGCCTAACAATTATTTGCTAAAATGATTCTGGTCTCAAGTTATGTGACAGATCTACTCTTGGTAATATAACACTCAGCAAATTTATTTGCCATGTCACTGTGAATTCCTGTTGTTGGGTAAATCTAAACCTGTTTGTTCATTGTTAATCCTGTGTTATGTCTGGATAAATATTGGTTTCTTAAATTGTGCTTGTTCTAAGTGGTAAACAATTGGTTTTACAGACCTGTCATTACAATGTTTTTTATTATTGAACTATGAGAATATTCATGTGTTTTAACTCTTCCATGTTTCAAAACTAGAATTTATGCTGATTTTAGATGCAAAATTAGATCAATAATCCTGCATTAGAGTCTTCTGTTTCTATCTTATTTAATTTTACTGTACTTTAATCCAGTTCCATCAATACTCTTCAGGTCTGTGAGATAATCTAAAAATCTATTTTGTGTTAACCACTGGGTATGTAATACTGATGACAGAAATGATTATTTTCCCTCCATAATGTAAAACAGTTTATTTATTTTATTTATTTCCAACTTTTTGAGACCGGTTGCAAAATTGTTTTAGAATTTTGTAAAAGAAACTGGTCATAGAGGCTCAGACTGGTAATAATAGTATATGAGTGGTAAAGACCAGTGGACCATCCTGACTTCAAGGTCCCCATGAACTACAAACTGAGTTCAAGGTGAGCAAAGGCTACACAGTGATGTTAATATTAACAAATATCAGAAGAAAACAGCAAGTAAATGAACAGAAGAATATATTATTCTTAACTCTGAGTTCAAAATAGAAATATTTCTATGCAGAAAATTTGTCATTGTTGCTAAGACTCCTCTATTGTGTAGACCCAGAAATATTCAAAAATCTTTTTAAAGAAGCTAAACTTAGATCCAAATACATCTTACCACTGTAAGAAAACAATAAACCTCATATTAATTTAATTAAAATAATTTTATGATATATTTACAAGTTTCAAAATCTACAATTCCTTGATAAGTGAATATAAACTCCTGATTCAATGTATTCACTTAAAGTATATTTTTGTGTAAATCTTCTTTCTATCTGGAATAATGAGTCATGCCTCTGTTCAGATGACATAGTATCAATAGAATAAGTAGATTAATATTTAAGAAAACTCAGCACAATACTATAAAATATATATCTTAGATTTGGCATTAGCTCACTTTTCTTTTTATTCAGCCGGACTGTGATTGCTATTCTTGGTTGTGAACTAACTACAACTGGAATTAACTAAGACCCAAGCAAGTGACTGGTACACCTGTGAGGATTTTTTTTTTTAATTAAATACTTTGAAATGGGAAACCCAACTTTAATCTGGATCTTTAGAAATAGGAAGGTCCATACTTAATTTTAGCTACATCTTTTGGTGGAAGCCTATATAAAGAAGGAAACTTTTGCTCTTTGCTTGCTTTCCCTCACTCTTGTGGGCAAGTCCATTCCTTCAATGGCATTAGAGCCCACTTCTGTGGAATTTATGTGTACAGTGAAGAGCAACTAAGATATCCAGCCTCAGGGACTGAACAAATACTGGATTCTTGGACTTGCCTCTTGTAAACAGCTATTGTACTAACTGGATCACAGCTTGTAAGCTACTCTAATAAGTCTTTCTACATATGTAGAGACTCATTCTATCAGTTCTGTTCCTGTATAGAACCATGACTAAAACACTAACCTTCACTGGGTCTGTCATAGAAAATAATCTCTACTGTTTCAGGTATAACTGATGTCAGACAATAAGAATATTTAAATGTAATTATTGAGACACTATTTTTTTAATTATTGCAGATGCGATTTTTCTAGCAGGTTATGTTTTATTTGTTGGCGTTGGTAATGTTTACCCTCTGTACTGTAGGATGTCATAAATATTTTTGTATTGCAATCAAATCTAAAGCATAATTCCTACATTATTTTTTCTGAGTCTCCTAGATTAGGGCTGATGGGGCCCATATTGATCCATGTTTTGAATAAAGACCAGGAATAATTCTAAGTATTTTCAAATAGTTATTCTGAAGTTTCTAGAAAATATTTACTCTAGAAAGTGATTCTATTTTGGGGAGGGGTTATTAACAAACAACTTAATTCATAATTTTCTACAGGTATATGACAACTTGTTTAATTTTCCTGCATTCTGTAAATTATGTGCATTTATATCATTTGTTTTGTTCAAGGAAAGTTAGGAATGAATAATGTACCATTTGATGATTATACCTAACTCTGACTCCAGCCTGACCTGGCTGCTTCTTACTTTATGATAGAGTGAAGATTTCTGCCATACATACTGGCTGCCATCATGCCTGTCATCGATGCACCTAAACAATGAGCAAAAATAACCCTGTCTCCCTAAAGTCTCTTTTGTCGAGTATTTTCCAAAATATTCATAAGTAGTATGTTTACTACTTCATTAAAAATTGTCTTTTTGCTGATTGTATTTAATATATATTGCTTTCAGCTGGATTCTCATGCACAGATCACAGTGAAGGTTTGTTTGTATGGATTTTTTTATATAATATGACTAGAGAAAAAACTCTTGAAGCTAGCCTTTGTTAATAAAAATGTTCAAAGCCTATAGTCTGGGGGACTTAATGCCCTAGATATTTTGAAGGAAACATAGTATTTCTCTCCTCTTGGCTCAATTCTGGTTTCCCCCTTCATTGTGCTCAGCCTTGAACATTAGAACTTTTGACAAAAACTAAATCTGAAGGCTTAATAAATGCATTTCCTTTGATGACACACTATTTCTGTGATTTAAAATACTGGTGCTGGAGTATTTTGTGAGAATATTAATTCAAAAAGGAAGAGGGAGGGAACAATATTAATTAGGAAATAGGCTTTTGTAGTGTCTGGAAGTGACAATTGTTCTCATCTAACTTAGAACTTCATGAATAAAAATCCAAATGGTACATTCTAGAATAACCATTAGTACTTTTTAAAATTAGAATAATTACATGCACAAAAGGTGAGAATACCTTCAAGACTGATCTATAAGTATAAGAGTTTTGGTGGAATTTGACAAGATGGTTCTAAAATTTATATGGTAAAGGAAATACAAAAAGAAATCATATTTGATCTTTGATGCTTTCCTTTGCGAATCTCAAATCTTTTTGAAGAACAACAATCTTGAAGGACTCACGCCACCAAATATAAGGACTTACTATAAAGCTAACTAAAGAGCAAGATATGGTGTAAGCAATGTCAAACAATTGAACCAATAGAAAAGTATTTGTGCATTTGTGGCCATCAAGTTGTGGTGAATACATTTCAGTAGCATAGTAGGAAAGATGGATTTTTATTGGGTATTTACATAAAAAAATGCTTCATACTAAAATCCCCTAAAAGCATTAAAATACGTATCTGAATAGGAAATAATTAAGTTTCTGCAATGAAGCGTCAATATTTTCCACACCTTGCAATAATTAAATAATTTTAAATAAATAAGAAATACTAAAGTATTAGTGGTAAAGAATTTACAGGTGGTTCTGGTCTGTACCAGAAGGCTCACTGAGTTTAAAACCAGGAGTGAGATAAAATGTAATGTTCTTTCATGTTCTCTGCTTCATGTCCCTGCCTGAATTCCTGCCCTGACTTTCCACCATGATGAACTGTAACCTATAAACTGAAATTCATCTCTCTCTTTTCTAAATTGTTTTGGACACACTGGGGGCATGCATTCTACAGCATGCATGTACAGGTAGGAGAGGGACAAGTCTGTCTCTCATTTCATTTTTAAATGAGTACTGAAAATGGAATTCAGGTTCTCAGACTTACAGGGCAAGTGGTTTTCTCTGCTGAAACATTTTACTGGTCTTTCATCCTTAAATAAACAAACAGTCTTAAGGAGTCTCTTCAGAGGATGATATTTAAAAATTGCCAATAGGTATATGTTACCTATGACATATAATAGGTACCTATTACATTCAATATTGTCAATCAATATCAAACACAGAAATATATTTTAAAACCCTTGCATTATGTTTTTTCTACCTCTTAGTTACATACCTGATAGAAAAATATGTTCATATACTTATCTAGTAATGCTCCAACTTTTGACCTTGTGAGACAACGATGTCATCAACACAGTTCTCATTTAAGTATAACATAACAGAGATCAGAATAAAATCAATATAAAAAAAACCTAGCAGCTTTAAAAAAAAAACACAAAAATCTAGTAGCTTTTTCTTGCTTTTTTTTATTATATTTGTTCTTTGACAATTTCATAATACATGTAATGAATTCTGATTACTCTCATCTTCCATCATCTCCAATCTCTATTTCATTCTTTTTGCACTCCTCCTCTTCCCTACAGTTTTCTTTCAAGCAGTTCTTTGCTTTGTGACACAGAGTTTAACCTAGGCCCACAGTGGGACAATAAATGTAGAAATAGTCACTGGAGCCTGTTGAACCCTTTAATTGATGCAAAATGAAAGGCAATGTCTCTTCCACTGAAGGCAGTCCCTCAATAGCAAGAATTCATGAATGAGAGGTAGAAACCCATAAGCATCTCCTCCATCAATAACTGACTGTTGATAGGCTCAGGCTTCTGTAGGTTTGCTCTTATAATCCTACCTAAAATGGATTAATCACAATATTTGGGTCATATTGAAAGATGATCATTTCACAGCCCTCTTTCTAAAGTCCAGCAATTATATTTTTCCTGTCTCCTCCTCAATTCTCGCTGAAAGCCTTAGAGGAGGTGTTATAAATGTCATGCTTCAAGCTGAGTCCTCAGCTAGCCCTTATTCTCAGCACTCTAGAGCAATTATACATGTCCACACTAACCACTGTTCACTTATGAGAGAAACTTCTCTGAGGCAGAGTAGACTTGTTTTTATGGGTATAAACACATATTTAGAAGGCAGTTTGATGCTAAGTTGGTTGATTTACTTGAATAACAGTAGCAAGTTCCCTCCTTGGGCCTATCATCTTCTCCTGTATGTATTGTTAACTGAGTTACAGTACCAAGCATGAACTATCTCTTGAGGAGAGGGTCTCAAATACAAGCAGAGGCAATCCTTTTTTCCCCATAACAATCATAATATTTTAAATAAGGTTAAGACTTTGTGTGGTGGGAAATTCATAGCTATTCCAGGGCCCATGCAGCTCATCTGCTGTGGATTGAATATACCATTTTTAAACCATAGAGAATTCACTGGAACTAGAAGTATCTGGAGTAAATTAGCATATTTTGTTTATATTAATAATTTTATACTATATACAAATTGTTTGATAAATGTTACCAAGTTCAGATAATGAAAATCAAGTGAAATATTTCTGAACAGCTATGTTGTAAGTGTTAAAGTTGATTATCATGCAAATGAGTTAAGAGGTAGTTGTCTGGAATTTTTAGGACAAACTTTTGTCACTGGAGAGAACATAGCATATAGTAATTGTTTTCAGGCTTCTTTCTCTCAGAATTATTTGAACAATAACATCTACCATTCAGGCTAAATTAAGTGAAGAGAGTTTTGAATTTTACCTTACAAATACACATATATTAATCTCAAAGAGAAGTGTTACTCCAACTGCCTTTGCCTCTGGGTGAGTATGTGTTTTAAGACAAAGAACATGCCTCCAGCTCTGTCAAAATTGCCATGTATGTGAATGTTTGATGTGCTTTTCATAATAAGGTAACAGGTAAGATGAAGGAAGTAGGAGAGACCTTTTCTAAATGGCTATATGTTAAAATCTTTAAAATGATGGCAAAGCAAGTACATGACATCAGGCATGTCAGTTCTAAATCAGAGCATAGGAAACACTGTTCTTTTGTGTTGTAGCTGATTGCTTCTGCTGTCCCTCCCCATGAAGCTACTGATGAGCACAATCCATTATGCAGGAAATCAGGAAGAGTACATGATATGCCACATCAATTATATATGAGATCTAAAAGAAATTATTCATCTTTTTATATAAAACAACAAAACTGATAACTTTGAAAAAAAACTACTATAATTTTATTTACTTTTGCTTGACTAGAATCATATGCATGGAAACACAGACTGTTGAAGTGAAATCATCAAAATCCAAGAGTGCAACAGCTGAATAACTAAAAACTCAATTTAAAATTATTTCATGGTGGTTTGTTACCCTGCCTGCTACTGTTCACTGTAAGGGGAGACATCAAGAGAATGACTGTGCTGAACGCATGGTGCTTTAAAAAATAGATTCATATTTATTTATGTTAAAGATGTTGTAGAGCTCGAAGTCTACAAAATCTATTAGATAAAAAAAAACTTCACTTGAAGAGCTTGTTATGAAAATATAAGGCATCAATCACACATGCACATGCATTATTAATGTGACAAATTCATAATGTTACTCAGCCTTCTGAAACTTCAGTAATGAATGATTCTGAATGTGTAAATTGAAAAATGTGTTTTTTTCCTTTGTTCAAACAGACAATTTGAAAGCTTGATATCGATAAGAGTCTTAACAATATATCAGAAAATTACTTACTGTTACGGCTCTGCTGTTAAAGTATACTAAAATGTTAAAATTCTACTGTTATAGTCTTAACTACCAGGAGTATAATATCCATAGTCTTCTAATATTTTACCGAATAGAAAAATGAATTTTATTTTGAGGATAAATATATATATATATATATATACACATACATACATATAAACTGAACTTATATATCAATCATAGAGGTGTCAACTTTTAGAAATAATTTTACTGCGAAGGAATACAACACATTAAAATGCTACTGAAATTTAAAGATAATCAATCCATTAAACATGTTAATAGAAAGTCATTTTTCTTTTTCAGCTGTTTTGTTTTGTTCATAAGAATTCTAGTTTTTAATTTAATTGAAGACATATTATGTTTATTTCATGGGAACAATTATAAAGTAAAAGCATTGTTTATTTATAAATATTGTGATATGACATGTTTAAAGTATTTTGTACAGGCTAACAGCACATCTAATATGGCCCTTCTATTGTTTATTTTTCTCACAGAAGTAAATGTCAACAATGCATTACTAAACTAATTAGCATTGAAAGAACTGCATTTTCTACCCTGGAAATGTCAAGAATATTGTATTCTATAATTCACTTTTAGATGCTGAAAGACACAACTAAACTGAAGTTAAACCAAATATATTCTCCAGTTAAAATAGCAGAATGATAGCATGTAGTTTTATCCATTGCTCAGATCTGGAACTAAACAGAAAAAATACCTTTGTAAAATTTCAGGTGTAAGCAGAATCAATGTGCATGTGAAGAGATGAAGAGTCCAGAGAACAAGGGTGTAAATCAGTTTGCCCATTAGACCTTGCAAGTGTTCAGGCCATTAGAACTATTGGAAATTGTTTTTACCCAGTGAGAAATTTTGCTTATTTTGTCTCTTCAAAGATACTGAATATCAAGAAAATGTCATAAGCATATGTGGCAGAATTTCCCTCTGTCACTTATTTTCTTAGCTATGCAGAAGTTGTACGTCATTAGAATGATTTAATCTCATTTTTATGTTTTGGCTTTTGTTTGTTGACCTGGGAGGGGGGTGGTCAGATCTTCTCAAAATCACTTCTTACACTGCTGTATTAAAATGTTTCTCTTTCTCTGTCATTTATAAGTACTCATCCTATATTTTGTTTTGTAGTTTCTTGTCTTCTGCTATCTCTCATTCAATTTGATGTGATTTTTGTGCAAAGTGAAAGATGAAGGTCAGGTTTAAGTATTCTTCAACTGGACAATGCTGTTTGTGCAGAACAATTTGCACATTGGTCATTTTTTTTCAATAAATGTGTTTGGTATATTTGCTAAGAATATTTTATCCATAATATTTCTCTCACATGCATAGTCTTAGAAAGAGAAGAGAAACTCAAAATTGCTAGGAGAAATTATTAAATTTAAAGGGACCTACCGGAAGTCAGGATAGGAGTGTATAGCAGGACAAGAGAATAAAAAAGTCAAAGCTCCTTATCAACATGTATAGAAGTAACACAAGAAGACCTACCATTTTATTGTTATGTTCAGTAATAGAAAACTGTGTCTTTTGTAAAAAAAAAAAAAAAAAAAAAAATAGAGTCTAAAACTGTTCTTTTGTAAACCTTAAGACAACCACATGGCACATAAGAGTTAAAACATGCAAATGCATGTGCTTCAAATCTCTGTGGAGGTAGAATGCAGAAATACATTCAACTCATTCAAGCCCTTAGTTAATCTGTCTCTACCTCCATATGTAGGAACAGCTTCTGAATATTGTAGCCTGAAACATTTAACATGAGGCAGCTCCCAGAATTCACATGTGGATCTCAGTCTTCAGAACTAGAAAATGACAGTGAAGTTGGTGAAATGCCTTCTAATGGAATTCAGAAGATTGCAGTGCTATAACTAATGTGTCTGGTATTCATGCTTTTATGAAGCCACAGGATAATAGAATGCCCCTGCATTCCACTGCTATAAAGTGAGAAGAGGTTGTGGTCCAAACTAATTTGAACAGGTATCAACCTCCTGCTCCTCATAGCCTATGTACTTTGACATTTTCCTGTTGGGATGTGAGAACCCTGGAAGCACAGAGAGTCACTTGATATTTCAGAAAACAATTAAACATCATCTAGTTAAAAGTTCTGGGTGATTCTTTGTAGGCAAAGCACTGCAATTAGCATTTAACTAATTCAATGTTAGAAACCGTTTTCCTAGGATTAACAGTGACTCATCCTCACACGCTGTGATTTTAATCAAAGAGGTAAAGGATATAGGTACAAAATGGAACAAAGATGTCTAGTTACCAACTCACTTTTGCAGTTCGCTGACAGTGTTTGCCTGAATATTTAAAAGCTGTAGAGAGAAACATGGTATGTTGCTTATTCGATCCTTGATGAGATGGTAAATGAAGAATTATTGGTATTACTATCAGATGATATTTCTTCAGAAATAGTGCCTTCCTTTACTCTATTATTTTCCACCTTCCAAAATATCCAAACAGTAATGCACCCCATTAATGTAACTGCTGTTGAAACCTACAGGCCATTATTAATGACAGCCGCATACACTACGTAGAAATACTCACATTCATCACTGCATATATTAATTAACTAATAAAATCAGTCCCCTATTGTCAAGATACCCCTGATGATAACCTGTATTTTATTAAGGACAAATTATTTTAATAGACAATAGACAGAAGAATCATAGTACAGTTTTCAACAGAAGCTAGTCAATTTATCTACTCCCAGATTGCCTTATCCAGAGCATAGTAAATATGACAATAACACGAAGTCTTTATTTTTCTCCTCTCAGCCTCTATTAAAATGGTCTGATTGCCCCATGTCCGTTTCTACATGACAGATAATATCCTTCTTTTTTTTTTTGCTTTTCCCATCTATTATGTTCTTTATAGAAAATCTAAAATGAGACATTTCCTGAAAGCCTGCAGAGAGAGAAGACTGAATAGGATGCTGAAAGGGAGTATAGAGACCAGGATAAAAGGCAGTTATTAAATTTGTGAACTCCATCAGAAGACAAGAAAATAAACTGTACCGCTGGCTGGAAGGGTAGTGGAGTATGACATTTCATTTTTATGCAGGTCTCAGCATGATTGAAGGAACACATTGAAGAACACTGTAAAAAAGCAGTTAGTGTATTCATTCAATGCCAGCATGGCTCCTCTGCTGCTCTTTGGTTGATCCCTTTCTGTGTCTTTGTGGAACAGTAGTTCAGAGTTTCATATAAATGAGATCAGACCCACCGTCAGCCCTTTGTGAATTCTCATGACAAGGCTGAAAACCCATTCTATGACACTCCATGAGATTCAGCTCCGGGTGTGCCTGATATTCTCCCACACTTTCTTTTCCTTCAAAGTATGAACTCCCCCACAGAACCACGTCTTTCTCCCCCATATTATACCTACCCACACATCTTTAGCTACAGGATATGTAATGTTATTGTTTTGAATCCTAGATATTTTAGCACATATAATTCAAATGTCTAGTTAATGAAAGTAGTTTTACAATTTCTTGGTCTCTTCACATTGTAATATATCAACCAAGTAGGTATAACATAAGCATATATTTGACTTTCATATTTCAGAAAGCAAGAGTAATTCTCGAAGACTGATTGATAAAATTGTATCTCTTTGTGTAGGAAGTGGAGGAAGCCCAGAGGGAGCACTGTCCTGACTAAATGTGTGAGGTTTACATGGGCACAGCAAAATCAAGGATCCCAGGGCTTCAGCCCCTTGAAAGCACACTTCTCACAACTCCACTGAGGCTCAGAGAAAGGAATGGGAAAGCCTTCTTCTAGTTTTCATGTGTGGATGGATGTTCACAGTGTGAGCAGAAATTGTCCACCATAACATTCATCACTAGGTTGTTTGTAGCCTGACAATTTCTCCCTTGCAGAAGCCGTTCCTACTTAGATTAGCTAAATTTGTCTCCTCTATCTAGCTATATTCCACAAACACCACCTCCTTGGTTATTTGTTTACAATAACCCCTCTTACTTTTCAGTTGGATATAATTACCCCATCTCTCTGTTTAACTCTATATTGTGAAAATGCTGAGCTTCCGCTGTGCTGAGGGGTTTCCAGATGAGAGCCTAGACCACTTAATCCCAGCTTTCTGTCTGTATATCTGTATGTATTTACCTGTTACTCTCAATGCCCTAGTCAGGCCTAGTTTCTAGACCTTCTATATGAACACAACATCTAGGCGAATATATTTGATTCCTTGCAGACTGTTAAGTCTTTGGGATACAAGTAGAGTACTGCATCTGTGAAGTACCTCCTCTGTAAAAGTAATTTTTATTTACCAGATGTAAATGACATCACAGAGACCTACTGTTGAGTAAGTTCAACCCTTCAAGTTTTTTTCTGAACTTGGGCTGGCTGATCCAACTCAGCTGTTCTTGCTCAAAGTCCTCTCCAAACTGACTGACTTAATCTGGCTTCTCTTAGTTTCTCACTGAATTGCTCTGCTTGGCCTCAACATAACTCTGGCAATATGTTCTAATTGTCTGGCTCTGTCTCACTCTCTGGTTTCAATTGCCTATGCTGACCAGCACTGAACTGCACAAATGAAATTTATAAACTGCACCAACTCAACTGTCATGAACTGCTTAACAAACTTAACTCCAATGCACTGACTGTACTCAGTGACTGAACTGATTAAACTTCACTCAACTGAACTGACTGACTGAACTGGATTCAATGGGAAACTCAACTGAACTGCACTGAATTGAACTCCAATCAAATAATTTGTATGGACTGGAACTGACTCTGAGCTGATTCCCACCTTTTTCCCTGCAATCCTCTTAAATCACTTCTCTTTCCTGTGCTGTTCTGGTGAGAGTTGGTTGTATCCTATTCTGTCAAATCATTCTGTGATTTGTCACTCTGTCCCTTGATTAGATGTCATTGTTTGGGATTGTGTACTAAGGGTATATCTGTATTCCAGACAGAAGGATTAAAGGTGTGTGGTATGTCTGCATTCCAGCCACATCACACAGACTTAGAAAGTCTTTGGGTGTGATCAAAATAGCCTTGTTGCTAGATTAGAATTTCCCTACAATACTCTTCTCCATCTCCCTTTCCTTCCTTCTTCCTACTTTCTTCCACTGGCGTACTTTACAATTCTTTCCAAATCTCTTCCCTGGCCTACCGTTCATATACTCACTTTCCTACACCTGACTTCATTCTCCTTATTCCAACTGCAACCCATGATAAACATGAGAGTTTGTATTTAGCCTTGTTCATGTAGTTTGAAAGTCCCAAAACTTTAAACTGAACTCTTTAGAACTTTCAATTTACAGAATCAATCTGTAAAAATTGGAGACAGATCATTTTTTCTCAACTTATAAAACATCATCCATATATAATAGCAATTCTTTCATCTATATCTTTGTTTTCCCTTACTACACAAAATTTGTTTCTTTTTTAAAAAGATAATAGATAATATATAATATAAAAAATCTTTTATCATATATACATATACATACATACACACACACACATATATGAACTCCACTCAAATAAATTGTATGGACTGGAACTGACTCTGAGCTGATTCCCAACTCTCTCTCCTTGCAATCCTCTTAAATCGCTTCTCTTTCCCGTGCTATTTATCTATCTATCTATCTATCTATCTATCTATCTATCTATCTATCTATCTATCTGAATAAGTACACTGTAACTGTCTCCAGACACACCAGAAGAGGACATCAGATCCTGTTACAGATGGTTGTGATCCACCATGTGGTTGCTGGAAATTGAACTCAGGACCTCTGGAAGAGCAGTCACTGTTCATAACCAATGAGTCATATTTTCAGTGCCCAAATTCAGTGTTCTTTAAAAGTTCCAAATAAATGATGTTAAAGTTTATACAAGTAATATTGACTCAAAGAAATCATTATTGAAAAGGAATGTTATTTGGAAATCATTGATTCGCTATCAGTTTGGTGAACTTTTTCAAAAATATCCTCTATATGACACTAATTTATATCTATCAATACAAATGTAGCACCATCTGTTCATACTGCCTCTATCAACATCTGTGTTAGACTTGTTTGTGTAATATTAACTTCAGCTACCTTCCTTCTTGGCAAGGCCTCAAATTTTTTGAAGTACCTGAGCATCCCTAAAATACCAGACCCACTTTTATAGAATCTCCCTAAGTTGGTTGTGGAATTCTTTCATGGGTTGGTGGGCTTTACATCATTTAACTGTTTTATTTGGATGACACAGAGACATTCAAACAAGTGCATATAGGGTTTTGTTATTATTATTTAACTACTTATTGACTCTTTGTGAATTTTACATCATACATACCAATCCCACTCATCTCCCCATTCCCTTGTACTTCATTGCTGAAGCTGTAGTGTGTCACAGTTTATCCCACAGTTTACCATACTTCTTTGTACACACTCGTTTGCTTGGAAATGTTCATTGCAATGAGGGATTGGTCTGAATTAAGGCCTCTGGCTTCTGCTATACTATAAATACATGATCTTTAGTGGGAGTCCTTTCAGATATCCTGTTGTTGTCCTGTGCTATGGAGATCTTATAGTTTTGAATATGTAGGATGGCCTCCTTCATTCTCTCTTGCAGTTCCAAGATGGGGTAGATGTTTGATGCACCACTAAATTACTTGGAGCTGGCTTTGGGTGGTATCTGAGATGGTCAACACACCAGCTCTCCCATCCTCACACTACCAGAGCAGGCTTTCCATCACTGTCCAAACTAGCATATTCAGGGCTGCAAGCTGGCAAGGGGCAGAGCCAGCTCTCATTTCCTTGGACCAGATTACTTGTACCTACACCATAAGGGCCAGCTCTACTATTCTAGTAAAGGGCAGGGACAATTCTCCTGCTCTCATGCCCTCAGGGCCAGGTATTCTGCTTGCCACAGCAGAAGGGGGCCTATAAGTTTTTTTTAAAAAAATAAAAATATGAGAGCTGGGACTTCTTGAAGTGTTGAAATAGAGATATACTTGCTTTATTTTAGTCTCTTGTGTTTACTCTACCATCCTTTCCCTTTTATGTCAGGGCAAACATTAAAAATGATATAATTCCATCCACAAAGACTTGGGGATATATTTGTATGCAAAGGTATACTTTAAAACAAAAGATAATATAGTTATACCTAATTTTTATTAACTTATTTTGTTAAACAAAAGAGATTATAATCACAAATATATACATATTGAAAATTTTACATAAAATACATTCATGGGCTACAATTTAGAATATCCAATTTACCTGTTCCAATCATCTTTTTAAGTAGTTTCATTAAATGTATGTCAATTTTTTTAGACATTTGAGCTTACAAGCTAATACATTACTTACTTTTAGATTAAAATATATCCAAAAGAGTTGGAGATCTTTTGGGAATCATTCCAAAAGTGTCTCTCTTTTTAAGCTACTCATGCACTTTGCATCTGGGGATTGGGCTTAGTTTAAGACCTATGCTTTAAGATGGTGATGTCATAAAACATGTATAGAACATGCCCTTTTAATGTTCTTTGAGACCCAACTCCCAGAGATGGGATTTCATGACTAAAAAAGAAAATAAAGATTTTGAGTTTTTATATATAGCCAAATTTGTATGCAAAAACCTGATGTTTTGAATTGCTACAAGTAAATTAGAAACATATGGTATTGGTTTCTGTTTTTTTGTTTTTTGTTTTTTGTTTTTTGTTTTTTGTTTTTTGTTTTTTTGTTTTTTTTAAGGATGTGATGTCAACTGTCATCTGTTTCAAAGGACAAATTGTCATATTTCATGTTACTAACATTCGTCCTAATTATAGAATAGTGAAGTTTCTGTATATTATTTTATATA
The DNA here is from genome assembly GCA_021653895.1 of Mastomys natalensis. Classification (NCBI taxonomy): domain Eukaryota; kingdom Metazoa; phylum Chordata; class Mammalia; order Rodentia; family Muridae; genus Mastomys; species Mastomys natalensis. The sequence goes on along the minus strand of JAJTUV010000420.1, from coordinate 649,606 downwards.
TTCTATCCAATACATCACTTATTAGTATACAAAGACTCAGGTTACAATCAGAATAAAAAAGTTTTCAATCAATATTTTTTTTGCTGTTCTATGTTACATTCCTTCCCCATCTTTCTTCCGATCATTATGTCCTCCAACTCCAAGTTCCATCTTTCCACTTTCATGCCACATATAACTTTTTGTCAGGTCTTTGTCTTCAACATTTCTTGCTACCCTCTCCTAGTCACCTACTTATTTTATCATCTATGCCTACTCTCAAAAATATTTATTTACATACTTACAATCTTTAAAAGTTAGGATCCATACATATGTGAAAACAGGCAAATGTTGTCTTTCTAAGGAATAGTCACCTTATTTAATGTATTTTTTCCCATTCCGTCCATTTACTAGCAAGTTCATAGTTGCATTTGTCTTACAACTAGATAAAATTCCATGTTAATTATCTACTCATCTGTCAATAGACATCTAACTCTAGGCTGGTTCTCTTTTCTTACAACAATGAACAGAGATGTCCATGCCTTTCTGTGGTAGGCTATAAAGACTTTTGGTTACATGCCCAAGAATGATATAATTAAGCCATATGGGAGTTCTCATTTTATTTTTCCAGGAACTACCATACTTATTTCAGGGGATAATAGAATATATAAAGAACTGGCAAATAAACAAACCAACAAACAAACTGAAAACGTCAAACTTTCAGACAGTAAAAGGATTAATGTACAGAAACTTCTTTCATAAAAAGAGTAATCATTCAATAAGTAATTTTAAAGTACTCAGCATCCTTAGCTTTCAAGAAAATGCCAACTAACATTGAAATTCCTTCATACCCTAGTGAGAATTACTAAAATTAAGAAACCAAATGCTGTTGAGCCTGTCAGTTAAGAAAAATATTTAACTATCCTTGGTGGAAATATAAATTGACATATCCAGTAGAGAAATCAATATGAATATCAATATATCTTTTGGCAAATGATACATATTTTCATCACATATTTCATAGAGAAAACCAATATATAAACATTTATATGATTATAATTTTATCTTTGTCTTCTGTGTTTATTATTATAGTACTATGTTTATATACATGATTATATATAATTGAAATGCTGGTGATGCATTGCATTCAATAGATCATATAAATTGTATAATGAGTTATCTACTAAGTGGTAAGGAATAACATCACAAACATAAAGCCCAAAATAGTCAAAAGATGAATTAGTGATTTCTGGTATTGTCTGTCATGAAGATACACTGAGTTATCTGGAAGGTCATTGCAAGTATAGATGAAGAAAATTCTGGGATTTTGTAACTTTCACATACATCTGCACTGTTGTGATTTTTCTATAGTTTTATGAATTTTATCTGATACCACTATAGATGTTTACAATGTACTCAAATTATTCTCTACAATCATTCTCTTTTACATCTCTTTCATCCCTATCAAGTCTCTCTTTCCAGTACTTGTTGCTATTAATCTTCCTCCTAAATTCATTATACTCAGTTTGGTTTTGTAACCCATTTAGTATAACCAGGGAATTCTCACATTTTACTCATGGCCTCTATCATCTCCTACTTTCTCCCTTCAAATTGTGATACTCGTAGGATTATATCTGAAGGCAACAAAGAAAATAATATGAATGTATTTTCATAAAATATAACAAATACTTCACATAAAAGTTTCCACATACTCTAAAATAATGTTCCAAATCATCTTGCCTCTCCACTCTATTCCTTACCTCTCCACCCTACCATACACACATGCAAGCATAAACTCAGAAAACACATGAATAAACAGGAAAGTGAAAAGAACTGGAGAAATCAGAGCTTCAAAGAATCATAAGCAAAGGAAATCAATAATATGTCTGACAGTCATATGTTCTCAACGCCTTGGACACTCTGATGCTGAGGTTCTTTGGTTGACTTAGGCACTGCCTCGTATGACAAAGGCTCCCCCACTACTTCAGTCCTTGATAAGGGAGACAGTCCTTGAATGGTTAAACTTTTTGTTCATGGTGGAAAAGGATCCATACAACTTACTTAGGGTGGCCCAGATGTTAATACCTTTTGCTGAAAGAGATGACCTGGAAGGGAAGCTTATTGGTTAAACCTTCAGGTCCAATCTAGATACTTCATTAACATTCAGAAATCTAGGCTCTATGCTTCATAACTGGTTGTCATGGTTCTATTAGTGAGATGACATAGTCACGTACTTCAGGACAGGAGCCAGGTCAGTAGTAGATTCAAATGCATACTGTTCTCAATTATGAGGGTTCTTTAACCTCCTTTATCTTACAAGTGCTTTTGCCTAGTGACAAAGTTTCACTTGACCAACAATTCTTGCCTGACCACATCCAAGAACTACAGTAAGACAGATGACAGACAAGATGGGGAGTGTTCAGGGTGGTATGGCTGGCTGTACAATTCACAGATCACATGAAGCTCAAGAAGGAGGGAGACCAAAGAGTGGGTGCTTTGGTCCTTCTTAGAAAGAGGAACAAAATGTTCACCAGAACAAATTTGGAGACAAAGTGTGGAGCAGAGACCAAAGGAAAGACCATCCAAAAACTGCCCCACCTAAGGATTCATTCCATATACAGTTACCAAACCCAGACACAATTGTGAATGCCAAGAAGTGCATGCTGACAGGTGCTTGATATAATTGTCTCCTGAGAGGGTCTGTCAGAGCCGGACAAATACAGAAGCGGCTGCTTGCAGCCAACTATTGGACTGAGCATGGGGTCCCCAATGGAGGAAAGGATTGAAGTAGCTGGAGGGATCTGCAACCCCATAGGAAGAACAATATCAACCAACCAGACCCCCACCCTGACCCAGAGCTCCCAGGGATTAAACCACAAACCAAAGAGTACACATGGAGTGACCCATGGCTCCAGTTGCATATGTAGTAGAGTACGGCCTTATCAGGCATCAATGGGAGGAGAGGCCCTCAGTCCTGGGAAGGCTCAATGCCCAAGTGTAGGGGAATTCGAGGGTGGGGAGGTGGAAGGTGGGAGTGGGTAAATAGGTGGGGGAACACCCTCACGGAAGCAGGCAAAGGGGGATGAGTTGGGTTTCCGGGTAGGGGGGAGAACTGAGAAAGGGGATAACATTTTAAATACAAATAATGAAAATAGCCAATAACAAAATAAAACAGAAAAAAAAAACCACTTTAAAAAAAGACAGATGACAGGAGCCAACTTTTCATGTGCAGTATATTTTTGACTTATTTCTCAGTGATAACACCATGTTTTTATTCTTTCATGTGCATATCAATCACTTTGGGAGGATGTTAAAGGTGATTTCTGTTTCAGTAGTAATAAGAGACATGAGAGTTTTGCTTTGCAGGGGATGCTGCTGCTGCTGCATGTCTTGCAAATTACATGAAGAAGACATTAACATCTGCTAAATTTTGTGGGGAAATTGCTTGATATTAATCATTATGCAGGAATATTTTAGCTGGTGTTCTCAGCATTTTAAGTAATAGTAGAAACCTGTCAACATTTTTGACATTTGATATCATAAAAGCCTGTTAAGGCCCCGTGTTTAACCTATTATTGAAAGGAAGCCTCTATTTTAAGTAAATAATTTTCATAATAAAATCTATGAAAGCAATCCAAGGAGCAGGGAAGGACTATAAACAATGGTAAAGAAAACTTTCTTTACCGAAGGCAAATTCTCATTTCTAGCATCAAGTAAAACCTGAGATATTGAGTTTCAGCAAACTACAAAAATAAATTCTGAAATTTAAGTTGTACATTTGGCTTAGAGATTTGACTCTTTACGCATTTTGTTTTCGCTTAAACAAATCTGCTGGTGTTTTGCAATGAGAAACAGAGACAAATGGCTTCAACAGATCTTCTCTGTATTTCAGTACACTGCGATAAAACAGACTTGATGAAATTAAGCATGCAGCAAGATGGAAAATTTTGCTGGCGTTATCGCAGTACTTATTATAGATATATTGCAGTACATCCAGATAAACTGCAGGGAAACGAACACTCTCAAACTGTAGATGGATTTCATCTGTACTGTTCATACTGGATGCTTTTGTTTCATTGTTTTCCTCTGTTTTATATGATTACCATGCACAATAGAAATGCAAAGCCAAACACACCGCTGATTTTCTTCTCTATCATTTGCAAAATACTGAGAACTTATGTAAACACTAACATCTTTAATGAAGACAGTTTTCCTTTTAATGAATATATTGGTTATGAGATAAAACGTTTCATATTATTAAAAACAAATATGTACAAAATATATTTGCTTTGACATTAAACTATGATCTTCATAGGGAATTTTAATTTATTCATCTTCAGATTCATGTGTAAGCATTTAAGAAAAAAAAACTTGTAAATACATTGCTGAATTATATGACAATATGAAAAACTCATGTTTTGTAAATTTATTCTGTAATAAGGTGCACTACTTTGAATAGATTGTAAGTCTGATTACAGCAGGTCACACTAGTGATGAGGGAAGTAAAATCAGGCTCAAGATTCTGTTATTATAAAATAAGGAAGTGGTGAAACTAATGAAAAGGTCAAGCTCTAAATTATTTGTTAATTTCACAAAAATATGAAATCAACATTGGAAATTGAGAAAAATATGATGTAATTTTCATGATGTCTAGTATAATTATAATATATATGTGCACACAGAGATCTAGAAAAATTTAAACTGTTCTTTTAGCCATTTACTCAAACATTGTGTTTATTCCTAGTCAATGTAATTATTTTTTCTCTTAATGATTGATCACCATAAAAGGATAATATTTCCTTGTTTCACACTGGAATCTTTAATATGTGTAGTGCCTATCTACCTATACCAACCACTCTCCAACCATACAACTTCATATTATTTCATAATAGTGCTGGCATAGACAAGGGATATCAGAGGAGAGAATTTGCAGTATCATATATTTTAACACTTATATTTAAAAGTAAGAAACTGGATGTCTACCTTAGTAATAGAGCACATATCTAGCATGTCAGAGAAAATGAGATTGATGTAAAGCACTAAAACCATTCAAACTAAGTTTAAAACATGCCATTTATTCAGGAGAGATTAATAGCATGACTGTTCTTTGAGAGAACCTGGGTTCAATTCTCAGTATACATATGGTGACCCACATCTATCTGTAATTCTAATTCCAAATGCCTGATGCCCTCTACTATATAGATAAATATGGAGGAATAACTCCCATAAACATAATGTAATACATATTTTCATTAAAAAGCCATTTATACATACAGTTTATGTAACTGAAATGTTGATTTAAAAAATAGTCGATAAATGACCACAGAATACTTTCTAAATACTTACACTATGTACGTATTGATCAGTGTTGAAAAACTATATTTACTTCAAAGCTCTGCTATGGGATTCATTGATTCTCACACTCCACTATAGGGTTAAAATTAAACTTTATGCAAAAATTATCTATCATTGAAAATTGATTGCTTCCGTAGAATACCAATAACACAGGTATTATGATTCACTATTAATAAATGGAACCCCATGAAACTGAAAAGCTTCTGTAAAGCAAGGAACATGATCACAAAGCAAAAGTCTACAGAATAGGCAAAAATTTTTAGCAATTCCACTACAACTAAAGGGTTCATATTCAAAATATATTTTAAAATATATATTAGAAAAGTATATATCAAAAGAACAAATAGTCCAAGATAGTTCAGCGACATAATACAGAAAAACAAACTAGAAAAAAATCAATGGCACGATTTCTAATGATACTCTGTTCTATTCATAGACCAAAGTCTAGCATTATTATCATTACAGATAATTTATCTAGCAACTCATGGGAGCAGATGCAGAGACGCACACCGAAACATAAGGAGGTGCTGCAGGAAACCTGCTGAAGTCATAGGGATATACTATAATAGTATATATTTAGTCAAGGACAGAAAAAAAGAAAAACAAGGAATGTAACAAAGATATAATGGATATACCTCAAAAAAAAAATAAAGCATTGTTTTAGTATCACTAATAGCAATGAAAGGATCAGGTTATTTGGGAGAATATGTCAAACATACAACTGACCACAGAATATTTTACAAATGCTATCTTTCTTTATATCTCCACCTCATCAAAAAGCTAAAGTTTTCTGTTAATGAGGCAATAACAGAGAGAAAACATGAGAAGACAAGAAAAAACACGTTGACAATAATTTGTTATATACACAATTAGAATCTATTCTTAGATCACAGGTCATTTATTTATTTAGATACAGGACCTTGCTTTACAAACCGTTGAAAGCCTGGAATTGGATATGTAGGACGCATTATCCTGAAACATGCTGTGATCCTCCTGTTTTGTCCTCAGAAAAGCTGGAAATAGAGACATGTTCCACCATGCCCAAGGTACTAGATCCTATCTTAAGTTAGCTTTTACCCTGTATACCTAGAGCATTTTAAGGTATAACTCAGAAACTCTTTCTGAGCTGAAGCCATAGAAGCATATTTCTTGTACTTTTAGTCTAAGGAAAACTAAATTTCATTTTTAAGTAAATTATTCATAGTTTGCTTCAGTATGAATACTTTTTAAAAGAATAAATTTTTAAAATGGAAAATTTTAGCCATTCTAAAACAAGGAAAAAAGAGATATTATGTATAGAGAAAAAATTATATCAATAAAGAAATAACCAAAAAATAATAATATTTAAGATCTTGGGAGTTATTTTGTAGCATCACATGCACATCAATTAAAAAGAAAACTAATTATTTCTCTTGAGAATAAAACATCTAGTCATTTTAATTGGAAAACAGGAAATATTAATATAAGAACAAGAATAGCCCCAAGTTGTAACCGACCCTGTCTGTTCGGGTCAGTCAACAGGGTCTCCAGCGCAGGAGTGAGTATACACGCTTCCAATTCCTGCAGTGTCCTTCACTGTATCCTGCTTACTGGAGCCCCACATTGGGGCAACACTTTGTACTTGCCCATAGCTGCCCCAGGTTTGGGGGCCACTATATCCCGGCTTGAGCTGCTGCTTTGGCCTGTGGGTCAGGGTCTAGCAAGAGAGAGAGTGGGGAGTGGAAGGGCAAGAGACGTGAAGAATGGAGACAAGACAGAGAGTCTGTTCAAGATTTGTTCCTCGTTCTCTTTATTCCTCTTGAAAGGAAATCATGGATATATATATAAGCATAAGCAGGGGGACACAGCTGAAGACACTTTACCACGTACACCTTGCAGCTGGAGGCACCAAACAACAAAACAAGATATGGGAGAAAAACATGATGTTTATCAGAGTGTGCTCAGCTGTTGTAGGCTGTTGAAAACAAGTCTCTTGTCAGGATATATGGCTTGAGATGGCTGCAAAGATGATAGACGCTTTCTGCCAGAAGTTGGCTCCCAACACCGAGTCTTTTTTTTCATGAATTGGACTGATCTGTTTTGGATTCAAGGGCCAAAATTAAGGAGTAGAACCAGGATAAGGGGTGGCCAGAGTAAGGTAGAAATTATAGTAGTTAAACAAGGGGACGTTTTAAACCAAGATTCAAAGCATCCTTGGGACTGTTTCTCTCTCTCTCTCTCTCTCTCTCTCTCTCTCTCTCTCTCTCTCTCTCTCTGTCTCTCTCTCTCTCTCTCTCTCTGTCTCTCTCTCTGTCTCTCTCTGTCTCTTAAACACACACACACACACACACACACACACATTTAGCAAGGCCTTCCCTAACTTTGGATATTGATTCTCTGATTACCCCTGAATGCTCAACATAGAAAGAACACTCTTCTTTGAAGGTTACAAGGAGACCTCTTTGTTGCATGATCTCTTCTGTTTTGTAGTACTATCTCTGCCAGGGAGTTCAGAGATTCTTGGATGCGGGAGACAGCTTTCTCTAGTCCTCCTATATGAGTATCTATTGCTTGTTTCAGCTCATTATAATGTTTGTTTTGCAATGCCAGAGAGGCTATCTTGGTGCCAGTGCCAGCTATACCTAATCCCAGGAGAACAGCTAGTAGCTGGGCTGAGATTGGTTCTTACTTGATCCTAGTGGGGTCCATGTTTGTTGTTAAGGCATGTCAGTTTGAGGGACTGATGAGGACTAGAGCCCACAGTACCTATGGTTAGGAGGCCCATCAGGATCCCTGTAATTTAAGTTTAAGAAGGTTGGAAGGGTATTTGGTAGTTTTCTATCTTTTCTGTTCTGGTGGTGTACGTCATCTGCAATCCCATCAACTGTCAAGGCAGTAGGTGTGGTAAAGATGATAATACTGGGACTTTTCCAATGAGGCTGTAGTGACACTTGGCCATGTCTCTTTATTAGGATCCACTCTAAAGGGAGGACCTTGTGCGGCTCTGAAGGGAAACCTTTGTAGGCAAAACAGGTTTACTAGCCCTTTGAATACCGTAGAGATCTTTCAACAGTTGGTGAGCCTATAGCTCAGTCATGACCTCTACCTGTGTGTTAGAATTAAAGACCCAGAAATGAACCCACACACATATGGTCACTTGATCTTTGATAAAGGAGCTAAAAACCATCCAGTGGGGAAAGGACAGCATTTTCAAAAAATGGTGCTGGTTCAACTGGAGGACAACATGTAGAAGAATGCAAGTTGACCGATTCTTATCTCCTTGTACAAACCTGAAGTCCAAGTGGATAAAGGACCTCCACATAAAACCAGATACACTGAAACTAATAGAAGAGAAGGTGGGGAAGACTCTCGAATACCTAGGCACAGGGGAAATGTTCCTGAACAGAATACTAATGGCTTATGTGCTAAGATAAAGAATCAATAAATAGGACCTCATAAAATTGCAAAGCTTCTGTAAGGTAAAGGAACTGTCAATAGGACAAAATGGCAACACACAAATTGGGAAAAGATCTTTAACAATCCTACATCAGTTAGAGGGCTAATATCTAATATATACAAAGAACTCAAGAAATTAGACTTCAGACAATCAAATAACCCTATTAAAATGGGGTACAGAGCTAATCAAAGAATTCTCAGCTGAGGAAACTAGAATTGCTAAGAAGCACCTAAAGAAGTGTTCAACATCCTTAGTCATAAGGGAAATGCAAATCAAAACAACCCTGAGATCCCACCTCACACCAGTCAGAATGACTAAGATCAAAAACTCAGGTGATAGCAGAAGCTGACGAAGATGTAAAGAAAGAGAAACACTCCTCCATTGTTGGAGGGATTGTAAGCTGGTACAACCACTATGGAAAGCAGTCTGGTGGATCCTCAGAAAACTGGACATAGTATTGCCTTAGGACCCAGCTATACCACTCCTGGGCATACATGCAAAATATTCTCCAATATATAACAAGGACACATGCTCAACTATGTTCATAGCAGCCTTATTTATAATAGCCAGAAGCTGGAAAGAACCCAGATGTCCTTCAACAGAGTAATGGATACAGAACATGTGATATATTTATACAATGGAGTACTTTTGAGCTATTAAAAACAATGACTTCATGAAATTCTTAGGGAAATGGATGGGACTTGAAAATATCATCCAGAGTGAGGTAATCCAGTCACAAAAGAACACACATGGTATGTACTCACTGATAAGTGGATATTAGCCCAAAAGTTCAGAATACCCAAGATGCAATGCATAGACCATATGAACCTCTAGAAGACGGAAGACCAAAATATGGATGCTTCCGTGCTTCTTAGAATGGGGAAATAAATACCCACATGAGGAAATATGGAGATAAAGTGTGGAGCAGAGACTGAAGGAAAGGGACTGCCATCCAGAGACTGCCCCACCTGGGGATCTTTCCCATATACAGTGGCCAAACCTGGACACTATTGCAGATGCCAGGAGGTGCTTGCTGTCAGGACTCTGTAATGGCTGTCTTCTAAGAGGCTCTGCCAGAGCCTGATAGATACAGAGGTGTATGTTCACAGCGAACCATTGAATTGAGTGTAGGGTCTCTGATGGAGAAATTGGAGAAGGGACTGAAAAAGCTTAGGAGGTTTACAGCCATATGGGGGGAGCAACTAGCCAGAGCTCCTGGGGACTGCACCAACGAACCAAAGAGTACATATGTAGAGACCCATGGCTGAGGCTACATGTGGCAGAGGATGGCCTTGTTGGACATTAGTGGGAGAAGTGGTCCTTGGGTCTAAGGGTGTTTGATTCCACAGTGTAGGGGAATGCCAAGGCAAGAAGGCAGGAATGGGTGAGTGGGTGGGTTAATACCCTCATAGAGGTAGGGGAAGGGAGTATAGGATAGGCGGTTTCAGAGGGGAGAACTGGGAAGTGGACAACATTCGAAATAAAGAAAATATTCAATAATTTAAAAAATATAATAGTTGGTGACATCACGATTATGATTTCAAAAAAGGTGAGTCACCTCTGGTAAGGAGAATTTTGTAACCGGTAGGGAGTGAAGGGGCAGAGTCACCTAGCCACCCTAATCTCTAAAAGATCTCTTTTAAGGTTCTGTTTATTCTCTTTACCCATCAGGGAGAACAAATATTCCATCTGTTGTTTTTCAACATTCATTGAGGCATTGGGATATTGGTAGATTCTAAGCCTAAGGTTATGTCATCTTTTGAGTAGTGAGCTATCTAGCCAGCCACATTAGTCCTTTTATCTTTTCCTTTCTCATGTCTGGAGTAATGGATGATGGCCAACTTTGGGGGTTCTTTTAATGCTTGTAGAAGGGCAAGTCTCTTCTTTTTTGATAGTCTTTTCTTCAGCTGTCAAGAGGTCCTTCTCTATATAAATGGCCCTATGGGACATAGGCTGTGGTGAATGTTCTAGGAAGGCCTTTGCTAAGGCTATTAATTTGACCTTTTTGGCTGATGTCCCCTTTGGTAGGGTTTCAGCCTATATAGTCTCAGTCTCTGATACCACAGCTGCCTCTTTGTACCTGTTTCCTTCTTGGACAAAGCTGCTGCACTCAGTGAACCACGTCACCTTAGCATCAATCAATGGGAGTATCCTGAAGATCTGGTCTGGTACGGTGGATGTGGGCCAGTCATTCAGTGTCCTGTCAAGATCTGGGTCTTGGAGCAGGGTAGAGTGACTCAGGGAAGTTGTGACCTGGATGATTATCCTAGGGGTATTTAAGAGGAGGAATGGTAATGAGTCATTCTGGCATTGGTGAGCCATGGATCAGGGGTCTGCTTGAGTACCCCTTTGAGAGCATGTGGAAGCTAAGTGACACTTGGATCTTGACTCTGCTGCAGAACTGTTCAACATGACACTTCTTTCCGTCATAGAAGAATGACCAGTCATGATTCAGAGGCAGGCTCAACTTCATCTGAGTGCTTCATGCCATTCAGATCCACTTCTGATCACAGTAGGTCTTCAGACCTTTGAAGCTCATCTAGACTACAGTTCATTTGGAAGTGTGTCATTGGGGGTAGTCTATGGATTTAAAAGCCCATGCTAGGCCCAATCTCTCTCTCTCTCCCTCCTGCCCCCCCCTCTTTCCTTATGGATCTTATCTACTTTTCCAACATGTCACCTATCTCATACCATGTTCTCAGCCATGATGTTAATAGACAGACTAAACCTAAACCTCTGAAATTGTAGGCAAACCTTAAATCACATGATTTTTTTAAAAAAGAGTTGTCTTGCCCATGGTGCCTTCTCAAAGCAATAGAATAGTGACTAAGACACACAGAAATATGCACATTCACATTTATTATTATACAGTATTCAGAAGTACCACTGTGTGGAATTAGACTACATGGCCTTCATCAGATGAAAAGAAAATATTTACATGCACATGATGAAGTTTTATTTGGTCATAAAGAAGAATGAAATTATATTGTGAGATGAAAAATGGATGTAACTTGAGTTTATCTTAGTAAGATAAATGATTAAGAATTTAAAAAATCAATAACATGTTTTTATCATTTTCTATCATTATATATATATGATATATGCAATATGCTCATATATATGCATATATACTTATGCAAACATATAGAAATATATAAACATAGTTTTTTCCTCTGCTTTATATCCCTATTGAATTTTTTTTTGTTCCATGGTGATTTCATTTTATTGTACCCTTATACACAATAGGTAGACACTTTATTTGGCTTGCATAATATAAATTGCAGGCTCTGAAATTCAGATTTAAATTCACTTTCAACTTTTAAAATATAATAAATAATACTGATTGTATATATTGTTTAATTTTTCAGTCTTCTTAAAATATTAACAACTACCTCTAATTGCATTTTTGTACTATTAGGGTTCCTATCATTTTCTCATAATCAACATATTGGTAGTATGTTTCTACATATATACATTAAGGAGTGTTCATAAAACAACATTTAAGTTCAAGTACAGATATTAAGACTCACATAAATGTGTTTTATATGATTTTCTTTTCTTTTAAATAATTTAATTCCATTCTTTCTGCTGTCCCTCAGGAATTCAGTCCTTTCCCCCCACCCAATACATCATGTTCCCCTGTCTCCCACTCTCTTGTTCCTCCCATATCCCTCCCTCCGCCCCACATGTGGTTGCTTACTTGTCTCAAGTGAGACTGAGGCATCCTCACTTGGGCCATTCATCTTGTTGACCTTTTTAACTTCTGTGGACTGCATCTTGGATATTCTGTACTTTTTATTCTTTTGGTTAATATCCACTTATTAGTGAGTACATACCATTCATATCCTTTTGGATCTGAGTTACTTCACTCAGGATGATATTTTCTAGCTCCATCCATTTGCCTGCAAAACTCAGGATGTCATCATTGATAATAGTTGAGTAGTATTCCATTGTGTAAATAAACCACAGTTTCTGCACCCATTTTTCTGTTGTGGGACATCTGGGTTGTTTTCAGCTTCTGGCTATCACAAATAAGTCCAATGTGAACATGGTGAAGCAGGATTTTCAGACCATTTTGTTTTAAAAATTGATGGTTGAGCAGAAAACTTGCTATTCTTTTGAGTTTTCAGAGTATTAATATAATAGTCTACAAAGTACTATTGAAATTATAATATTCAGGTAAAAATGTTTTATATTTTAAAGTTTTTCTGATTATTCTCAAAAAGTATTTCTGAGTTAGATATATAACGTCCTTGATACCAATTTCAATTGATTACATAAAACCTGAAACATCTTTTACTTAGGTGGTAATTGATGTTTCTGGACAATGGATTTTTTCATATCTAATAATTTTATTAAACATATGTAAATGCCTAGTAAAAATCACAATGTTTCTGAATTGTTTAATCATTTCATAAAGAACTTTGCATAGTTCTTTTAAAGTTCACTTTTGTAATACTGTATGTCTGTAATTAAAATTGAAAATTCCAATTAGTATCATTTCGTTGTTGCAATACAAAAAGAGGTATAGTACTTTTGTAGAAGACATGTCTACTTCTAATTCATTCAGTAACTCAATTCAGACAAAAACAATTTCAATGAATTCTATTTTGAGGCATGCAGAAAAGAGAACTAGTAAATTAAGTAAAACTTAATTGAATACCTGAGATTCATATAAGAATTAACTCTTATCGAAATAGAAGAGCACATATAGAATGGATGTAGAATGCATAGTATTTTATGTGAAAGCAGAATATTCATTTGTTTTTTTTAAAAACCACTTTAGTAAGTAGCTATTCTTTCTATCTGGCAGAATTAGACAAATTTAAGAGCAAATGTCACATTGAAAATACAACATGGCTTCTGTTCTATGCTGGTGCACTGAGCAGACCTTGGATGCCAGCTCTGTACCTCCTCCCACAACACCCAGATGAGGTTGGACTCCCAGGAGCTCTAATATGCCTAGGATCTTAGATGAGGAAGCCACAACACCATCCAAAACCAGGAGTTACTGGGACCCTTGGGGACCCAGGGACACAGGAACCCCCTCTCATCCAGTGGCACAAGTTCCTTTCAGTCTGAGCCAGGGCCCTGAGCAGACTCTGGGTGCCAGATCTGCACCCAATCACACAACACCAAGAGGATGTTGGATTCCCAGGAGCTCTAACATACCTAGGATAATAGCTCTGTACACAATCTCACAACACCCAGAGGAAGGTGGACTCCCAGGAGCTCTAACATACTCAGGAACGTAAAATCATAGGACCACAGGATCTATGGAGCTTGGCCACACCAGGATTTCAAAATCCCAGAGGCAGCCTGACTCCCAGGACCTCTTACAACCAGGTTATATGGATCACAGGATCACAGAGACAGCTGGACTCTGAGGAGTTCTATCACAACTGAGATAACAGGAGAGAAAGGCTGCAGTTAGAGTGAGTTCAGGTAGCACTAGAGATAACTATATGGCAAAAGGCAAGCCCAAGAATATAAACTACAGAAACTAAGGTTACTTGGCATCATCAGAACCCAGTTCTCCCACCATAGCAAGTCCTGGATAATTAATCACTCAGGAAAAGCAAGATTCTGATTTAAAATCACTTATGATGATGATGATGATGATGTTGATAGAGGACTTTAAGAGGGACATAAATAACTCTCTTAAAGAAATATAGGAAAACACATGTAAACAGGTAGAAGCAATTAAAGAAGAAACACAAAAATCTCTTAAAGAATTGCAAGAAACCACAATCAAATGGCTGAAAGAATTGAACAAAATCATCCAGGACATAAAAATGGAAGCAGAAACAATAAAAAAAAAATCAAAAAGTGAGACTACCCTGGAGATAGAAAACCTAGAAAAAAATCAGGACTCCTAGATGCATGTATCACCAACAGAATACAAGAGATAGAAGAGAGAATCTCAGGTGCAGAAGAATCCACAGAAAACAGTGACATAACTGTCAAAGAAAATGCAAAATACATAAAGCTTCTAACCCAAAACATTCATGATATCCAGGATACAATGAGAAGACCAAACCTAATGATAATAGGTACAGAAGAGAGTGTGAAGATTTCTAACTTAAAGGGCCAGTAAATATCTTTAACAAAATTATAAAAGAAAACTTCCCTAACCTAAAGAAAGAGATGCACATGAACATACAAGAAGTCTACAGAATTCCAAATAGAATAGACCAGAAAAGAAATTCTTACTGTCACATAATAATCAAAATACCAAATGCACAAAACAAAGAAAGAATATTAAAAGCAGTAAGGGAAAAATGTCAAGTAACTTATGAAGGCAGACATATTAGAATTACTCCAGACTTCTCACCAGAGACTATAAAAGCCAGAAGATCCTGGACAGATGTCATACAGACCCTAAGGGAACACAAATGTCAGCCCAAGCTACTTTACCCAGCAAAACTCTCAATTACCATAGTTGGAGAAACAAAGATGTTCCATTAAAAAAAAAAAAAAACAAAAAACAAAAACAAACAAACAAACAAAAAAAACCCAAAAACTTACACAATATCTTACCACAAATCCAGCCCTAAAAAGAATAATTTTTGGAAAATTCCAACACAAGGAGGGAAACTACACCCTAGAAAAAGCAAGAAGGTAATCTTCTTCCGACAAATCCAAAAGAAGATAGCCACATAAATATAATACACCTTCTAATACCAAAAATAACAGGAAGCAACAATTACTTTTCTTTAATATCTCGTAACATCAATGGATCCAATTCCCCAAAAAAAGACATAGACTAATAGACTGGATAGGTGAACAAGATCCAGCATTATGTTGCATACGGGAAACGGACCTCAGTGACAAAGACAGACACTACCTCAGAGTAAAAGGCTGGAACACAATATTCCAAGCAAATGGTCCCAAGAAATAAGCTGGAGTAGCCATTCTAATATCGAATAAAATTGACTCTCAACCAAAAGTTATCAAAGAATATAAGGAAGGAAACTTCATACTCAATAAAGGAAAAATCTACCAAGATCAACAAGAACTTCACATCTCTGAAGAAAGAAATTAAAGAAGATCTCAGAAGATTGAAAAATCTCCCATGCTTATGAATTGGCAGGATTAATATAGTAAAAATGGCCATCTTGGTGAAAGTAATCTACAGATTCAATGCAATTCCCATCAAAATTCCAACTCAATTCTTCATAGAGATAGAAAAAGCAATTTGAAATTCATTTGGAATAACAAAAAACTCAGAATAGTAAAAAAATATTCTCATCATTAAAAGAACTCTTGGGGAATCACCATCCCAGACCTCAAGCTGTACTACAAAGCAATAGTGACAAAAACTTCATGGTATTGTTACAAAGATGGCAGGAAGATCAGTAGAATAGTATTGAAGACCCCGAAATGAATCCACACACCTATGGTCACTTGATCTTTGACAAAGGTGCTAAAATCATCCAGTGGAAAATAAGACAGCATTTTAAACAAATGTTGCTGGTGCAATTGGAGGTCAGCATGTAGAAGAATACAAATTGATCCATTCTTATGTGCTTGTACAAGGCTCATGTCCAAGTGAATCAAGGACCTCCACATAAAACCAGATACACTGAAACTAATAGAAGAGAAAGTGGCGAAGAGCCTTGAACACATGCACACAGGGGAAACATTCCTGAACAGAACATCAATGTCTTATTCTTTAAGATCAAGAATTGACAAATGGGACCTCATAAAATTGCAAAGCCTCTGTAAGGTAAAGGACACTGTCAATAGGACAAAATGGCAACAAACAAAATGCGAAAAGATCTTTAGCCATCCTACATCAGATAGAGGTCTAATATCCAATATATACAAAGAACTCAAGAAATTAGTCTTCAAACAATCAAATAACCCTATAAAAAAGGGGTAATCAAAGAATTCTCAACTAGGAAACTAGAATGGCCAAGAAGCACCTAATGAAATGTTCAACATTCTTAGACATCAGGGAAATGCAAATCAAAACAACCCTGAGATTCCACCTCACACCAGTCAGAATGGCTAAGATCAAATACTAAGGTGATAGCAGATGCTGATGAGGATGTGGAAAAAGAGGAACACTCCTCCATTGTTGGTGGGATTGCAAGCTGATACAACCACTCTAGAAATCAGTCTGGTGGTTCCTTAGAAAGTTGAACACACTATTGCCTTAGGACCCAGCTGTATCACTCCTGGGTATAACTCAGAAGATGCTCCAACATATAAGCAGGACACATGCACCACTACATTCATAGCCTCATTTTAATAGCCAGATTCTGGAAAGAATCCAGATGTCCTTCAACATCGTAATGGATATGGAAATCTGGTACAGTTACACAATAGAGCGTTATGTAGCTATTAAAAACAATGAATTCATGAATTCTTAGGCAAATGGATAGAACTCAAAATAACATCGTGAGTGAGGTAGCACAGTCGCAAAAGAATACACATGGTATGCACTCACTGATAAGTGAATGTTAGCCCAAAAGCTCAAAATACTCAAGATTCAATTCTCAGACCACAAGAAGCTCATGAAGAAGGAAGACCAAAATGGTGGTGCTTTGATCCTTCTTAGAAGGACTAACAAAATATTAACAGAAGCAAATATGGAGACAAATGTATACCAGAGACTGAAGGAGGTACTTTCCATAGACTGCCCCACCTGGGTATCCATTCCATGTGCTGACACCATATGTAGATGCTGTTGTAGATGCCAGGAAGTGCATGCTAACAGGAGCCTGATATGGGTGTCTCCTGAGAGCCTGACTTACACAGAGGTGGATGCTTGCAGTCAACCATTGATTCACAGGATCCCCAATTGAGGAGTTAGAGTACTGAAGGAGCTGAAGAGGTTTGAAGCCCCATGGAGAGAGTGACAATACCAACCAACCATAGTAGTCCAATCAGCCTACCTGGGAACATACATGGAGAGATCCATGGCTCCAGCCGTATATGTCGCAGAGGATGGCCTTGTAGGGCATTGGTGGGAGAGGAGGCCCTTGGTCTTGTGAAGTCGGGATGCTGCTATGTTGGGGAATGTGAGCACGGGGAGGCAGGAGTGGTTTGGTTGGTTGGTTGCACACCGTCATAGAAACAGGAGTAGGAGGGATGGGATTGGGGTTTCTGGGAGATAAATGGGTAAAGCAGAGAACATCTGGAATATAAATAAATAAATTATCCAATTAAAAAAAAGAAAATAGACCGTGAAGAATAGTGTGAGACAAGGATAAATGGTTGGCAAATCATGATTCATTTTGACAATGAAAAACTATAACTGAAGAAAAACTTTCTCCTGTACAGTTGGGTTTCTTCTATCATATCCAAGTTTCCTCAACTAACCCTAATGTAATGTTCATTCACTGCAATTAATCCAACCCAGAAGACAATACCATAACTATTGAGAAACTAAGATACCTTTCAACTCTAAAACATATGTCAAGATAAAGAAGTCTGATGGCTTATGAAAAAGACTGTAGAATACAGATGACTAAAGTAGGGTCCTTCATTCATGAGACCATGCTGCTGTATCAATTATTGCTGTTTTGATGAAACAACTGATACTGGTGATGAGTAATTTTTATATTGTATTGTAGCTAGCAAACATCTTTTTAAATTTTTTATCTCCCTCCTGTCTCATTCAAAATTGATAATTGCTTGTAAGAGACAATGGAGGACCATCATCTGTAAGCTTCACAAAGTTATATTAATACCTGAATGTCTTTAAACAGAAGAGTATAAGTATTAATTAAAAACTAAAATAAGGCAGCCTGTATGTGTGTGAGAAAAAGAAAGTTTCAGGTGGTATAACGTTGTTGTTGGTAATCTCAATAGCCCATTGGTTTATTTCACCATTACATGGAGGTTGGTGTTGCCCAAATCATAAAACCTATTGCTAGTGGTATTAATTCCATGCAGAAATACACAGTAAAGCTGAAAACACTTGAACTTAATAATTGATAATTGGAAATTTCCTGAGGACTAAACATAAAGGTCCCTAATTTCTAGATGGTTTTCATGGTGCCAAAAATTAAAATACAAGCTTCTGTTGGATAATTTTCAATTACAGCCCTCAGCAGTTATAAATTCTGCATGCTATAGTATTAACATGCCAGTTTTGTGCCTGTTTGCAACTGCTTTCCACCGGTAGTTAATACCTCCTCCCACAGGAGAGAAGTCATATTTGAACTATCAGCCAGAGCAAAACTCTGTAGCTAGAGGAATCATCTACCCCAATAAAGAAACCTATAATACTGTTTTATTAATCAAATATGTCATGCCTATCAAATTTCATTTCAAACATTTGTATTTAAATCCAAAACATACTGCTACTGGCCACTTTGGTTATGAATGGCAGCTTCTTACAGTCGACAATGGTTATGAAGAACATCTTGACTAGTTAAGCTAGTATGACAAATTGATTACTTAAATGGAATAGTCTCCAAAAGATGAGCCATAATTATGAGAAACTAACTAGGCATTTAGACCACTCTCCAGTGTGTCTGGGAATGGGGCAGAAAAGGAAACAGAAATGATGTGATGTAAAGTTTTCTTTAGTACTGTGGTCCCTGATAAGATAAACACACTTCACTCATTGCCATACAAACAAGAATATTGGAACAGTGCAAATGGATCTTTGAGAGACCAAAAGAAAATGATAGAGTTAACTGAATGCAGAAGAAAAAGGATCTAGAAAGTGATGGGGGGTGTAATGAACATGACCAGAACATTTTGTGGTTGCTTTGGAGAAGACATTCTTTGGTTTCTTTACATTGGAGTTATAGGAATCCTCCTCCTCCTCCTCCTCCTCCTCATCATCATCATCATCATCATCATCATCATCATCATCAATTCTGTTTGTATTTTCTAATTGTGACTGAACTTGTATCCCTGGAGATGTAATGAAAAGTCAAACATATATTCTGTACCACTTGTAGGAAAAACAGAATTCTCAAAGATTGAATTTGAGAGAGAGAGAGAGAGAGAGAGAGAGAGAGAGAGAGAGAGAATTGATTTATGAGTTGTAGGAAAAAGTACAATGGTAAACTGTTATTTCCTCCAAACATGGTAGAAAGAAAGCTCATGTGATTCAAGTACCTCCAAAATGTCTAAGATTGCTTAGATTATAGAAGCAGTAGACAAATGCCAGGGTGAGACAAGATGTTTTGGTGGCTCTACCTTTAATTGTGGAGGCAAATCCACTGATAATTCATAATGACTGGCCACATCCTCTTCTGAGTTTGGCTTTGTGGTGATTTATTTGCCAAGAGTAACCACTCTTGCTTTTATAAGTAACAACTCATTCAGTGTTCCATAAGGACACCTAATATACTCATTGGTCACCAAGCCAGTACTGGGTGAAATTACTTTATTTGTCTGGCATTATGCTCTATCTGGGGAAAAAAAAAGGATGTTTGATAACATCCTCTGAATGTTCTGAAAAGTTGTATAACAAAGATATAATCTTAATAAGATGAAGCCAAAGAGTTTGTTTTCTTTCATAAAGTATATCCTTATAACGTAATATAATAAATACACATAATGTTTCTTGGTCATTTCTTGTCAGAGAAATAACCTGTTAGAAATTTAAAGAAATGTGACAGATTTACAATATAATAAGATACACTCTTGTCTCATTACTTTATATCAGATTTCCATGAGTTTTTTCGATTACTATATTACAAAAACTTTCTTATTTCGAAGGTAAAAAAAAGACATACTAACTAGAAGAGAGTTGAGAAACTCATAGATTTGCAATAACTGAATTTTGTACCACCACTGGCCTTTTAGAAAGTCATTTACCAGGTGAGAAAGTCATTTCTATTATATGTTATTACAATGCCTTTGAGATTCATTTACATAGAATTCGTGACACTATTATTACCTCTTCATCTTGGGAAAAATGGTTCATTGTTAAAGATAAGCAGGTAGAAGTGAGTATTTATAATTGTGGCCTTTACGGAGTTCATCATCTTTCTTCATGTATATTACTACACCACTCTTTAGAAGTATATGGGTATATTTAAATGTGTTTGCTAATATATTTTTATCTCTTTTATTTAGTTTAAAGCTCTAGAAATTACAAAATAATGTATATAGCTGAGTTTGTAGAAACTGCTGTAATCATGCAGTTTTGCAGTCACATTTCTATTGTGAAAAAAATCATGACAAAGATAATTTCTAAAAGAAGGAGTTTAACTGGTGACTTGCTTACAGTTTTCTCATGTCAGTTCATAATGATCATGCTGGGGAGTATTATGATATACGGCAGAAGATGAGAACTCACATCTGATGATAACTAATACACACATCCAATATAAAGAAAGAAAACTGAGAATAGTAGTATTTTTGAAACCACAAAGCTCACCCAACAAAATCACAAATTTCCCCAAGGTCACACCTCTCAATCTTCCAAAAATGTTCCACAAACATTCAAATATGTGAACCTCTGGGGATTGTTCTTATTAAAACTATCATACACAGTAAGCCAAGTGATATAACACATATTTAATAATATAGAATGCTAATAATTGATATTCAAAGACAGTTTATCTTTGGATATTACATTTTAAATATATCAAAATTTGAAATGTTTTATTTCAAATCATCTTACACTCATTCTGTACTAAGTATCTACTCATTATGAGAATGTTATTTATCCATGAATGTTAAAATTGTTCCATGGTTGACTATTTAAATGGAGAGGAATTAGGCTTCTCAAATCTTAGTTAACAAATATAAATGTTTATTCCAAAATTAATGTCTAATGTCATAGATCCCAATCTTTCAAATATTGTGGTTAACTGTATTTGCACTTTTAAAATATATGATAGATATATTGGGGAGGTCACTTAACCTTCCAGTGGATATTCTCACATAGATTGGGGACCTCTGGAACTATATTCATTTTCCTTAGGAACTGTGCATATTCAATGTAGCAAAAATCCCTTCCCTCTGTGTGTGGTCACTTGTAACATCTAATTAAGACCCTCAGTCCCCACCCTGAAAAAAGAGATCCTCTTGTCAGCCCTCAGCAAGCCCTAGGAAGTAGTTTATGGTGACTTCTCTCATGTTTACTTTCCATATAGATTAAAGAACTGACCAAGCAGATTTTAAAATACATTATCTCTAAAATTTGAAATTCAAATTTAGCATTTTAGAAATTCAAGATAAATTCTGTATGACTTTGAGGCTCGTCTCTTTGCATGAGTCATATCTTCAGTTCATGCAATGAAGTAAATTCATTGCTATTGGCACAGTCTCCTTTATTTTGCTTCACTGACTACAAATGGGCATGTATAAACATTTTGTAGAAATGTCTAGACAGTATTTGATGAAAAAAATGAATGCTAGAGACTTGTTGAGCTGTAACAAAAGTATTCATCACAAGTAACTTGCCTCATGAACATTCCAATTTTTGTTTATCATTAATTAATTTGTAACTGAAAATGGACTTGGAACTCAGTAAACTTCATACTTCCAATATTCAGTATTATCTTTCATAAATATCCCAATGGATATGTTATTTCCAAGTAACATTCAATTATTCTGTGTTTTAATGGAGAAAACAGTTCCTCTACCACCAATTCCAACTGCAGGAGTAAAGAACACACTTATAATTCTGCTTTTTTTGTGTTATATTGGTAATTATAGAGTCCTAAATCCTTTAGACAGCTCACTGGCACAACCGAAGTCAGTATTTAAACCACGCACAAAAGAGATAGGGAAAATCATAGATTTTTAGGGCATTATTGGCTGAGTTAGGGTTCTAATTAATGTTTTGTCACAGCGATGAATAGAGAGAAAATGATGATAAATTCTGTGCAAAATGAGTAATTATTTCATTTAGTTAATATTTATTTTATGTAAGATTTTTTCAGATTTTTGCTATTTACCATCTAAAATTATATAATAATAGGCTTAAATGAATCTTATTACTTTAATTCTTCTATTATGTATATTGGAAAGCAAAATTTCTGGTCAAAGAAATGATTATTCTCAAAGTATGAAGGTCATAAAACTCCACTCAATCAATGTCAGAGCAAAGGAAGACATAGCATGGCAGCTGATGGGTCTTAAGAAAAAACATGCAGAGCAGGGGAGAAGTGAGAGCTGAGAACACTGTTGAAGAAGAGCAGATAGTTTCCATAGTAACAAGGGCTAATGATCTTTCATGTGAAAAGATCTTAGTTTGAATACATTGTTGAAGATTCAAACTTTATTTTAAGTGCTTTAAAGTAGAATAAGAGTTCCTACACAACAAGTCATAACTGCAGGAGTTAATACACTTATCAATTCTGCTGTTAGGTAGTATGTCAATAAAATGACAGAAATCAGCAATACCCACTGTAATATAATTAGATGTCACATGTTCTTCATATTATAATGTCTTACATGTACACATCAAATGTGTTTCTGAAAACCATGAGATCATCATACTTAAAATTGGGGGAAATGGTGGATATTTGTAAGTGCAGTGTGCTTAATCACAAATATACAAAAGGGAATATTTGAATTACCACTCATTAATATGCCATACCTTATATATTAGAAGTAGGTTTACCTTCAAGACAAAAAATAATCTTTAAATCTACACAAGCAAATCTATATTTTCAGCTACATTGAGCTGATAATCTTTCAAATATCACTAAACCTGAGAAAATTGACATAGGTGTTTTACCATCTCAAACATTTTAATTAGGGTAAATGTAAAGAAAAACAAGGTATGTCTTTCATTATGTACTCAGTTTATTTCACCAGCATAAAATCAGTTATTTGGAGATGCAATTACATCCTCATTATCCCTTCACAATGAGGAAAAAAAGTGTGTAGATTAGGGCTAAACATAACAATAGGTATAGAAAGGAAATACATTTAACTTTAAATAAAATATCCTATATGGCAATTTTGATATTTTAAATACTTTAATTATATTTGAAACGGAGTACATCATAGAAAAGTGAGACAAAGAGACATAAATTTCTTCAGCACCACCAATTTGATGACTGGGAAAGAAAAAAAATCAGTATCTTTAAATCATAATTCTTTGTTTAATTTACTGTTTTTCATCCTCGAGGTAGTATGACCATTTCTATATAATATTCCAAGTCATGATTGTTCGCATACTGGGTTTCTATTTATGTATACATATAAAGAAGAAAATTGCATTATTATATTTATCTATACATTTTCAAAAATATCCTATGTGTGATAATAGGTGTATGGAATACAGAATGGAGAATATTAGGTAAACAAAGTAGGAATATGGTTATTAGAATCAATGAACTTACGTTTGAAAAATAGTAATATATGGAAAGACTACCAATGAGCAATCGGACACATTAGGTCTGTCTAGCATGGGTGAAAGAACATAATGTATTTTTAAGGAAGTCTTAGAGTTTGATTCTAAGACCTCAGGTTACATGGAGGTCACAGAGACCTCACTCTAAAGAGAGTATTTTTTTTGGAAAATTATTTTATTCATTTACATTGAGAGCCATTGGTCTCACAGTTCCTCATCCCATTCTTCCTCCATCCCACCCGCTCTTGCCTCTGAGAGGGTGCCAAAGAGACCTTTTTGGCCCAAATAAGAAAAGACGAAAAATATTACAGAAATCAACAGTACTACCAGGTATTATTATGTTTAGAGTGCTCAAAGTTAAGGTTAAATGCAACATCTATCTACCAAAGTGCCTTCCCTCACTTTATAGTTTGAGAGAGCATAGTAGGATACAAAATACAATCCTGAGAGTTTTGTCATGAATTCAAATTTCACACACGCACACACACATACACCCATACACACACACACACACCAGCAGTGAAGTGACTTGGTCATTTTACAATGAGATAAAAAGTGCAATTTAACTGAAGCAGTACAGAATGATGGCAGTTTGTGACCTAAATCTTCTCTGAGCACTTCTTTCTATTCAAAATTGTTTCAATGTCTCTCCCCACTTTATCTCCTTCCTCCCATCCCCCACTCGATCTCTTTTGCTCTCATCTCCACCCACAAAAGGGAAACTGTGGTTCAGATATATTGTATGAGAAAAGAATCGATTTTCAAGAAACAAAAATGAAAGAATTACCAGATAGAGTAGGAAAAAATAGTTCAATATCTCTGAGAACCATTACAGGATCATGTGAAACTGTAAAGTTCTCTTTTGCCAAATACAGCCGCACGCGTATTAAGGTTAATTCTATACTTTCAAATAGCCTAACTCATCCTTTAAATTTCACTGTGTACTAAAGGCTGGAAAGAATTTTTTGAAGAGTGGATGAATATAAGAAAAAACTAAAAGAATAAATGAGTCTAGTTTTCCCTTAAATAGTAAAATCAAGATGAACTTGGAACAGCAATAATGGCCATCTGTTTTGATTCCACAGTTCTTCACAGTCCTTTATTCATATTTGAAACAGAGTATTACAACTTCCCTGAAAAGAACAATGGAAAGTTGTGCCAACATCAC
Source organism: Mastomys natalensis (assembly GCA_021653895.1). NCBI lineage: Eukaryota > Metazoa > Chordata > Mammalia > Rodentia > Muridae > Mastomys > Mastomys natalensis. The sequence goes on along the minus strand of JAJTUV010000420.1, from coordinate 624,382 downwards.
ATGTGGGACGGTAGGCTGTGAGATGTAGGTGGGTACATGGTCGAGCACAAGCTTTAAACTCCAGAGACCCTCAGGGATGGTAGGAGTTTGGCCATGCTCCTGGGTCCATGGCTCCTTTCACATAATTACAGCACCCCCACAGCCCACCACAGAGAGGTCTGTGGCCATCAGTCACTTAGGAACAGTACCCCAGGGCATCTCACATGTAAATAAGGTATCCCTAAGCTCTCAGACCAAGCCAATAAGAGGCACCTGCAGCCAGACCCTCACACACCCCAAAACGATATATAAGAAATCCTATCCAGAAGGAATAATGGTGTGAGAGAATTACTCCGTCGTCTGAGAGCTTCTGTCATTAGAGCTGTAACACTGCCACTTGGGAAGAGATCTGCTCTCCAGAAACGCCTTCAGAAGCTTCCCCGCACTCCTTGATGGCTAGTTGGCCTCTCACTGGCTTAGCCTGGCCTGACTCAGAGTAGAGCAACGAATGCAGCATCTTGGAGCAACTGAGGCAGCAACAGCGGAGACTGGGGTAGAGGTAGCTGTAGCAGCTGATATCTTCATAGGAAAGCCCACAGTCACTTACCCATTTGATGCAAAAAGGTGAAAAATTAGGTTGGTGTTGATATAATGTTATAGGTAACAGGAGAAGTGGCATTAAGAATCGCTTTCCTTCTAGGGAATTTAAGTGATTTCTTGGTCAGTAGAAATTGGAATAATTTTTCAGAGTCCTCCTGTGGCTGAGAATGTGTTGGATGTCCATATCTGGTTCCCAGTAGTCTTTTACATAACTACATTGCACTAGTATTAACTGTATCCTATGGGAGGTTAAGCAAAGAGATGATGGATGGAACTCAAATGGCATATGAAGAGTCCTCCAAACTAAACAGCTCTTCTCAACTTCTTTCTTTTGATTGTAGGGAATAATTGAGTCTCTTTATATTTTTACAGTATGGTTGAAGTAGCAAAACAAAGGACCAAGCACTATCATTTGGAAACACTTGTGAGACACTATTTTCAGAAAAACACCCACACATGTCTATGTACTATAGGAAACAATGAAAGGTTAAAGACAGAATACAACCAAAGTCCAGCTAGATCTGAGTTTTATTAAAATAAGCAAGGGGACTACGAGTAGAGAGCAGAAATGACACAAAAGTGGCCACTTTCCTAAAACTCAACCCCAGTGTGACTGTCTGCTCACCAGTATGGAAACCCATCTAGAAAGCACTAAACAACATACAGGCAGCTCAACAAGGTGAAAAGTGTCCTATCCAGGTAGTTCAGTTGCTCTGAGACTCTTCTAGGAAGCTCAGCAGATGAATGCATCTTCTAGTCATGTCGACTTTCTACGAGAGTCTCTCATTTGTCATTGCTTAGTCACCTATGGGGATGGGGGGAATTGAATGTATTTGGTCAGTTTCAGGGAGCTCCAAAAGCTCTTGAATTGTGACTTTTTTAAAAAGACTAGTTTTTCCTGATAATGGGATGTTTTTGTCTCCCTTCTGTGTTTAAGGAGCTTCCTGTCTAAGAAAATTACTACACATAAGAAACTCATTAATACGTTAAATCAATGAGTCAAAAATCTCTGAGGTTGGTGGCAGAGAAATGGCCTAGCTACAAAGATTACTTCCTACATTTCCAGATGATGTCAGGTCAGTTCCTAGCAACTCTGTCTAATTGCTCAAAACTATCATCAACCCTACCTTCAGCGATCTGATGCCTTCTTTTGACCTTTGAGTGATCAACACACATGTGTACATGTGTGCGCACACATACATAAATTTAAAAATAATTCTCTGAAGCTGAAGCTCAAATTTTTCAATTTCAAAACATTTTTAGACACACCACACTTTGAGTATGATTACCAATTAGATAATAATTTTAATATAGTTTCAAAAAAAGATAGCAAAGCCAATTACATTCCTCTTTTCCTCATGTATTTGAAAATAAAGTCATTAAGAGCTTTGATGATACAAGTAAGTTTGATATGTGGGATTCTTAATTAATTAGAGTTTCCTTTAAATCTTCCTTGCATTTCCCCATTTTCTACTCAAAAAGATGATCCAATTGTTTCAGATGGACCTAAAGTAGGATCCTGAGAAGAGAAACACAAAATTAGTTCAATTATAAGAATAAAAATATGATGGCACAATATACATGTAAATTTAAAGTGAATTATTAAGTGCTCATTAAATTATAATAAATATTAAAAGTCTATAAATGAAATACAATAAATCCTACCATGTGAATTATATTTATCATAGTCCATTCAATGTAACCAGCATTTATAATTTGTATATAAACACAGAAATTTGAAGTATCCGAAATATCTTTTTGGTAGTTGATATTTGTAGTTCAGAATATCATATATCAGGTAAACAAGATTAGTCTAAAAAATGGTTATTTTATTAATTCCTGGAGCCATATGACCAAGTATGCCTTAGTAAAGCCTAAAAGCCTGAATTGTGAGAAGCAAACAGAATATGAAATCTTACTCTCCCTCCTCAAATATTGTGCACTTTACCTTGCCTTTCAGAAGAAGGAAAATTGCCTTATGTAATTAACTAATGATTCCTGACAATTCCCTGTTGATTGTTACTACTTTTTTTGGATATTTTATTTATTTATATTTCAGATGTTATCACCTTTCCCTATTCCCCTCCCCCTAGAAACCCCTAATATCATCCCCCCTCCTCCTGCTCTTATGAGGTTGTGCCTCCACCCACCCTCTTCCACCTCCTTGGCCTCAAATTCCCCCACACTGGGGCATCCAGCCTTCACAGGACCAAGGGCCTCCTCTCCCACCTATGTCTGACAAGGCCATCCTCCCCTACATATACAGCTGGAGCCATGGGTCCCTCCCTATGTGCTCTCAGGCTGGTGGTTTAAACCCTGGGAGATCTGGTTCATTGGTATTGTTGTTTTCCCCATGGAGCCACACACCCCTTCAGCTCCTTTAGTCTTTTCTCTAACTCCACCATTGGGAACCCCTTGATCTGTTTAATGGTTAGCTGTGAGCATCCACCTTTGTATATGTCAGGCTCTGGCAGAGCCTCTCAGGAGGCAGCTATATCAGGCTCCTGTCACCATGCACTTCCTGACATTCACAACAGTGTCTGCCTTTGCTGACTGTACAAGGGATGGATACCCAGGTTGGGCAGTCTCTGGACAGCTACTTCTTCAGTCTCTGCTCCACAATTTGTCTCCATATTTGCTTCTGTGAGTATTTTGTTACTCCTTTTAAGAAGGACTTAAGCACCCCCACTTGATCTTCCTTCTTCATGAGCTTCATGTGGTCTGTGAGTTGTATCTTGGGTATTTCAAGCTTCTGGGCTAATATCCACTTATCAGTGAGTGAATACCATGTGTGTCCTTTTGTGATTGGGTTATCTCACTCAGGACGATATTTTCTTATTCCATCCATTTGCCAAAGAATTTCATGAATTCATTGTTTTTAATAGATAATACTCCAATGTGTAAATGTAAAACATTTTCTGTATCCACTCCTCTGTTGAAGGACATCTGGATTCTTTTAAGCTTCTGATTATTATAAATAAGGCTGCCATGAACATAGTAGAGCATGTGTCCTTATTATATGTTGGAGTATCTTTTGGATATATGCCCAGGAGTGGTATAAGTGGGTCCTAATGCAATCCTTTGTCTCATTTTCTGAGGGTCACAAGACTGATTTCCAGAGTGGTTGTATCATCTTACAATTCCACCAACAATGGAAGAGTGTTCCTCTTTCTCCTCATCCTGGCCAGCATCTGCTATCACCTGAGTTTTTGATCTTAGCCATTCTGATTGGTGTGAGGTGGAATCTCAGGGTTGTTTTTGATTTGCATTTCCCTGATGATAAAGGATATTTAACATTTCTTTAAGTGCTTCTCAGTCATTCTAGTTTTTTCAGTTAAGAATTCTTTGTTTAGCTCTGTACCCCATTTTTAATAGGGTTATATGATTGTCTGAAGTCTAATTTTTTGAGTTCTTTGTATCTATTGGATATTCTGTTACTACTGTAAAAGTCAGTTAACATGAACAGTATTAGGTTTCGGTATGAAAATTTCTCTTAATTTTTTCCCAGTTCTCTTACCCCTTTGTAATCTTTCTTCCCTCACTCCATAGTCTCCTTTCCATTTCATGAACTACGTACTCCATTATCTTTCGACTTTATCAACATGCCATTTTTTCCCTCTGATTGTTTCCTTACTTGATACATAGCCTAGATATTAACCTCTAATATTTAAATATAAAAAGAGATAATAAGCTATGTTGTTCATGAGACAGAACATGCAAATTATGGGTTACCTCTTAATATTTCCTCTTCATCCATCATATTTAAATTTTATGTTTATTTATAGATGAATAAAACTCTATTGCACACATGTACCAGTTTTTATTAGTTCTTTTTTGTGGATGGTTTTTACCATACTTCCATGTTCATATTTTGCTAATATTAAAAAATAATCATGGATTTGCAAGTATCTCTGCAATTGGATATGTATTCCTTTGTTACATTTCCAGTCCTATTGGTCAGATGGAAATTAGATTTTTAATTTTTTCAGAAATCAGCAGAATGCTTCTATAGTGGTGGTGCTAGCTTACATTCCCTCCATCAATGAGTAAGATTTTCTCTCCACATATTCTTTGCAGCATTTTTTGACTCACTTATTAGTAATAACTGTTCTGATCACAACAATGCAAAATCTGAAAAGAGATTGAATTTGTACCCCTCTGATAGCTAGGCATGTTGAACATTTAAAAATTATTTATTGAACATTTATGTTTCTTCTTTTGAGAATTGTCTTCATTTTGTTAGCATATTTGCTGATTTGCAATTTTATTTGTTCTTCATGTTGTTTTGGTATTGAATTTTTATAATTTTTATATATTATAGATATTAACTGTCTCTATGAAATGTATTAGCTACATATTTTAGACTCATTTAAACTCACATTATGAAATGAGAAAAAAGAACAATCTTCCTGTAACTTTAGAAAGCAACAGACTAAATTCAAACAATTCAGTGTATAAAATCTATAGCTCTGTGAACTGATTAATGGGTAATATATTTAGGCATTCTATTGAGCTAAATGTAATCCATATACATATATCAAATCCTAGAGTCAGTGATTGGTAAAGATGAATCAAAGTGAAATTTATTATTTAAGAATGTAGAATAGATAGTTACACACCAGAAGTAGTATATGGTTCAGAAATTGCTACATATATATCCGTATATATATGTAGCAATTTCTGAACCATTCTCTCTCTCTCTCTCTCTCTCTCTCTCTCTCTTCTTCTCTCTCTCTCTTTCTCTCCATATATATATAAATACTGGGACTTACACTCTTTATAATTGAGTCATAATCCATCAATTTATATACTCCATGAGTCAAATACTTATTCTAAATTTTACACATACATAGACATGCATATTTCTATGCACATACTATTCAAATAGTCTCATGATGTAATATTATCTTCATACTTTTAAATATGGAAATAGCAGCAGAGAGAATATGTCAAGTTCCATATGGGTTTTCTGTTTGTGTCTTCTTTCTGTCCAATAAATTACCAACATTCTCCAATAGAGTGGTGTCCAAAAAGCACAAGGCATAACATCATATTTGGAGAATAATTTAGCAGTTCAGCAGAGAAAAATTGGATCCACATATCATTAAGCCATATCTAATAGGAACAGTGAATGTCATAAAACTAGCATAGGTGCTTGACCAAGAGTCAGCAAAGCTGAGCTACGTGATGCAATCACCATTTTGCTGATTTTCACTTTTGGTTTTGGTCTAAATGTGTTGCATGCTTGCAGGGCTTTAAATAGTTTTATAACTTAGGAATGTTGAGTGATATTCTGAGATATTCTCCCAGGAATACAGCTTATAAGTTTTCCCAGGAAAACCTAAGTAAACTACTCTTCTGCTTTTACTGAGTTATCTGGCCCTACTTGAAAGTCTTCCTTAAGCCCTGGAGGCTATGACTCTCAAAAAGATGCCAGAGATTTCCTCAGAAGGCTCTAATGCTAAGATACTATTTGATGACCTGACCCTATACTTACTCAGGAACTAGATAATCAGAACAAAGTAAACTTATAAAGGCCAGTGGAGTAGAGTTGTTGACAGAAGATCAGATTAAAAGCCTCTTCCTAGTGTATTCTCATTATATTTGAATATATTTGTGTGTATGTATACATATATATCTGCAAACGATCTTCCTGTAACTCTAATAAAATGACAGAAAAAATTATAACTATATATGTATATATATATATATATTCATATATTCATATATTATGTATGATTACATAGCACATAAGATTGTGGAATAAGCCTATGGTATGCCTCTTGAGGGAAAATTACAGCAGCAACTTTATATTGACTGGAATTCATTCTGACTAACATAGGGGCTTATACTGATGGATGAAGAATGGTGTGGAGAAATGCTAATACAATGTAGGTTAAGATCGCCCTTTCTTAGAAAAGTTTGTTTATGCAGGGCCACTATGGTGTCATAAGACCAAGGAACAAAAGAATACCAAGATGAGACATGTAAACAAATTCTACAAAGATATAAAATATTAATAATGTATTATGAAAGAAACTGAATAATAACTGCAGCACCTTTGGCCTAAGGATTTTTCTTGGGCCTAATCACAATTGGCACTCTGAACATTAAAAGTTGATAATACACTTCTGAGGGTATGGCAATCTTCCCAGGCTGGCTTGGAGATTTCCTTTCTATCTAGTGCCCTTGAAAAGTGCAAGAATCTTAAAAGATGGGTTGTGGGGTTGATGATAGAAAATAATTGTAAAAGGTAACTCTGTTTGATAATGGTTTATCAGTGATGACTAAACTAATAACCAAGAGGTTTTTAAAACATGTTTCTAGGAAAAGAAATAATACGATCTACATTTTAGATCAATAAGAATCTATACTTGTCTACAAACTACTGTACAAATACAGAAGCATTCTGCTTGACAGTCAGGCCACAAGATTCTTCCTACCTCTATTCCTGACTCACTCCTCCTTTACCTACTCCTTATCTCCTCAGTGGGACATGGCCATTGCCAGGGATGACTCCTGGTACATACTAAGTGTTCATCTTGAATACTGTAAAAAAAATATAGCAAGGCCCTGTTTTGTTGTGATCAACATAGTTATTCTAGCTCTACCAGGCTGTTATGTGTCGTCCACTATTAATGTCACAATGACACTTTGAATATTGGCTGTACTTTACATCTCCGACTTCTATGACCCAATTGAGAAAACTTTCTGCTCTTAAGGGAATGTGGGTAGTTAGTTATTAATCTTCCAGATGACTTACAAGCTTGAAGTCAACAAGGATTTGGAAGCTAAATTACATCTTCAAAATTCTTTCATATGTTGTAGCTGAAGTTGCTTTTAGAAATAGCATGTATTTTGCATTTGCATTAAGTTTTACTTTTCTCTTTAATTTCTATTTGTTTGTACTTGGTGTATCTATTTTTATACTCTTTTTGTTCGCATCACCAGACATCAAACTGAAGGCAGGTTTTGATTTCATTTCAATGAACTCAGTTATGAGAAACATTTGTTTTTTGGGTTTTGCTGGTTTCTTTTTTTCATTGATTGAAATAGCATATACTCTGCATCAATGATATTCAAGTCCCATGATTGACTGGCATATAAACAACTCTCTCATAAATGCAGCAGCTCAAGAAAAACACAAAGGAAACAAACTAAAACATGTGGCTGATTTCGACTTTCATTATCTATATGTACAATTACGTTTGGGATAAAATAAATGAAAATTCTTAAACAGGTTAATGATTAGCTAGACTGAAACACAAATAGAATGTATCTTAAGTAAAATTAAAGTTCAGGATATCTTAGCAGCTAACGTCTTCTAGATATTTCAATATGTACTCTCAGTGCTAACATCAATGTTCCTCAAAGCATTAAATAACAAAATTGAAGAAATCTTCCAATCATTCTCAGCAAAGCCAGTATTATCCTGATGCTAAAACTAAATTAAAGACAACAAAATATAAGCCAATTTATTTGATGTTCTCAGTGAACACATATAAATAAACAAAAATCTCAAACACCTCTCAAGAAAATAATTACAATCAAGATTCTACCATAAATTAGACTAGATCATGTATCATTAAAATTTCATAGAGGAACATTCATAATCTAAGACAATATATAAACAGAATCATAGAAAAATATCAAATTAGCTCTTCCAGTCATTCAAAGATGAATACTCTAGAAGACAAGAATAAAAGAACTATATCTTAAGCTATATGTGACAAACAGCCAACAGTATTCTTAAATAAGAATAATTGAAAGAATATATTAAAAACTCAGAAACAAAACATATTGGTCAACTATGGAATTGTTGTTATATATTAATTGTGCTTGAATTCTCAGACAGAACAAAGATACTGGAGAAACTCAGGCGGTCTCTAAAGCAAAGAAATCAGATATCCTCACTTGGAAATCACACAGTCCTAAAAGTAACAGACTGAAAGATTCTACAAAAAAAAAAATATTTAGCTTCAATAAATATTTGAAACAATGTAAGCCAAAATCAACATATGGTAATCTCTATCTTGTCTATTGGCAATAACAAAGTTACTAAGTAAAGAACTTTGGAAAGTAATCTCACTTTCATTAACATCACAATAAATAAATTATGTAAGCATATCATAAGTAATGATAGTAAACACTTCTACAATGAAAATTGTAATGCATTAGAAGATATTCAGAAAATATATTACAAGAAAAAAACTAGATATACTACAAAATCCACAGGAAAATTGTTGTAATGTTCTTCATATAGATACAGATATATTAAATCATGGAAAAAGAAAAAAGAAACAAAACTTCTTTAGCAGTGTTGGAAAATTTATCACCATTTGTCGAATATGAAAACTAGACTCATATCTTACCCTATGCAAATATAAGCTTGAAATATATTATGTAATTTAATATATGCTTTAGCAGATAAAATAATGAACTTTTGAAATAACTAGTGGAAAGACTAGGGGAAAAAAAAAACACACACACACATACAAAGATGTCCGCATAGATAATGACCATCTAAGCATCAGCACCACAGGTAGCAATGCTAAACTTGCCCAGTATGGTTACATAGAATTAGAAAGTGTCTGTAAAGCAATAGATGCAATCCTTAGAAAGAAGGGAACCTAGAGAATGATAAAAGGTTTGCCAGCTATTCCTTCAAGTAAAAATTAATATACAACATATGTAAAAGCTAAAATTAAACAACAATAGAACAAATTATGAATTTTCTCATTAGGCAAACAAACTAAACTACTTTTTTTTTCAAATGAAAACATACCAGTGACAAAATCATAAAAAAACAAAAACAAACAACAACAAGAAAAAAATCCCCCATATAAAATGTTTAAATCTTTAACCATCATGGAACTGTGAATCTAAACTATATTGGTAATTTCGTCTTACCCAGTCAGAAAGTATATCATTGAGAAAATAAAAACAGCAAATTGTTAGGATTTCAAGACAGGGGAAACAAAAGATATTGTTAATGTTCATGCAAATTAGACAAGTAAATACAGACATTTGTCAATTCATTTGAAGCAGAGATTTGTATGATGGAACCTATTAACTTTATGTACGTGACCACCCAAATGCTAACTATAGAAATGTCTGCCTATCATATTTGCCGTGTCATCTGTGGCAATATTTAGGGATATAGTGACCCATTAAAAAATTAAATTTGTTATTTGTGTTAAACTGGTTGCAATTGAAATTTTTCGTGTTATATGTAGTAAGTAAAATTCACCATTGCAGATATTTATGTTTTATCTCTTACGTAGAATTCAGAAGAAGACACTGAAGGAAATGGGGATAACTATTGGGTATGCAGAAATGGGGCAAAGGAAGATAGGATAAGAAAGAATAATAAGGTGGTAAATACGAACAATTGTTTTATAAATATATATATATATATATATATGTTATTTTTTTTCAAAAATTAAAAATCCCAATTTGATTCCAATTTGGGCCTGTCCTTGGGTGACCCTGTAGGACAACCAGCAGTCTCAACTAACCTAGACTCCTGAGATCTCTCAGTCACTGGGCCACCAAACAGGCAGCTTACACCAGCTGATATGAGACCCCCAACACATATAAAGCAAAGGATTTCTTGGTCTGGACTCAGTCAGAGAGGATGCACCTAACCCTCAAGATACTGGAGGCCCCAGCGTGGTGGTCTGGTGGAGTGGCGGGTAGGGAGGTGGGGACATTTTTGTGGAGACAGGGGGTGGGGGGAAATATGGGATGAAGACTAATCAGAGGGTGGACCAGGAAGAGGATGAAATCTGGACTGTAAAATAAAAGACTAAATAGAATAAAAAAAATTGTAAAACTTTAAATGGGTCTTGGCCTCTCATGTTCGTTCTTCAGAACTAAAAATTCAAACCTGGAGCAATAATTCTCCATCTTATGGAAATAAGAATGGGAACTTCATAGCCTATGTCCTGACATTGAGTGGTGCATTGAAATGAATTAGAATTTTAATTATTCTGTGGAAAACTGCTACTTAATTATTATTGGGGAAGAGTAACTTGAATAAAAAGATTTACCAGGACATCTTCAGTCTAATGATATATACCTCCTCTATACTAGAAAGAATTACTAAAATAGCAATTCTATACTTTTCAGATGTTTATTTTGTTTTTGTCATTTGTGAATAATGTATAAATGACTTTATAAATCCTCTTAGTTGTAAAACACTTTAATGAACTATATTGTCATATTAGACTGATAGTATTTTCTCAAAGTGGTTTATCTCTTGCCTTAATATAAAAGATTCTTCTTTGTTCTTTATTTTCTAACATTAGTGTGACAAAATATTTAGTGCTATTTGGACATAGTAAATTACTTATAATTAAATATTCTCAACAACTTAGTGAATGCTGTATACATAATACTTAATGATGATGCTAAATTATATTAAAATTCATAGTAGGAAACTAAACCTATGAAATAACATTATTAGTGTAACAAAAGTCAAGGGTGCTGATTTGGAGGCGACTCTGTTCATTGTGAATAGAATAAATACACAGAAGTTTAATTTCCAAGTGCAAAAAAGAATTCAGAAACAAACAGCAAATTGTGAAAATGAATTGGCAATAGCATTTTAAGGTATAATAACGGACTGTTTTGAGCATTTTCTTTACATCTTGACATTATATCAACTTTATTTTCATATACAAAGATATGAAACTCATAAAATATGAATGATTAATAATTTTACAGTTGCATATCTGACATCCTGACAGCTACACATGGTAGCTGAGAACTATATTTCTTTGCCAGCTAAAATATTAATATTACATTGACTGACTATCTTTTCCATGGTCTATAAGGTTCAGAAGTTGTTATGACAGTCAGGATTGTCCACAGGGAATTTTTTTAGTTACTATAACCAGCAGGTAGTTTTTGTGTGTTTGCTTTCTGAAGAATGGATAATTCTTGAAGTAAAGGTAGAAAAGTCCTAATAAATCACTGCATTATGAAATATTCATTCCATATCTGTATTCTTCACAAGCTTCTGTCAGGGAAATTAAAATAAAGAATTATTTAAAAAAAAAAAAAACATTTAGTACCAGGTTGACAAGGTACTTTATAAACCCAGAAGAGTTTCAAATTATATCTAGGAAAGTTTTCAAAGAAAATTCTATTTGTCTTTCACAGGTAGAACAAGAATGGAATACAGAAACTGAAGGAGTCCATAATGGGGCCAAGTTTCTGTTTATTTAAGAAGAATTATCACTTACAGCACTATGTTTTTCAATGAGTTCAGTGCTTAGCACTGCAACTTTTCTGAACATAGATTATTAGGAAAGATACACTTCAGGGTAATGAGCGCTCCAGTGTAGGGCAGCAGAAACATTCTGAAGTGACTGCCCACCATGGTCCATGAATGCTGTTAAGAGGAGCTTCAGAAATCTCACTTATTGGGATCGAGTAGAATTAATAAATTTAGTTTTTTTCTAATTGTCTTATCAACTACATATACATATTATTAGTTGTCTAATTTATTTGGTTGTTTTGAATATTAAATAAATGACATAATGGGTGAAGTTATAAAGGACAAAGAGGTCCTGATAAAAGAAAGTATCAGATCTTAGATTAAACAATTATTATAAAAGATAAAAGCTTTTGAAAAATATTCATGGTACAATAATTTGAATAAATGCAGATTAAATGTGTCTCTAGTACTTTTATGTGCTTCAAATCCTACTTTTAACTCTTATGTGTATAAGTGACATGACTCATGGCTTTTGGGTTTACAGAGATTAAATGCCATGAACATATGCCACTCGCCCACTTTTGGTCTGAGATCATTTTAAATGCCTAATTTATGGCCCCAAGTTTCTGACTATGTAAAGTAGCACTTAATAGTGTGCTGGATGCTGCCAGTTCAGCAAGTCCAGATCACAGCTTTGGCCTCCCAGAAGATGTATAATATCATGAATGCAAAGTTCACATCTCAGAATCCATATCTAGGTAATTAATGACTGTCTTACCAGCACTCCAGTTTAAATATCTCATGGGTAACTTACTGAGAAACACTTTACTTGGGTGGAGAAATTAATGGTGAAGACTATTTTATGTCTCTCCAATGTAGGTGTCTATGAGCAATAAAAGGATAATGCTGACAGGCAAAGTAAGCTATAGTATCACATTGATGGGACTATTTCAAAAAGTTCAGTAGTCCCAGCATCTTTTTCTAATTGTTACAGAAGTCTTACGGAGAGCAGATCATCTTTCAATGTATGAAACTTAAGATTATAGTTTTTATTAAACATTAAATTTGGCCAACATGTAAAAGGAATTCTCATCTTAGGAAAGTAGAAAAAAAAATCATAAAGAGCCTGCAGATTTCTGGGGCTTGGGAATGGGGTAATCTCTAGGCTGTCCCTGGATGGGAAAGACTTCTAGAAGTCAATGAAGGTGACATTAGCCGAGATGCCTATCAGAAGAAACATGGAACCTGAAGAGATCACCTCCTGTAGCCAGGCAGGATCCTCCGTGGAGGAATAAGGACACCAACACACCTACAAAACTTTTGACCCAAATTTTTTCCTATCTAAAAGAAACACGGGGACAAAGATGAGCAGAGACTGAGGAATGGGCAACCAATAGCCATTCCAACTTGAAACCCATCTCATGACCACACCAACCACTGACATTAATAGCAATGCACTGTTATGCTTGCAGTCTGGGGCCGAGCACCACTGTCCTCTGAGAGACTCTACCCAGCAGTTGATGGAAACCGATGCAGATACCCACAGCCAAATATTGGAAGGAGTTCAGGAGTTGCGGGGAGGATTGAAGGCCTTAAAGTGGATGTCAACCCACAGGAGGTCCAACAGAGACGATGAACCTGGACTTCTATGAGCCCAGAGAGACTGAGTCACCAACCAAAGAACACACATGGGCTTCAAGGAGGCCCCCAGAACATATATAGCAGATATGTAGCTCTGTCTCCATGTGCATCCCCAACAACTGGAGCAGAGGCTCTCCCTAAAGCTGTAGCCTGAGCATAGTATCCCTTCCCCCAACAAGGCTGCCTTGTCTGGAGTCAGTGGGAGATGATGCACCTGATTTGGCAGAGCCTTGATGTGCCAGGGTGGAAGGGCACCCCGTTTAAGGAGGGAGGGATCTTTTCAGAGTAGAAGGGAAAATACTGCCATGAACTGATTCCAATTTTATCTATGAAGAGTATTACTTGTGTCAAAAGAAAAAATATATTAGGTCTACACAATTTCACCCTTTGTATTTGTCCATCAGTAGGTCTGAAGAAAGAAATGAATGACATGGTATATTTATTGGAGACACTAATCTAAAAATAAATGGATGTATAACTGAGTGAAATAAACATGGATGCCACAATTCCAAACGACCTACACTGTGTTAAGGAAACAAAAGTATTAATTTATTTGAAAAGTGAGGGCTCTAGAGTATGCAATACAAAAACTTTATTTATGTAGTACTATTAAGTACTATACAGGCCTCCCTATTCTTCATAGGACTCTATAAATTTTGAAATTGATATGATAATCTTAAATTACCATGTATGTATTACGAATATAGAAATTGTATGGTTCTCTACTTTAGCAACACAAAAATAAAATAATAGCATAATTACACATTTGTGACCTGGCATCTGAGTTTCGCAATTTCCCATTACTTAATGCTGGATGTGTTTGCTTTGTACCTAATTTGAATGGATTCCATAGAAATCATCATAACAGTCAGAAGGATGTAGTTTTACGACTTTATTTCAACACTCATACACATTTCCCAAAGCTTCCAAATGATATAATTACAATGATCTTTATGTTCATTTTATGTATTCAGGACTTGTCATGCTATGTAAACAGTGCTATCATCATTTGGTAGTGACTTTTCCCCACTGTGAGTAGCTTAATTCCAAAAATAAAGTTTTGTCTAGAATATAATTTTCATAGTAATAAATTATTATTTGGAGTTTTATTGTTGTTTCATACAACAACATTTTTGCAGTGTTGGGAATTGAACCTAGAGTCATCTGTACCCTAGACAAGTACTCTACTGCTGAGCTACATACTCAGTCTGTATGATTTGTTTTCAAAACCTCATTTAGCAGTTTAAATGGTAATAAAAATGAGAAATTTTACTAAGATAAAATAAAATTGTTGTTCAACTTATTGTTCAATGCCTTTATTTTTTTCTTTAAATGAACTTAAATTGTCAATAATAAAAATATTTTGGTCAGTTAGCTATGCCATTTTGAACTGCGTGATTTTTATAACTCAGTTACATGTAAATGTTGCTTGTAGTTTTATGATATTGCCTTTACTCCAGGAAGGGCCGTGCTACCAGCCCCCTTCCAGTTTCCTTTGAATCAGCAGAGAAAGGACACATACACAGTTTGTTCCTTTTCAACTTGCCTTAGGACACAATTGCTGGACATTCTTATTGCCCACCCTTAATTTTCCCATGCTTAAGGAAAAGCATGCCATAATATTTTTTCTCTGATCCTCCCACTTACTTTAAACTTCAGTGACAAGTACCACAAGCCCCTGCCAAACATCTCTGGCCACCAGCCTGTTGCAGTGGCCAGATTCCCTAGCTCCTCCTAGACTTCACGTGGCTGCTGACTTCTCCCTACAAAGCATGGCAGAAATCCTCCCTCTCCTTCCTTGTGTTTGCCTTTTCCTTCTGGGACCTGGAAGTTCCATCTGTACTTTCCACCCAGCAATTAGCCTCCAGCTTTTCTTACTGAGAAATCAAGAACCACTGGTGGACAGGATCTTAGCATCACAACTTCCCCCTTCATGTAAATACATGCAAAGGACTCTTTAAGGCTTTAAATTGAAATAGCAACCTTATATAATAATAGGGGCTAGGAATATAGCAAGCATTTGGTTCTGAGTTTGGTTCTCAGAAGCACCAAAAATAAATGACATGGAAACTACACATGTACATACACATATATGTATTAATATAATATTACAATTTTACTACTTGGGTATATATATATATATATATATATATATGCATGCAACTGTTTCATTTGGTGATCACAAAGGGATATGTTTATTGTATTATCTTTATGTGTATATAATTTTGTCATGATGTGTGTATATGTGTGTATATATTCATGTCTATTAAATATATTCATGTGATGTAGATGCACATGTATATAGATGTTGATATCAATTGTTTTTTTGCAATCATTAACCTCCTTATGTTTTTCAGACAGATCTCAAACTGAACCTGGTTGACACTGATTTAGCTAGACAATATTACCAGTAAGCTTCCTGAGTTGATGGAGTTGTAGACACATATTACTGCTACTAAGTTGTACTTGAGAGCTGCATAATAAAACTTAGATTGTCCTGCTGGCTTGGCAAGCCATACATGAGTTGAGGAATCTCCAAGCCCCTTGTCTTTTCTTTTCCCCTGTCAAAACTTTTTTGTAAGAAGGTAGTAATGTACAGGATAGAATGTTTGTTGCAGTAAATCTCCAACCCAATTATGACCGGTCAAAGAAAACACAATAATTATGAATATAAGCTTCACACCTGGATTGGGCAGATTCACCACTACACTACTCTATTCCCCAGCTATGAGACCCTTATAACTTGCGGGTTTTCCAAGCCACGTGATTATTCTTCTACCTCCTGCTTTTCTGTCAGGTCGTCTTTCTTCTTCGTTGTCCTCCTCCATCGTCTTCCTCCCCAGTCATCGTCCTCTCTCTCCCTCTCTTCCCACAAACCTTTATTTCTCCACCTCCCCTTCTACTGCCCAATCACTGGCTCTAGCCTTTATTTTACAAATTAAGGTGGCAGAAGGTTCAGTAGAATTCACACGTTCTGATTCACTCCTTTTCTGCAGCCCTTCCTTGGAAAGGGGAATTAGCTTCAAAATACAAGGCCAGGGCTATGTAGAACAAATGTTAACTAAACAGGTTGTTTTCAAACACCTACAGACAAATCATTATTAGTTTAAGATGAACGAAAAACACCTGAAATCTGTCATTTATAGAAATATGGGGAAAAAAATTTCTGATTCCTCTTTGATACTCTAAAGTACAGAGCTGAAACCCACTGTAAGTGATTAAGTAATTCTTTAGGAAAGAGTTTTGAGGCAGCTCAAAGGGTTTAGAGGAAAACAATCAGATGCTCTCACCTTAAAAGCTAGAGGTGGGATCTCATGGCACCCTGCTCCTCCATGCTGGCAATTTGCAGGGCTCAAATTAAGCTGACTGAGGTCTGGATTTTTCTATGCTGTGTGCTATGATTTCATAGGTGCATCTGCCTAGTTTTATCTGGACCCATTCTTTCACAGTATTCATTCACTGTTCCTGCTCTTATACAATCTATCTGCTCCCTATTCCACCATGATCTTTCATTCTTGAAAGGAGGTATGATATAGATTTCCACTTAGAGCTGTACAGTCTTCAGTCACTGATTCTCTATACCTTGATCAGTCATGGGACTCTGTTAATTGCCATCTGCTGCAAAAACAAGCTTCTGTGGTGAGGTTTCAAAGATGTGCTGATCTATGCGTTTAACAGTAAGTCATTAAGAGTCAGTTAAAATCAAGCAATGATAGCTAAATCATGTGCCAACCAAATGCATCTCTTTCTTTAAATTCTATTTGACAAGTACATTAGCTGTTAAAAAACCAGAATATGAAGTGTAAAGTGCATGGTTACTTCATAGAACCAAACTCTCAACACATTGTTTTTGTTTTTCTCAGAATATTGACTTCATTAACATTCCTTATTGAAGACTTATAGATTTCAACTCTATCTCTAAGAAAATGTGGTAGGTCTGAGAGTCTTAGAGTTCAGACAATACACAAGTACATATATACAAAAGTATACTCATAGACAGAGTTCTGCTTTGATAATTCATAGTAAATGGTGCAGAAAGAACAAGCAGCCAACTTTTTCTTCTTAATTAATTAAAAATTAATTTTTAATCTTATTTATTAATTCATTTCTTAAAAGCATGCCTAGAGGTGAGTTCATTAACAGCTCAAAGTGAACAGATTTTTAATTTAAAGCAAACTTTGACTTTGAAATGTCAATTATCAGTTATTATACCAAAATGATGATGTAATGGAGAACTTTGTAATTTATTTATCTCTATGACTATCCTTGTTTTTTTTTTTAAAAAAAAATGTACATTTACTTTAAACATAAGACCAGATGGTTCTCAGTGAATGAAGTTCTAAACCAGCTCTACAATGCCTTTATAGCTCAAGTAGCCAAAGGCTACTTGCTGGTATCTGCCTCTGTACATATGTTCTTCTCAGCTCCCAACTGAGAAAGCCAGCCTGAAACCATTTTCCTGCTTGAGATCTTATTATAAATCCATACCTGAGCTAGCACTGTGGGTTCCAGTTGATTATTGCTCTAGATACGTGACTTCTCATTTGTCCTCCTACAGATAAAAATGCTTACTTTTTCAGTGGGGGACATACAGACTTAGTAACGAAAATACACATTGTATTCTATAGAGACTGAATGAGTAAACCCATGTTAGAGACTCTTAAATTATGTTTAGCAGACTACATGACAGAAAGTGTAAGAGCCACTGAAGGGCACAGATGTGAGCTGCATACTCTGTCTGTTCAAATATCACTAGAATCAGCATCATTGAAACTTCTGTAGTTTGCCAGAGTATATAACATTTCATGTGCATTTGTTCTGCAATTTACTCTAAATGCAAGGTATTTATTTAATTAAACAGAAGAAGAAATATGAAGAAACTTTTCTAAGATAATAATTTAGTAAAACTGTTTAAGGACATATCAGTTGAAGTACTTGTAGAGGTGTTTTTTGATTTTTTTTTAAATTAGGTAATTCAAATGAAATATATTTTGTAAAAACAAAGATTTAAAAATATAAAAAAAACAGATACAGAAAACCTTGGAAATTAATTTAAGCCATGTCTGAAATTAAAGCGTGGTCTCAGTCTGCACTTTTTATAGAAGAATCACTTGGAAGTTGCAGTATATTAATTCTATACTTACAAAGAGTTCATATATTTATGCAGCCAAAATCCAAAAGCCTTTTTAAAGATGTTAGTAGTTACTGTTAACACCCAATTTCATTGTCAAATACATTCTTTCAACTGGAATATGACTTGCATTGTGTCACTGAACCTATGTTTTTAAGGTCAACACTTTTTAATACTGCCAATGTGTTTACAAATTAAGACTATTTAAGTCTTTTAGATTTTCCTTTGTTTGTGTTCTGATTTTTCAAATAGTATATGATTCATTATTTGTGTTGATAGATAACCATTCTCTTATTATTATCTTGCAACTTTATTTAATATCATTAGTCAGCGATGTACTCTGAGATAGCATTTGAGAGTGTTCAAAGAGATTTCATTTGATGTTATGTACAGTATGAAAATTTGAATATATTTTATTGAAATCTACCTGTGGATCCTTACAGACATACTAAGTTTTATATATGACTTTTTATTAACTTTATTTATTGTGTTGATATTGTTCTGTGGTCTTTTATACTTATTCACTTTATACCCTGCTTACTGCTCCCTCCCAATAACCCCTTCCCACAATCTTTACCCAATCTCCCCTTCCTTTCCCTCTGAGCTGATGAAGGCCTCCCTAGGTATCCCCCCATCCTGGCACATTAAATCTTTTCAAGGCTAGGCATATTCTCTCCCACTGAGCCAGACAAGGCAGCCAGGCTAGAAGAACATACCCCACGTACAGGCAACAGCTTTTAGAATATCTCTGCTCCAGGAGTTTGGGACACACATGGAAACCAAGCATCACTTCTGCTATATATGTGTGCAGAGGCCTAGGTCTAGCTCTTGTATGGCCTTGGTTGGTGGTTCAGTCTCTGAGAGTCACAAGGTTCCAGGTTAGTTGACACTTTGGTCTTCCTGTGGAGTCCCTATCCCCTTTTGGTCCCCCAATCCTTCCTCCTATCCTTCCATAAGAATCCCCAAGTTCCATGCACTATCACATTGTAGGTGTCTGCATCTGTCTGAGTCAGCTGCTGGGTGGAGCCTCTCAGAGGACAGCCAAGCTAAACTCCTGTCTGCAAGCATAACCGAGTATCATTAATAGTGTCAAGGATTGGTGCTTCTCCATAGGAGGATTCTCAAGTTGGGCTGGTTATTGGTTGGCCATATCATCTCTACTCCATCCCTGTCCATGCATTTTGTGTCCACTGGATAAATTTACGGTTGAAAGTTTTGTGGGTGAGTTGGTATCCATATAGCTCCACTGAAGTTCCTGAAGGCTACAGGAGGTGACTTCTTCAGGTTCCATATCCCCAATGCTGTGAGGCACAGATAAGGTCACCCCCATTGATTCTTGGGAACACCTTTATCCCAGGTAATGGCCCCCACCTCCTTACTCTAGTCAGTTGCAGATTTCTATTCATTCTCATGACTATCTGGCCATTTCTCCTGTCCCTTTCCACACCTGATTCTGGACCTTGATTCCCTTCCCCATCCCATCTAACAACCAGTTCCCTCCCTCCATTTGCCTCCTATGTCTATTTTATTCCATCTTATAAGTGATATTCAAACACCCCTGATTGGCGGTTCATCCATGTTTATATTATTTTGATCGGTGGAGTACAACATGGGTATCGTGTATTTTATGGTTAATGTCCACTTATAAGTGGGTACATACCATGCATTGCCTTTTGGGACTGAGTTATCTTACCCAGTAAAATATTCTCAAGTTCCACTCATTTGTCTGTAAAATTCATGATGTATTTGATTTTACTAGCTGAATAGTATTCCGTTGTGTAGCTATACTGTAATTTTCTTTATCCATTCTTCAGCAAAGGGATACCTAGATTGTTTACAGTTTCTGGATGTTACAAATAAAGCTCCTATGTACATAGTTGAACAGGTGTCTTTGTGGGGTGTTGGCGCAACTTTTGGGTATATGTCCATGAGAGGTATAGCTGGATGTTGACTTAGAATTATTCCCAGTTTTCTAAGAAACCACCAAATTGATTTCCAATGTAGTTGTAAAAGTTAACACTGTCACCAGCAATAGAAGAGTGATCCTCTTGCTCCATATCCTCACTAGCATGTTATAACTCAAGTGTTTTAGCTAAGCCATTCTGATCAGAGTAAGATAGAATCTCAGAGTTATTTTGATTTACATTTCCCTGATTAAGGACTTTAAACATTTCTTTAAGTTCTTCTTGGCCATTCAAGATTCCTCTGTTAAGAATTCTCTGTTTAACTCTGTATCCCATTTTAAATTGGTTTATTTGGGTTGGTCTCTAACTTTTTGAGTTATTTATAAACTTTGGTGGTATCCGTCTAGAAAATCAGCAGTTTCACTAAGATTCCTTGAATGTCCTCAGCTGTTATGTCTTCCTTTTTATTTCTGATTTTGTTTATTTGGATACTGTCTCTCTGTCTTTTAGTTAGTGTGGCTAAGGGTTTGTTGATATTCTCAAAGAACCAGCTCCTGGATTTGTTGATTGTATTGTTTTCTTTGTTTCTAACTGATTAATTTCAGTCCTGATTTTGATTATTCCTTGCCACTTACTCTACTCTTATTTGGTGTGCTTGCTTCTGTTTTTGTTTTGTTTTTGTTTTTTTGGTTTTTTTTCCCTAAGAGACTTCAGGTATCTTTTTAAATTTCTAGTATGAAAACTTCCTAATTTCTTTATGGAGGTACTTAGTGCTATGAACTTTCCTCTTAGTGTTGCTTTATTTTGTCCCATAAATTTGGATATATTGTACCTTTGTTGTGAAGCTGTCTCAAATCCCAAAAGACCACCAAGGAGTTGTTCTGGTGCAGTAGAATTAGGGTCTTTTTATTCAAGCTGTAGCTTGGGCTCATTGCTGACATTGACACAGCAGGACAGGAGGATGAAGCCCTATTCCTCAGCTGGACAAAGTTTTAGAGGAAATGATGAGTGAGAGGTTTCCAGCCTGGCAAACATCTAATTGAATGATTATTGTAATCATTGGATTACAATAATTGAATGATTACTGTAATATGTGGATGTTGTAAAGCAAAACCATGAAAAATCTCAAATGATCTGAAAGTATATCTGGAACTATCAGACTAGTCTTGATTGCCTCTTGCCAGGAAGTAGTTAGGAAGTAACTCTGAGGTGTGAGCCAGAGACAAACTATGGGATTCTTCTTGGAACCTGAGTGCAGCTTGGGTTCAACTGCACATCAAATTCTCAGGCTTTTTTTTTTTTTTTTTTAGAATGAAGGCGGATCCCAAGTTGGAGTAGGTTTGGCTTCTTACTTACATTTTCATTGAGATCCAGAAAGACTTTAATCTCTCTCTCTTTTTTTTTCCATGACCCAGAGACCTTCAAATAGATAATGTTCAATTTCCATGAGTGTGTAGGCTTTCTGGCATTTCTGATATTGTTGAATTCCAGCTTTAATTCATGGTGGTCT
Organism: Mastomys natalensis; assembly: GCA_021653895.1. Lineage (NCBI taxonomy): Eukaryota > Metazoa > Chordata > Mammalia > Rodentia > Muridae > Mastomys > Mastomys natalensis. The sequence goes on along the minus strand of JAJTUV010000420.1, from coordinate 602,393 downwards.
GATAAGATCCAAGGCACAATTTCAATTTTCCTATATCTGGTGAGACTTGCTTTGTGACCAACTATATGGTAAAATTTAGAGAACGATCTATGAAGTGCTGAGAAGAAGTTATATTCTTTTGTGTTTAATTGAAATAGTCTATAGATATATGTTAGGGTTATTTGATTCATAATGTCTATTAGTTTTATCATTTATCTGTTTAGTTTCTGTCTAGATGATCTGTCAATTGGTGAGAATGAGGTGGTGAATTTTCCCACTCTTAATGTTTGGGATATAGATATTCTCTTTGGGTTTTAGTTTTCCTTTAGTATTTTCTGCAGTGCTGCATTTTTAGGTAAATATTGTTTTAATTTGGATTTCCTTGAAGTTCCATGTTTATTCCATCTATGGAGATTGAAAGTTTTGTTGGTTATAGTACTCTAGGTTGGCATCCGTGGATTTTTAGAGATTGCAAGATATTTGTCCAGGCCCTTCCAGCTTTTAGAGTCTCTGTTGAGAAGTCTAGTGGAATTCTGATAAGTCTGCCTTTGTTACATGACCTTTTTTCTTTGACACTTTTACTATTGTGTTTTGATTATTATGTGGCAGGAAGATTTTGTTTTCTGATCCAGTCTAGTTGTTGTTCCATATGCTTCTTTTATGTTTATAATCATTTTTTCTTTAAGTTTAAGAAAGTTCTGTGATTTTTGAGAATATTTTCTAGGCCTTGAAGCTGGAACACTTCACCTTCTTCTACTCCTACTATTCTTAGGTTAGGTCTTTTTATGGTATCCCAGATTTCCTGGATGTTTTGGGTTAGAACTTTTCAGATTTATTATTTTCTTTAACTGATGTATCCATTTCTTCTCTTATACTTCTATGCCTGAGATTCTCTCTTCCATCCCTTATATTCTGTTCCTGATGATTGAATCTGTTTTTCCTGTTCTTTTCCATCTCCAGGGTTCCTTCTGTTTCTGTTTTCTTTATTGCTTCTATTTCCACTTTCAGGTCTTGCAGTTTTATTTATTTCCTTCACCTGTTTAATTATATTTTCCTGTAATCTTTAAGGGATTTATTTGTTTCCTTTTTAAAGATCTCTAACTGTTTGATTATATTTGCCTATATTTCTTTTATTCCTTTTTTTATTGGATATTTTATTTACACTTCAGATGTTATTCCCTTACCCCATTTCTCCCCCTCCCACCCCAGGAACTCCCTATCCCATCACCCTCCTCCTGCTTCTATGAGGATGTGCCCCCAACTACGCCCCCACTCCCACCTCCCCACCCTCAAATTCCTCCACACTCGGTACCCAGCCTTCATGGGTCCAAGGATCTCCTCTCCCACCTATGCTCAACAAGGCCATCCTCTCATACATATACAGCTGGAGCCATGGATCCCTCCCTATGTGCTCCCAGGCTGGTGGTTTAGACTCTGGGAGCTCTGGTTGGTTGGTATTGTTGCTCTCCTCATGGGGCCACAAACCCTTTCAGCTCGTTCAGTCTTCTCTCTAACTCCTCCATTGGGAACCCCTTAATCAGTTCAATGGTATTTTCCAAATTTGTTTTGCTATGCATAATATTAACTTCCAAATTATTTTATTCTCCTTTATATCTAAATAGAATATTAGAATAGAATTTGTGTTAGCAACATATATTAATTACAACTTTATGATAATCTTGAATGGATACAATACACAAGACTTCCCCTATGATATTGAAAAAGTTAATATTCCAAGGAGGGTAGGCCCTGTTTGGGAAGAGATACCCACTCAGGTTACAGCTTTAGGGAGAGCCTCAATTTCAGTTGTTGGAAAGTCCACATGGAGAGTGAGCTGCTGCTACTTGTGTGCTGAGCAACTGTGTGTGTTCTTTGGTTGGTGGCTCAGTCTCTAATGGCTCCTAGAAGTCCAAGTTAGTTGACCCTGTTTGTCCTCCTGTGAGGTTCCCATCCCATCTCAGCCTTTAAATCCTTCCCAACAACTCTTCCAAAAGAGTTCCCAACCATTTTAACATTCAGAAAGTATAAGCCCAATTAAATTCTTTACTTTATATAAAAAAATAGTGATAAAGATTTTGAATTGTAACTCTTCACACTTGAAAGTGGGGATTGGGGTTAGGGGTATTGGAAGGACTCAATTATCTATAAAGGCCTGACCACTGGGAATTTGACCATACTTTAATGAGTATATGAGTAACACAAATTGGACAGTGTGTGTGTGTGTGTGTGTATGTGTGTGTGTGTGTGTGTGTGCATGTTATTTGGGGAAGGGATGCAGGAATGGGAGAGTAAACTTAGAAGGAATGGGAGATAAATGTGATCAGAATACATTGTGTGAAACTCCCAAATAATCAATAATTTTATGTTGAAAATGGGGTGTGTGTGTGTAAGTTAACATGATGGTAGAAACAGCT